>LNAC01000845.1:111358-144163 GCA_002007465.1 Ailurus styani | reverse complement strand
CTACTACATGGTGTGCTAAGTGCTGTGATAGAACATACATAGTACAGTAGATCTTAGAGATGGTTTCTTGGAGGAGGTTGGTCCTAAGTTTAGAATAGCCATTTCTAGGATGGAGAAAAGAAGACTTTTGCTGGAGGAGACAGCATGAGCAAAGAATAGCTGATTTTTCTGTTTTAATAGACTGGATTCCTAGTCCCACCCAGTATCTCATGAGTCCCTGACAGAGAGAGAACAGCTGGATCAGGGCATATCCATCCTATCTGTCGGGGAATAACTCAGAGCATCTATCCTTCTGAGACAGTGGGGAGCTTGCAGCATCATCTCCATGAAATTAGGAGAGCAAATTATTTACATAGGGTTCTCAAAGACCTTCAAGATACCAATAAACACAACACTTAATGGAAACAAAAGACAAAGCCTCTTCAGCTACAGTTAGTAAATTGAAGGCATTTTCAACTTATTAAAATTTTGATCTAAGGGATTTTAAGATGCATGGCAATTTGAGATGTCTAGGAAAACTACTACGTGGGTCTGAATCAGGAAGATGATCTTTATTAACTGTCTTCTATATGAATGAGATTTCCAACCCACGTGCAGGGGTTACAGGTGTGCTAAGACCACTCCCAACATTCAGCAGACAAGGAGGGGCCTGGGGAAGCCAGAGCCCTGCTCTTCAGCTCTGGCAGTGAGAACTCCTTTCCTTTTACTCTATGTGAAAATAATATTATTCTGTCTGGAATGACAAGACAATAATTGAGAAACATTGCTATGGAGTTCCTTCTCTAAATGAACTTCTCTAAGGAAATGTCAACCTGAGTTATAACAGAGCTATATAGTTAAGGGCATCATCATCACCACCATCATCAGTAGTATTTTTAGTTTTAAATTAAATTAAAATTTTTATGTAACTTCCAGTATAGTTAACATACAACATCATATTAGTTTCAGGTGTATAATACAGTGATTCAACAGTTCCACAGATTACTCAGTGCTCATCAAGATAAGTGTACTCTTAATCCCCTTCATCCCCACCCACCTGCCCACTGGTAACTATCTGTAGATAAGAGTCTGTTATTTGGTTTGTATCTTTTTTTCCCCCTTTGTTTGCTGTTTTGTTTCTTAAATTCCACATACAAATGAAATCATATGGTATTTTGTCTTTCTCTGCTGGGCTTATTTTGCTTAGAATTATACTCTAGATCCATCCATGTCATTACAAATGGCACAATATCTTTTTTTTATGGTTGCATAATATTGCATCGTATGTATGCACCACCTCTTCTTTATCCACTCATCTACTAATGGACACTTGTGCTGCTTCCATAGTTTGGCTTTTGTAAATAATGTTGCTATAAACCTAGGGATGCATGTATCCCTTTGAATTAATGTTTTTGTATTCTTTAGCTAAATACCAGTAGTGCAATTGTTGGATCTAGGGTCCTTCTATTTTTTAACTTTTTGAGGAACCTTCATACTGTTTTCCAGAGTGGCCGTACCAGTTTGCGTTCCCACCAACAATACATGAGGGTTCCTTTATCTCCACATCTTCATCAAAACCTATTGTTCCTTGTGTTGTTGATTTTAGCCATTCTGACAGGTGTGAGGTGATACCTTATTGTAATTTTGATTTGCATTTCCGTGATGGCAAGTGATGTTGAGCATCTTTTCATGTGTCTGTTGGCCGTCTGGATGTCTTCTTTGGAAAAATGTCTGTTCATGTTTTCTGCCCAATTTTAACAGGATTATTTGTTTTTGAGTACTGAGTTTTATAAGTTCTTTATATAGTATGGATATTGACCCTTTATTAGATATGTCATTTGCAGAGATCTTCTCCCATTCCATAGGCTGCTTCTTAGTTTGTTGATTGTTTCCTTCTCTGTGCAGAAACTTTTTGTTTTGATGTATTTTGTACATGTATTTTGATGTAGTCCCAACAGTTTATTTTTGCTTTTGTTTCCCTTGCCTCAGGGAGACATATCTAGAAAGATGTTGCTATGGCCAGTGTCAGAGAAATTACTGCCTGTCCTCTCTTCTAGGATTTTTATGGTTTCAGGTCTCATACTTAGGTCTTAAATCCATTTTGAGTTTATTTTTGTGTGTGGTATAAGAAAGTGGTCCGATTTCTTTCTCTTGCATGTCATTGTCCAGTTTTCCCAACACAATTTGTTGAAAAGACCATCTTTTTCCCATTAAGTATTCTTTCCTTCTTTGTCAAAGTTTAATTGACCATATAATTGTGTGTTTATTTATGGGTTTTCTATTCTGTTCCATTCTTCTATGTGTCTATTTTTGTGCCAGTACCATGCTGTTTTGATTACTATAGCTTTGTAATATAACTTAAAGTCTGGAATTGTGATGCCTACAACTTTACTTTTCCTTTTCAAGATTGCTTTGGCTATTTGGAGTCTTTGTGGCTCCATACCAATTTTAGAATTGTTTGTTCTAGCTCCGTGAAAAATGTTGTTGGTACTTTGATAGGGATCACATTAAATGTATAGATTGTTTTGGGTAGTATAGACATTTTAACCATATTCTTCTTTCAATCCATGAGCATGGAATATCTTTCCATTTCTTTGTGTCATCTTCAATTTATTTCATCAAGTTTTTAAAAGATTTTATTTATTTATTTGACAAAGAGAGAGAGAGAACACAAGCAGGCAGAGGGAGAGGGAGAAGCAGGCTCCCTGCTGAGCAGAGATTTCCCCCTCCCCCACAATGTGGGGCTGATCCCAGGGTTCTGGGATCCTGACCTGAGCTGAGACAGCCACTTAACCAACTGAGACACCCAGGTGCCCCAATTTCATCAACATTTTACAGTTTTCAGACTACAGGTCTTTCATCTCTTTGGTTAAGTTTATTTATAGATATTTTTTTAGTTTTGGTGGAATTGTAATTGGGATTGTTTTCTTAATTTCTCTTTCTGATGCTTCATTATTAATGTATAGAAATGCTACAGATTTCTGCACATAGATTTTGTACCCTGTGACTTTATTGAGTTCATGAATGGATGTTGTACTTTGTCAAATGCTTTTTCTGTGTCTTATCTTTTCTCTTATTGGTGTTATGTATCACATCGATTGATTTGCAAATATTGAACCACTTTGCATCCTGGGAATAAATCCCACTTGATCACGGTGAATGATTTTTTTAATGTATTGTTGGATTTGGCTTGCCAACATTTTGTTGAGGGTTTTTGCATCTATGTTCATCAGAGATATTGGCCTGTAGCTCTCTTTTTTGTGGTGTCTTTATCTGGTTTTGGTATCAATGTAATGCTGGCCTCCTAGAATGAATTTGAAAGTTTTCCTTCTTCTTGTATTTTCTGAATAATTTGAGAAGAATAGGTATTAACTCTTCTCTAAATGTTTGGTAACTGAAAAAATAAAATAAATAGTTAAAAAAAAGCATACAGAGCTTAAAAATAAATAAATAAATAAATAAATAAATAAATAAATAAATGTTTGGTAAAATTCACCTGCGAAGCCATCCGGTCCTAGACTTTTGTTTGAAGTTTTTTGATTCCATTTCTTTGCTGGTAATCAGTCTGTTCAAGTTTTATATTTCTTACTGATTCAGTCTGTGGAAGTTTTATGTTTCTAGTAATTTATCCATTTCTTCTAAGTTGTCCAATTTGTTGGCATGTGATTTTTCATAATATTCTCTTACAATTCTTTGTATTTCTGTTGTGTTGGTTGTTATTTCTCCTCTTTCATTTGTGATTTTGTTTATTTTAGTCCCTCCCCTCCTTCCTTTTTTTTTCTTCTTCCTTGATAAGTCTGACTCAAAATTTTGTTGATCTTTTCAAAGAACCAGCTTCTGGTTTCACTGATCTGGTCTATTTTTTTTAAATTTCTATATCATTTATTTCTGCTCTAATCTCCATTATTTCCTTCCTTTTGCTGGGTTTAGATTTTGTTTATTGTTTTTTTCCTAGCTCCTTTAGGTGTAAGGTTAGGTAGTTCATTTGAGATTTTTCTTGCTTCTTGAGATAGATCCATATTGCTATAAACTTTCTTCCTAGAACCACCTTTGCTGCATCCCAGAGATTTTGTGTGATTGTATTTTCAATTTCATTTTTCTCCATGTATTTTATTTTATTTTATTTTATTTTATTTTTTAAAGATTTTATTTATTCATTTGACACAGAGAAAAAGATTACAAGTAGGCAGAGAGGCAGGCAGAGAGAGAGGAGAGAGGAGGAAGCAGGCTCCCTGCTGAGCAGAGAGCCCGATGTGGGCCTCGATCCCAGGACCCTGGGATCATGACCTGAGCCGAAGGCAGCGGCTTTAACCCACTGAGCCACCCAGGCGCCCTCTCCATGTATTTTAAAAAAACTTCTTCTTTGATTTCTTGGTTGATCCATTCATTGTTTAGTACCATGTTATTTAAATTTCATATCTTTTTGCTCTTTCCAGATTTATTCTTGTGGTTGACTTCTAGTTTCATAGCATCATCACCAGAAAAGACTTCAGTGTTTTTGACTTTGTTGAGACTTGTTTTGTGGGCTAATATGTGATCTATTCTGGAGAATGTTCTGTGTACATTTGAAAAGAATGTATATCTGCTATTTTAGGATGGAATGTTCTGAATATATCTGTTAAATTCTTCTGGTCCAGTGTGTTATTCAAAGTCACTGTTTCCTTGTTGATTTTATGTGTGAATGATGTGTCCATTGATGAAAGTGAGGTGTAAAAGTCTCCTAGTATTATCATATATTATCAGTTAGGTCCTTTATGTTTGTTATTAATAGTTTTATGTATTTGGATGCTCCCATCTTGGGTGCATAAATATTTATAATTGTTATGTCTTCTTGTTGGATTGTACCCTTTATTATTTTTTTTTTTTAAAGATTTTATTTATTTATTTCACAGAGGGAGAGAGATCACAAGGAGGCAGAGAGGCAGGCAGAGAGAGAGGGGGGAAGCAGGCTCCCCGCTGAGCAGGGAGCCCGATGCGGGCCTCGATCCCAGGACGCTGAGATCATGACCTGAGCTGAAAGCAGAGGCTTTAACCCACTGAGCCACCCAGGCGCCCTGTACCCTTTATTATTATATCACTTCCATCTTTGTATCTTTTTACAGTCTTTGTTTTAAAGTCTATTTTGCCCAATGTAAGTATTGCTCCCTGGCTTTCTTTTCAATTCCACTTACATGATAAATATTTCTTCATCCCCTCGCTTTCAATCTGCAGGTGTCTTTAGGTCTAAAATGAGTCTCTTATAAGCAGTATACAGATGGGTCTTGTTTGTTTGTTTGTTTGTTTTTACCCATTTTGTTACTCCATGTCTTTTGATTGGAGCATTTAGTCCATTTACATTCGAAGTAATTATTGATAGCTATGTACTTATTGCCTTTTTGTTACTCATTTTGTTTTTGTAGTTCTTCTCTCTTCTTTTCTTCTGTTGCTCTCTTCTCTCCCAGTTTGCTGGCTTTCTTTAGTAATATGCTTGGATTCCTTTCTCTTTCATTGCATCAAGCATATTCCTAATATTGTTTATTGCATTCTTCATCTCTGATTGATTCTTTTTATTTCTTTATTTAAAATCTCACTGATGTTCTCCACTCTTTTCTCAAGTCCAGTGAGTATCTTTATAATCTTTGCTTTCTCTGACAGACTCTCTCTCTTGCTTTCTCAAATAAATAAATTTTAAAAATCTTCAAAAAGGGGTGGACACCTGTGTGGCTCAGTTAGTTAAGCATCCAAATCTTGGTTTCGGCTCAGGTCATGATATCAGGGTCCTCTCTTTCTCTGCTCTTCCCCCCCCCCAAATAAATAAGTAAGTAGGTAAATAAGTAAGTTAATTAATTAATTAGTTAGTTAACTAAATAATTTAAAAAATCTTTAAACTCTCTAACAGATATGTTGCTTAATCTCCATTTCACTTAGCTACCTTGCTTTGATTTCGTCCTGTTCTTTCATTTGGGACCTATTCCTCTGTCTCCTCATGTTTTTTATATCCATTTCACTTAGAGCTCTAGTCATGGCCTTGTCCCCTTCTTTCCTTTGGGATAAATTCCTCTGTCTCCTCATTTCGTCTAACTCTGTGTGTCTGTTTCTGTGTGTTAGGGAGGTTCGGTTATGTCTTCTGATCTTGAAAATAATGACCTTATGAAGAAGAGGTCCTGTAGTACTCTGCAGTGTCCTGTGCACCAGAACCTGGCACTTCAGGGGTGTTTCCTATCTGTGTTTTGTGCACCCAGCTGTTGTGTCCTGGACACTTTCTCCTTTAGTCCAGTCATCTGCAGAGGTTCTCCTTGCCTATCGTGGGCAGTGTTTGGCTCCCAGCCAGAGCGGGGCGCACAGTTTTAATAAGGTATGGGCTGATCTTGCCAAATGGGCCCTGCCACCACCCAGCCAGGACTGGGGCTTCAAGGCCGAGGTATGCAATTTTAAAGAAGGTGTGCTTTGGGCTTCTTCCAGGCCCGCCATCATAGGCAGACTGACACCCTGTGAAACTTGCAGGTCAAGAGATGCAGTGTTGGCATGGTCTGCACCCATCTTCTGGGGAAGGGGAATAGCAGTGCCCAGACTGAGGCAAATGTGACTGGGAAGAGCAGATCCACCAAAGCGCCGGTGCCAGGGCTTGGTGTAAGCAAGTTCAGTAGTGAATGTCACCTGCAGATTGAAAGTGAGGGGATGAAGAAACATTTATCATGCAAGTGGAACTGAAAAGAAAGCCAGGGTAGTGATACTTACATTGGACTGCCCTGGTTCCTGCAGGTGGCATGTGTTTATGCTGGGGGACAGGGGAGGGACATGACACCTTCCAGATCCTTTGTTCCTGGAGAAGTCCTTCTGTGAGAACTGTCCCTCTGGGATTTGCTCTGAGATGGGTAACTAACTCTCCTTCCCATAAGCCCTAGGCATCTTTCAAACTGCTGCTTCTATGCTGTATCTTCGAGGGCTGTGTCTTTAAGGCCAGGGACTCAGCTTCCTAACACCCTCTGGGCTTTCCCAGAGTGGAACCCACTGATTAAATTAAATTAAATTCCAAGCTTTAGGTCTCACTGATTGTAAGAACTCAAGAAATTTGGCCCCTCTCACTTTCAAAACCAAGGTTATGGGGATTTGTCTTCCCTACATGTGCAGGCTCCCCAACATGACAGTCTGTTTCTCACCGTTCTCTGCACCCTTGGCTCCCTCCCCACAGCAGACAACCAGAGTTTCACTCACCACCATGTCTCCACCTTTTCTACCCTCTTCACTGTGGCCTGCTCTCTACTTTAGTTGCGGAGTTTGTTCTTGGGTTGTTTTCTGGGTTATTTACACTGATATGAGTGTTATCTAGTTGTCTACGTGGGATGACGTGAACTTAGGTCCTCCTACTCTGCCATCCGGGCCCTCCTCCAGTTGTGTTTCTATTATTAAAGCAAAAGGATTCCCTGTTCTGAGTCACATGGCTTCTCCCAAATATCTTGCTCCACTCTTGGCATAGAGTGATGACCAGGATGAATGTCATGGGATTATGATTTATGATATAGAGAAGACAATCAATCTTAATCAGAGGCCATTGTAACCATGACTAATTCTTGACACTGTCACCCATAAAATAAGCATGTGTTTGGAGTGGGTATTCATCTGTCACCATCTGAATAAGTCACCACCCTAAATAAGGCTGTGCATGTATGTGGCAGCATCTTGGAGATGTGGTCTCTCTTTATACAAGAGCAAATAAATATTCCATCTGAAAGAGAATGATGGGAACAGAGGAGCCCATTCATTGCCCCTTCTTTTCTACTTAAAATAAAGCAAAAACTAACCAACCAACCTTTCAAGATATCACAGTTTGGGCTTTTCTCACCCAAAAGCTCATTTCAAGGGCCATTAGGGGAATGTTTCAGCCTGGCCAGGTTACTCTGGATTTGTAGCTCTGCTTGTCAGTCCAGGGCAGACTCCCAGAAGAAGTCTCCTAATTGGCTGTCGGTACACAGACTTTTCTTTAAAACCTTTTCCACTCCAGTAACATGGCCTCTCTACACCAGCCCCCAAACACTTTGGAAGCGTAGGTTTTGGGAGTGGAAGAAAGGAGGGATGGAAACCACGCTGAACCGCTGCTTCAAAACTTGTGAATATTTTCCAAATGTCTTCGCTGTGAATGTGTTTCAGTCATGTTAAGACAGTCAAAACAGTTTGACAAGTTCTCTTTGGCTCTGGTCTCGGTTACTGTGTTCCTGAACTGATTAGCTAGTGCCTAGAAGGGATTGACAAGAGTAGCAAATCCACCGAGACAGTTCTTTGTAAAGGGAATTTATGGCTGTGTAATACAGTGATTGACCCTAAGCACCCACAAGCTGTTACCCAGGGCACAACTTCTTCAGAGCCAAGGAAAGCAGAAGAATGAAATCAAACATTTTCTGCATGTAAATGAGTCCACCCTCCAAACATATTTGCTTGCCTTTGAATCTGACTTTATTGTTGCCAATTAGAATTTGGAGCTGAATTTGAAACTTGGCTCTGCTACCTAACAGTTATGTGAACCTAAGATATTTAACCTTTCTGAGTCTCGTGTTCTTGTCTGTTGATTTCCACCCCCAAGGATGGTTCTGAGTTTGCAAAACCAGCACCATACCCGGTTCACAATAGGCAATCAATATATGTTGATTTCCTTCCTTTTCTTGACCAAAATGTTTAAGTTAGGATCCGTTCCCATTACTAGCACAAAACTCATAATCCAGAGAAGACAGTTGAGGCCTGAATTGTCTGCCCTTTGCACTATGCCAAAATGATATCCCAAATCTTAAAA
Organism: Ailurus styani; assembly: GCA_002007465.1. Taxonomy (NCBI): domain Eukaryota; kingdom Metazoa; phylum Chordata; class Mammalia; order Carnivora; family Ailuridae; genus Ailurus; species Ailurus styani. The sequence goes on along the minus strand of LNAC01000845.1, from coordinate 135,420 downwards.
GCTCTCTCTTCTGACTAGCTAATGCTAGTTTTCCTGGTGGGATGCAATCTGCCACCACATTCGTCATCCTTAGGAAGTTACTTCTAGTACTTAATATTGTTTTTGGCTGCTCTTGAGCATTGATCTCTGAAGATGAGATATCTGAGAAGAATTCTTTTAACACTATATTTGAACATGAAGCACTTAGCTTTCTTAAAGGTCTTCCCTCTGCTGCTACTGACTGACCCTCTGGCACATAAGTGACAGCAAATGCCCTTGCTCTTGACTATCTTAGACTATTGGGTCATATTGCTTGGAGAGATAGAGTGCTGAGAAAGGAAATAAGGTATGACAGAAAATTAAATTGAGCTTATATTTTCTCATTATTAAGATTATTGTTTGTAAGGTTGAGATGCCACTATACCCTGGAACTGGGTTGAACCCCTCTTCTGTCTCTATTCCTTCTTTTGCTCATTGAAGTACTTACCTTACTACATTGTTATTAATCTCAGAGAGCCTTTGGGTCAGGGACTGTGTCTTAAACTTTATCATAAAGCCAGCAACTTACATAATGCCTGGTACATGATAGGTGCTCAGCTAAATGTCAGGTGAGAGAATAAATGAATAAAAGAATGAATGTTGGCAAAACTATTGATAAATGTTTTCATCAAGACCTTTAAGAGCTTCCTAATCTCATCTTCCACTCCCCAGTTTTGCCCAAATGTACAGAATCCAATACGGAGAAATAAATCTTTCTCCTCCTCCCTAAGAAAAATAAACAAATTTTGACAAGAGTCCTAATATGACCCCCAGTTAAATATGCAGTCCATTATTTAGCACCAGGGAAAAGAAAACAGAAATGACTGAAACCCATATACCTGGCACTTTCTATTCTGTGCCATTTTACTTTTTTGGCCTCACCTCTCACTGTGTCTCAGCCTGAACATATATTGCAAATGTGCCATTATTCCTTAGGTCTAGTTTGCAATGCCAACTCCCTGAGAATGACTCTCACCAGATACTGGGCCTGCAAATCTGCAGTTGAATGGCAGTATCTTGGATCTGATAGCAAGAGGTGCAATGAGAAAGCTGTCTCTATGGGACTATTGAGAACTTTCACCAGATACTGGGCCTGCAAATCTGCAGTTGAATGGCAGTATCTTGGATCTGATAGCAAGAGGTGCAATGAGAAAGCTGTCTCTATGGGACTATTGAGAACTTTCACCAGATACTGGGCCTGCAAATCTGCAGTTGAATGGCAGTATCTTGGATCTGATAGCAAGAGGTGCAATGAGAAAGCTGTCTCTATGGGACTATTGAGAACTTTCACCAGATACTGGGCCTGCAAATCTGCAGTTGAATGGCAGTATCTTGGATCTGATAGCAAGAGGTGCAATGAGAAAGCTGTCTCTATGGGACTATTGAGAACTTTCACCAGATACTGGGCCTGCAAATCTGCAGTTGAATGGCAGTATCTTGGATCTGATAGCAAGAGGTGCAATGAGAAAGCTGTCTCTATGGGACTATTGAGAACTTTCACCAGATACTGGGCCTGCAAATCTGCAGTTGAATGGCAGTATCTTGGATCTGATAGCAAGAGGTGCAATGAGAAAGCTGTCTCTATGGGACTATTGAGAACTTTAAATGAGATAGTGTATACAAGGCACCTGGCACAGCACTTGGCACATTATGAGTGCTCAATATGTGAGCTAACTATCTAATTTCCTGCTCCTCTGAGAGGAGTTCAACTGGTTTTCTTAATCCTTCAACTCACTCTTTAATGCATCTTCAAAGAAAGATCCAGAACAGAGTCACAGACCACATTTCTTTCTACATAATTATTTGTTTTTCCAATACAGAAAAGTTTACTAGATAGATCATAACTGTAAAAGGCCAATTCATTCACTTTTGGCCAGCCCCCCCATGCCCCTCCTTTTTTTAACCAGTGTATTATTTTTGTTTGAAGAGGTCATTGCCCTTCCTACCAGAGACTTTGCAGTTTTTTATAATCCATTAAACCTTTACCTGTCTTAAAGAAACCAGAATTCCATGTTTTAAAGAATGCTTAAGATCATATGGAAATAAGACCATTTATTTTAACAAAGCTGTATACAATAATTATTTCCTTGTATGCTATGTGCTTTTTCCTGCTACCCATACTCACTCCACCTGTATTTGCAATGAAGCTATCCCTGCCAATGCCAATTCACAAGTATTTTTCCTTCTCTTGGCCTCTTGCAGTGCTTGCAATACAACGCCCACAGCTTAGCCCTTCATTTCAATTTCATAGTTTCTTGGCGATGTCTGGAGTTTCTTTAGATTAGGTGTTCATTTTTCTTCTACTTCTCTTGAATTTCCACTAACATATTGCCTTAGGATAGTTCTTGGCACCAAATAGGGGCTTATTATACTTTGTTAAATGAACATATGGTCTTTAGATGGGGGAATTAGGCTGGGAATGGGTGAAGCTCAGGTAAGGATGCCTCCATTCTCCTTGTGGTCAGTCCCCCACTGCAGCTGTTTCTGCCCCATCTTGTGGCTTTGAGCCTAAGGAAACATTCTCAGTGCTGTTCTACCAGGCCTAGACAGAGCTGGGAAGAGATGGCTCTCTTAGGTGATATTCTTTCCAATATGGAAGTTCAGCAAGAAAGCCAAGGAAACAGACGCTCCATCCCTCCAGGTTTTCTTGTTCTCTTGCCTGCAAAAGACAGACTTTCATCAGCTAAATACTCTCTAATATAGCCAGCACCTGGCAACATGAAAACAGGGAAATTTGCTGCCTTAATGGAAAAAGGGGTATTTTTATTTAGCCTAGAAAAATGACTTAGTAGCCAATGAATACATTTGGACCATGAGAGTAAACAAGTTCATCTATACCAAATGGAAGAAGAAAAGAACCGAAATTCAGAGATTAGAAAGCACTGCTCAGAATTAAGCCAGTGCTGGATGCCACTACACATTCAAGCTAAGGAGAGGGGATTACTAAAAAGGGTATTTGTTTCTCCTTATGTGATGCTCCTCCATACCATCAAAGTTTACTAATGAATGGGGAAGGCATTCCATGATTAGATGCCTCCTAACAGAAACAGTTCTAGAAGTTTCTGGGGAATTCTGATGATGTGTTCATTCTATCCAAAGATAAAACTGCTAGAGTAAAGAGGCTCAAAAAAGATTTGAAAACTGCTTAGTTGCTCCAACAGATATTTCACTTAATATTCACAACAAGTCTATAAGATAAGTACTACTATTATCTCCATTTTAAGGATGACGAAACAGAAGTTAAGAAAATCAAGGATGACTAGAATTATAAAAAATATTATATTATTTGATTTTTCCTATTCATTTTATAAATGCAGAAAGTAAGGATCAGATAGAGAAGGTGTTTTTATTAAGGTCACACAAATGCTAAGTAGCAGGATAAAGACACAAACCCTTCTGACTTTAAATCTAGTACTCTACCCACTATTTTAAGCTCCTTTCTTCACCAGCCCAAATCCAATCCCTTCACCCCAAATATATCCCTTTAGTCTTTATCTTCAGTCTATAGAATGTGATTTAATATTTATATCTTGTACTCACTCATGTATTTAAATAGTATTTACTGAGTGCCATTTATTGAGTGCCATTTGAAATCTGTGTTCACTATAAACACAGACATTAATAAAATGATTAACAAACAGATAACCACCAACCATTAATATAATTAAGAAGTACTAAAGAGCATATAAGTGCATAACAGGGGGAATAATTTGGTTTAAATGGGGTGTGTTCAGGAAGGGTATTTTGAGGAAATGACTCTCAAGCAGGGATCAGAAATATAAGTAGAAGTTGGTCCATCAGAGTCCAGTATTAACACTTTGGGGCCTAATGTGTTTAATAATGTGTTTTATTCATTTCATAAAATTTAGTGTTTATCCACTTAAATATTTTATATGGCAGAGTCATTTCATTTTCGGTATACAGTTGGATGCTTCAGAAAAGAGTTCTGATGGTCATTATGGAAAAAGAATCAAAGTCAGTCTCAATAGAGCACAGATGATTATCTCAAACATTGATTAGTTACCTTCACCTGAAGATTTGTTGCCAAAAAGTTTACAAACTGCCTTTAAACTAAGGGCATTACTTGAACAAAGGCACTAAAATGTGCCTTCACAAATCTCAACTGAAACAATCAAACAAATCTGCCTAATGGGATTATCAACAATCCCAGTTCTCTACCCATGTATTTCTGTCAATTATATAATTGCACTAATTTAAACTTGTATTGGTTAGCCATTCAGGTTAAGGTAGGATAGGATCATTGCAACAACACACAGCTAAATAAAGTATGCAAAAATAATCTACCCACTCATTTGAGTGGCATATTCTAAGCAGAGATAAATCTTCCTCATTCAAAAATGAATTGAACTTGAAACTAACACAAGGTCAATGAAATCCTGCTGCAGCATAAAAATAAAATCAAGTGAGTGGCAGAAGACGAGCATTCAGATTTTTGAAAAAGATTTACTATAGGAAACAGAAGTCAATTTAAAATAGTATCTGTTTTGTGCAGAATTACATTAAAGGAAATTTAACCTTGACTCTTATTGCAGATTGATTAAAACAAAACAATTAGGTTTAAAAAGGAAATTGGCTGAGCCAGGGAATATACAGAAGCAAATAATACTAAAACAGGTTTTAATGGTATTATAAGATTTTGCCTTGGTGCTTAATAATGAATCTGTTCTTAAACATCATTTTATGTTACTTCCATAAATCTATGCAAAGAAAAAAAACCCCTCGAACTAAATAAAGATCCTTTCCTGACTAGCAAGAAAATATGGAGATGTATATGCTAGTTGGACAAATGGTAACAATATCTGTGTGATCCTATTCAGTGAGTTAAAAATCACAAGGTTGAGAAGCAATTTCAATTTTTTCTGACAAACATAATGAAATACTCATTGTCATTAAGATTGTCCCCAGGTTAGAGGTTACCTTTCACAGATGATAAGACCAATCTTTTAAAGGTAAAATATTTCAGGAGAGTTTTGCACAAACAAATTAGTTAGGAATTCAATGTGATGATGACAAGATACAGATTAAGGATTGATTAAACTTGAGTTGGCCCTTTATTCTACCCAGATAATACTCTTTTTGTTCTTTGTACCTGATTTGTAGATATTATCTGACTAGTCCTTATCTTTACAACAAAGAATGTTATATGGTACAGCTCTTTGCATTCTTAAAAAATTTTTTGTCACAACCTTATAGAAAAATTGGAGAGTTATAACAGTTTACACCAAAAAATGCAAATATTCTTTTCTTAAAACATTTGAAGCATAAAAATGCAAATTAAATCTGGACTGTGATACCATTTTTCGCCTATCAAGCTGCCAAAAATCTAAAAGTTTAGTAATATCTATCACTTTGTTCATGGGACTATGGGAAAACAGGTACTCTCGTACATGGCTAATGGGAAAGCAAGATGATACACCTACTACAGAGGGAAATTTGGCAAGATTTAGCAAATTACACATGCATTTACCCTTTGATTCAGCAATCCCACCTCTATGGGTCTATCCCCGTGACACATTGTCAGAAATATAAAATTACATATACTGAAATAGAAAAAGACTGGAAACACTCCAAGTGTGGATTAGTAAGAAACTATTTTAATAAATTGGGACATTCATAAAATGGAATAGCTTGCAGCTATGTGAAAGAAATGAGGCAGAGCTCCTTATACTACCATGAAGTGACCTTATATTGCTTTGTACCAAAGTGGGGTGCAGAACAGTGTGTTATATTATAATATTTTATATAAGAAAGTGTAAAAAGTTATGAATTATAGATAATTATATGTATATTTTCTTATATTTTAAAAATGAAACAATGGAAGGATAAGCCAAAACTATTTTTTAATAGTAATCTATAATAGGGACAGAAGGAACAGAATGGAAGAGATAGGGAGAGAAACTAGACTTCTTTTAATGTACCTTGTTTTTGTTTTCTTTGGAAAAATATGAATATTTTACATAACTATAAAGCAAAGTTAAATTTAAAAAGGCATTGTTGAAAATCAAAAATAAAATAAATGAATTTAATTATATATCAAATTGTTGGCATAACTACAAAAATAATTACTTCAAGGGACTTTAAAACATAGTAGTTTGATTATACATTCCAGTAGGATATACCCCAAGGACAAAAAAATTTTAAAGCTCTGCAAAGAATTCTCAAATTACTTTCAGTAATCACTTTATTAGTAATAATATATTTATGTTATTCTTTTGAAAGTATACATACCAAAGAAGCAATTATATTAGTGTAATAGGGACTCAAGATTTTCACGTAAGAAAAAAGAAATCAAGTAAAAATTATATATAAGTTTGAGTGGAAAATATTAGTACAAAATCATGATATATTTTTCTAGGTCTGGTCACTGAAAATGTTTAAAAGATGATGACTCTGTTCTGAGTACTGGAGATATAGGACAGACAAGCTAGAATGGGTCCAGAGTAGAGTGTAGAGAGGAAAGCAGAGAAGTAAAAATGTACATATAGTTCCGCAGTTCAGTAGTTGGCATTCAGTAGGGTGGACAAGGGCCATGGTAAGTGAAGTAGAGTTTCTTTAAAACACAAAGTAAATGAAAATAGAAAACAAAAGAATAAACTAAAGATGCACTATATAGAGGATGGAATTGCTGTACTTAAAGAAGCAGTGAAACAAATGGAAAAGAAGCAAGAAACAGAGTTATAAGGAAGAAAGCTTTCCTGAGGTGGACAAAGACCTAAGTCAGCAGATGGAAAATGTTCACTAGATCCTGGACTAAAATGACCATCAAGGACTAACTCCTAAACATATCCAAATATCCAAAAATGTGATGTTTTTGTTTTTGTTTTTTTTACCTCCACAGATAAAGAAAAGATCTTATAAGTACCCGGACACATTTTTTTTAGTTTTTTTTTTTTTAAATCTACAAAGAAACAAAATCAGCTTTATCCTCTACAAAAGTGAATAACTATGAAGAGACTACACATTTGTCATGAGACAGATGCGTAAAAACTAAGCAATTCATAAATATTAAAAGTAAAAGAATAAACAAAGGTGAATCAGACAAATAACAAAGAAAATGAAATCAGATTTGTCAATATCAACATTCAAGACAAAAAGTAGAATCTGAGGCAAGAACCATTGAAGAAGACAAAGAAAATCAATGTTTATTGATTATAGTTTCATGACAGATCCTCTTTGTAAACTTTATGCTTAATGTGTCAAATAATATAAGACTTGAATAAGTAAATAATGATTACAATATAAAATAGATCTTATTCTTACTGATAACCAAAAATATAAATATAAATAATTTTTAGCCAAAAAAGTGTGGGAACCTCTAAAAAGAAAAGCATTATTTTTAAATGGAAAATACAAAAAAAAAACCCATGAAAAGAGGGATAAATCAGGAGTGCCTGGGTGGCTCAGTTGATTGATTTCTGCTCAGGTCTTGATCTCAGGGTCCTGGGCTTGGCCCCACATAGGGCTCCACACTCAACACAGACTCTGCTCCTGATTCTCTCTCTCCCTTTGCCTTGTATTAAAAAAAATTTAAAGGCAAACAATAAGTAAGAAAATGTTTATAATATGTACCAAAAGAATATTATATTAGTATTTTATATTATAATATATATTTAATAGTATTTTTATACATGTCATTGAATCTAGACTATCTTGCATCGGTAAGAAATGGAAATTAAAGAAACAAAACAGAGATCATAGGGGAAGGGATGGAAAAATAAAATAAGATAAAAACAAAGGGAGGTAAACCATAAGAGACTCTTAACTCTAGGAAACAAACTGAGGGTTGCTGGAGGGGAAGAGGTGGGAGGCATAACTGGCTGATGGGCATTAAGGAGGGCACTTGTTTTGATTAGCACTGGGCGTTATATGCAACTGATGAATCACTAAACTCTACCTCTGAAACTAATAATACACTATATGTCAACTAATCGAATTTAAATAAAAAATGTTTAAAAAGAAATGGATCTTAACAAACAATTCATAATGTAGAAGAATGGAAAACATAAATTAAAACAAGACTGGGGCGCCTGGGTGGTTCAGTGGGTTAAAGCCTCTGCCTTTGGCTCAGGTCATGATCCCAGGGTTCTGGGATAGAGCCCCGCATCGGGCTCTCTGCTCGGCGGGGAGCCCACTTCCTCCTCTCTCTCTGCCTGCCTCTCTGCCTACTTGTGATCTCTCTCTCTCTCTCTGTGTGTGTGTGTTAAGTGAATAAATGAAATCTTAAAATAAAAAAATAAAAATAAAACAAGACCAATTTGACAGTTGAAAAGCTATAGCATAATGATTGAGATTACAATATTCTGAAATTGTGAGGGTGTAGCAAAATAGGTAATTATACAACTATTTGTAGGAATATGAATTGCCCAATATATCTAGAAAAAATGTGTTATATGTACACACTCATACTCTCTACAAAAAAATCACAAAAATGCACATAGATTTGATCCATTAGTGCAATCACTAGGAATTTATATTAGGAAATAATGTTATAGTCTTAAGAGTTATGATATAATAGTAATAATAATCCTCACTATTTATTGAGAGCTTTTAATATGCCAGACACTGGAGAAGCACTTTGTATACACAATCTCTTTCAACGTCCTTGACAACCCAAAAGGTTGTTACTATCTTCAATTCCATTTTACAAGAGAAGAATATGAGGGTTAAAGAAGTTACATCACTTGTCAGGGTCACAAAACCAGTGAGCATCAAATCCAGGATTCCAACACAGGTACTATCCCCTATTGCTGTAAATAATATAGTGGTTCATAAATTATGATCTATCCCTATGAAAGACTGCCACACAGCCATTAAAATCATAGTGCATCATATTTAGTGACAGGAATATGCTCATAATTTACTAAGTGAAAAAATGTTTTATACTTTGGAGCACATGTCCACATATTTCAACATGTATGTCATTCTTTTTTTAAATTAACATGTAATGTATTATTTGTTTCAAGGGTGCAGGTCTGTGATTCATCAGTCTTACAATTCACAGCACTCTCCATAGCACATACTTTCCATGTCATTCTAAGGGTACCAAAAAATGCCAAATCTGTGCCAACAGAGTATAGTGGAAAAAGCAGAGGCCGGAACAAGGCTCCTCTGTCCACCTTTCCCACTAGAGCCAGCTCGTGCCTCTGATACAATGCAAGCAGTTGAGGTCATGTCCCTTGTGAGCAGGCAGCAGATATCACTAGTGGTGGCTTTGCTAAGATCCTCACACATCCTTGTTTCCCGAAAGCAATCTCCTGACATGACTGCAGTCGTTCCAATGGAACAAAAGCTTTTAATTCTCTGAATTACTCTCTGTGTACCTCTCTGTATATGTAAAATACCCGAATGGCTTCTGCTTTTCTGAACAGACAGTGATTGATAGAGGATTTAGTATCAGAAGATGGTGATACATGCCAGCTAAGAGATGCCAAAAGCAACACAATCTCCTAAAAGGGATTGAGCATTGTTGTGTGGGCTAACATTCAGTTTTTCTTTATTCTCTCCAGTGACAGTACCTCTGTTCTTCAGTAATAAGAACATCTATAAAGAAAACAAATTCCCAGCACTAATCAACCCTATGCACGTCAAAAAAAAAAATCCTCAGAGCAGACATGTCCCTAAATGGAGATGTTGCCCTTGAGTATCTTCAGGACCCCATTCAGGGAAAATTGGTCCACTGAGGTTTGCAGTAAACAGATCTGACTTGCTTCTTATAATTATCATTGTTATTATTTATAGATTGCTTTATTTAAATAGAATTAAATTGAAGACCAGATTAAGCAGAATTCAAACTAAGTCAAGTTGAAAGCCTAGAATAAAGGGCCAAAAGGGAACAGCAGTGAGAGATTGTAATAATAATAACACCTTGGATTTATATAGCTCTCATCCTCCCACAAGCGCATAGTGAATGTGAACAGCATATATAAGTGGATGAAGAAGTAAATACAGTTTTGGTTTTTCAGTCTGGATTTTAAAAAATGTGGCAGAAGAGGCTAGCAAGTGGAGACTCAAGATCTTAAGACCAATTTGGAAAAGCTCCTCATGGAAACACATGCTTTAAAAATGTGTTTGCTATTGCTGTTAAAGGGGCAGCATTCTCAAGAGAAAGCCAAGACTTTTATGTCAAAGACAAGGGAATCAAAATAAATAAACAAATAGGATATATCAGTAATTGTTCCTCAGATATGACAATTAAAACACTATCTTGTCCATGATATTGTCCTGAATTGCCCCATCTATAAGTGATCTCTGAACCCCTGAAAGGGTTTTGCAAAGTTTCATGAAGCACACACTAAGCACATTCTACCTTGTGTTGGGATTATTTTTTTTAATTCTTTATTTAAATTCAATTTAGTTAACGTATAGTGTATTATTAGTTACTGGGGTAGAATTTAGTGATTCATCAGTTGCATATAATGCCCAGTGCTCATTCCATCAAGTGCCCTCCTTAATGTCCATCCCCCAGTGACCCCATCCCCCCACCCACCGGCCCTCCAGGAACCTTCGGTTTGTTCCTTAGTGTTAAGAGTCTTTTATGGTTTACTTCCTTCTCTCTTTTTATCTTTTTGTTTTTCCTTCCCTTCCCCTATATTCATCTCATATGTTGGGATTATTTATGTATATTCTTATCTCTTTCACTAGACCACTAGTTCTCAAGCTTAACGTTCTTTAGAATCACAGTAGGAATGTATTAAGACCTAGACTGGAGTACATTATTCTCAGATTCTTACTTGGTGAGTCTGGGGTGGGCCCTGGAACTGGCATGTTTTATACTTACTTCCGGTAATCTGGTGTGGTTGTTCAGGCCTAGACTGGGACTTCTTGAGGGCAGCAACAGTGTTCTATATCATGTATAGCTGGGTGTCACTGAAGCATTTTATGCAATGCTCGGCACATAAGAATTGCCCAATAAGTATTCATAAAATGGATGAATAAAGATGAAATAGCTAAATGTACCAGATTATCTATTTAGAGGATAAAAGAAGCAGTATAATATTCAAATGCTGTGAAGTTCAGAGAAAGTTAATCTTATGCGTTAAATACTGGACATTTTCGTGGAGGTAGGCATTCCTTAAGGTGGACTCTGAAGAAAAGGGGGGTACTGAAAACAGGGGGAAAAAGGGCAGGAAAGGGCATAGAAAGAGTAAGCAATGGTACAAAAGTAGGAATACATTGGGCATTTTTAGAGAATGGTTATTGGAAATTCCTGTCTTTATTTCTTCCTTTTTCAAAGTCAGAAGTTATAGATTTCATTTAATTTAACTCACAATTGACATATTTTCACTTAGCTTTGCTCCCAGAAGAACCAAGTGACTTCCTTTATAACTTGACTCCCAAGTGTCTTCAGTTTAAACATTCCAACTCCTTAGTATGTCATATCTAGACCTTCAGGATCTAGTCCTTTCACATATTTATCCTCCTGAACACACACACGCAGACACACCCTCATTTCCAATTATATTAAACTGCCTGCAGTTTTTTAAGATGCAGGGCCTCTATGCTCTTTTCTCCCTTCTGCACCCCATCTTTTTAGCCAGAGTTACGCCTCACTTCAAAACAAGGGTCAGATATCACATCTTCCAAGATCAATTCTTTGACCACACATCCAGGTCCTTCCATCATTAGATTAAAATGCCTCCTTGGGACACCCGGGTGGCTCAGTTGGTTAAATGTCTGCCTTTGGCTCAAGTCATGATCTCAGGGTCCTGGGATGGAGCCCCCCATTGGGCTCCCTGCTTAGCAGGCTATTTCTCCTTCTCTCTCTCTCTCCCCTTCCCCCCTGCTCATGCTCTCTCTCTCTCTGTCTCCCTGAAACAAATAAAATCTTTTAAAAAAAGAAAATAAAGTGTCTCCTCACTACCTGTGCAATCCCAAGCATATCACATATTACACTGTATTATAACTTACTCTAACTTTGTTCTATAAATCCGCCTCCACAGACATAGTCAGAAAAGAGAAGATAGAATATCTATAGTCTGGGAAATTCTCTCTGTGGTAGGCAGCCTCTGAGATGACCCCTAATAATCCTTGCCTCCTGGTATTCATACCCTTGTGTGATCCCCTCCCCTCGAGTGTGGGTACAATTATTGGCTTTTGTAATGAAAAGAATACAGCAGAAGTCATAGGATTCCACTTTCAAGGTTAGGTTACAAAAAGAGTATGGCTTCCATCTTGAGAACATTCAGGTCCTTGTAATGAGGAACCAAAGCTTGTCAGCAGCCACATAAATGAGTTGGAAATTGATCTTCCCGGTCAACAAATATGTGAGTGAGATTAGAAGCAAATTTCCCAGTTCAAGCTCTGACCAATGGCTTAGCTGTAACTTCATAAGAGACCTGGACTGGGAAGCACCCAGCTAAACTGTGCCCAGGATTCCTGACCCACAGAAACTGAGAGTTAAATCTTTGCTGTTTTAAGCAGCTAAGTATTGGGAAATTTGTTAGAGAGCAATAGATAAGTTTTACATTCTCCTTTATTTCGCTGATACTATTCTGGGTGTACTCTGGAAGACAGAATCTGAAGTTTGCTTTCCCTGTTTCTTTCTTAATTTTTAATGGCCTTATTGAGATACTATGTACATGCAATTCAGTTTGCCATTAAAAGTACAGCATTCAGATGGTGAGTGCTGTGACTTATGTAAGGCTGATGAATCACAGACCTGCACCTCTGCAACAAATAATACATTATATGTTAATTTAAAAAAGTATAGCATTCAGGGGTGCCTGGGTGGCTTGGTAGGTTAAGTATCCAACTCTTGATTGTGGCTCAGATCATGATCTCAAGGTCATGAGATGGAGCCCCTAGTCGAGCCCTGTGTCAGGCTCCACACTGGATGTGGAGTCTGCTTAAGATTCTCTCTCTCCCTCTCCCTCTGCCCCTCCCCATCCCTGCTGCTTATGCTTGTGAACTCTCTCTCTAAATAAAGGTTTACCATTCAGTGGTTTTCAATCCATCACTAAAAATTTTAGAACATGTTTCTTCATGTGGTATATGCCCTTAGGACAATTTCTAGAAACTTTAAACTGTTTTTAAAAAATAATTTTCACCAGTTCTCTGAGGAGCAGGTCAAAAGAGCTCCTTACTGTCATGTCAGAAGTGAAACCACTCTCTTCTTTCTACCGATAATGACTTAACTCAACCTGGAGCAGTCTCAGGATAAACGATGCCAGATAAACTAAGTATTACTTTTTGAGATTTCTCTCCTGAGAGAGATCCCTTTTTGTATAAGTCAAAAAAACACTACAAAGAAGAATTAAGGCCCTTCCACAACAAGGATGTGGAGAATATCCTGGTGAATGGAGGGCAGGGAGCGTTGAGTCCTTTTAGTCCAGAGAAGCTGTGTTTAGAGTACTTGTCCAATCACCTGGGAAAAAATAAAGAATTGTTATTTCTTTTCCAGTAACAAAAACAATTCCCAGATTTCTCAGACACCACTGGATTTATGCTCAAAATTTCTAGATACCATGACCTTTAATAGTGTAGACATTAAATGAGCTTAGCAACTTAGAAAGGCAATCTGCAATTTCAGGAATATTTATTGGCCACCTATTATTTAGAGGAGTATCCTTAAATATTCTGTGGCTATAAAAAAGAAGTCAATGACTTCTTTGGAGAGCGTGCCAGATAGAAAGAAAACGGATATTCCTGAAATAGCCAGAAAGGTCATTTAAAAATAATATTAATAAGTATAAGTAACACGGCACTCTTTAAACAGCATGCCCAGTATGAAAAGCATGTTGCAAGCATGGCAGTTTAGTGAGGGAAGTCTTTGAAGAGGAGGCATGTACTGGTATGAGTCTTGAAAGAAGTGATGTGGATTAAGGTTTATATGGTTAAAAGAAGTTCAATACTATATGGCAATTAGATAATGTAATCCTAATTTATCTGTCTGTATTCATAATTATTTGCAGAATGGCAAATACAGTGTTTTAATATGGCATAAGTAGTAATTTTGATATATTTTAGATTTTGAGAAGAGTAGATGAAGTGATGGTTTCATTAAGTTACAGGCAGTTATTCAAGTAAACACAGTTGTGTATACACTCATCCACTCTTTCTATCCTGATTATTTACAAACCAACACCTTTGGTATGTAAATTTTGTTTAATGACACTTGCCAGACATTTAATTATTGGATGTCACACAGAATGTGTAGACATTTTTAATTGTAAAAGCTTAAAATCCTGTCATTCTGTCAACAGCCACATTTACAATATGTCTCCTTTTTTTTAAGTCAGAAGCTATAGATCTGTCTCAATTTAATGCGTGATCAACAGGTTTTCACAGTTAACAAATAAACAAACTGGAACACATACTGTAAATGCCTAACACCATTTCAACAATATTATGAGATTTCAACAGGCCCAACTTACTGCACAGTGAAATTGTTAAAATGATAATAGATAAAAGATTTTATTTTTGTAAGAGTGAAGGAGAGAGAAATAGGTTATATAAGTCTTTGTCTTCATGAAGCCTAAACAACTTTCTGAAATGTGAGAAATTCAATCAATTGCTCTGGAGTAATACCCAGAATTCATGCTAACCTTCTTTTTCTACGATCTCCATATGCTTGAACCTCCAGCCAACAAACTTCCATTACAGTATAGTGTGAAAGAACATGGGGTATGGAATCATAGATCTCATTTAATATCCCAGATCTGCCATTAAGTGGCTATGTGGCCTTAGGCAAGTTATTTAACATCCTTCCACTGTAGTCTCCCAACTGTAAAATGGAAACATTAATATCTATTTAATGGGATTGTTAAGTGGCCTAAGTGAGTTTATTATTCATATTATAATGAATATAAATTAAAGAATATAGTGTTTTATAAAGAATATAATGTTTATGTACAGTGGTCAATCGCACAATAAATGCTCAATAAATAGCATTAGGTGCTTGGTAAATATTTGGTGACTGAAATGAATAGATCTAACTTCCCATAGCAATGTCTTAACTGGAAAAAAATTAGGTGTATGTATTCCCTTTAGAGGGGAGTTACTCATGAGTGGGTGTTACAGACTGAATGTTTGTGTCTTCCCACAATTGGTATGTTGAAACCCTACTCCCCAGTGTGATAGTATTAGAAGGTGGGGCCTTTGAAGGTATTTAGGATTAGATGAACTCAGGAAGGTGGAGCCTCAGAAATGCGATTAGTGTCTTTTTAAGAGTCCTCTACTCTCTGCCATGTGAGGATACAATAAGAAACTGGCAGTCTGCAGCTGAGAAGAGGGCTTTCACCAGAATTCAACCATGCAGGCACCCTGATCTCTAACTTTCCACCTCCAGAACTGTGAAAAGTACGTTTCTGTTGTTTATGTGCCACCAAGTCTGTGGCACTTAGTTATAGCAGCCCAACAAAGTGAGTGAGGACTGCAACAACTATTCAATCAGGTAAGAATTATACCAGACTGAGATTACAGGCAAGTATAGGGCTTCACAACCAATTAATCAGAGATCACCACAATATGGTCATTTCAAGAGCTACTGCATCTCACTTTCCTTATGGCCCATGAACTTTGTAATATAAACTACAAACCACTTTGTGTGCCCCCCATCATACTTAGCAGGACCATCATCATCTGATCTTCATCCTTTGCTCAGAGAAACTCTCCCTGCTCCAGGTTGAACCTGTTTCTGGGTTAATGGGTTAGAGTTTTCAGAATTGAAGCATTTTTAAAAGACTTTTCATTTATTTATTTATTTATTTATTTATTTAAGATTTTATTTATTTATTTGACAGAGAGAGAGAGATCACAAGTAGGCAGAGGCAGACAGAGAGAGAGAGAGGAGGAAGCAGGCTCCCCGCTGAGCAAGGAGCCCAATGCGGGCCTCGAACCCAGGACCCTGAGACCATGACCTGAGCTGAAGGCAGAGGCTATAACCCACTAAGCCATCCAGGCGCCCTTAAAAGACTCTTTAAAATTGAGATAAAATTCACATAATATAAAATTCATCATATTAATCATCTTAATGTGTACAATTCAGTGGGGTTTTTTTTGGTATATTCAAAATACCGTGCAACCATCACCAATATCTAACTCCAGACCATTTTCATCACCTTATAAAGAAGACTTGTTCCCATTCAACAATCATTTTTTAATTCCCCACTCTCTCAATCCCTGGTAACCACTAATCTCCTTTCCATCTCTATGGATTTACCCACTCTGAATATTTCATATATATGGAATCATATTGTCTTAGTCTATTTTGGCTGCTAAAACAAAATACCAGAGAGTGGGTAGCTTATAAACTATAAACATTTATTTCTTACAATTCAGGGGAAGTCCAAGATCAGCATGGTTGAGTTCTGATGACAGCCCTCTTCCTGGTTCATAACCTGTGCCTTCTCACTATGTCCTCAAATGGTGGGAGGGGCTAAGGATCTATCTAGAACCTCTTTTATAAAGCACTAATACTATTCATGGGAGCTCCAACCTCATGACAGAAGCATCTCCATAGACCCCACCTCCTAATACCATCATCTTTGGAGGTTAGGATTCCAACATATGAATTTTGGGAGGGCACAAACGTTCACACCATAGCACATAGAATATGTCACCTTTTGTGTTTGGCTTCTTTCAGTCAGTAAGTTTCCAAAGATCCACCCATGTTACAGCAAGTATCAGTACTTTATTCTTTTATGGCTGAGTAATAATACATTTGGATTTACCACATTGTGTGTATCCATTCATCAGATGTTGGACATTGGAGTTATTTACACTTGGGTCTAGTGTGAATAATTCTGCTATGAACATTCATGTACAAGTTTTTGTTTGAACATATGTTTTCAATTCTCTAGGTAAATGCCTGGGAGTGAAATTTCTAGGCCACATAACAATTCTATGTTTAAGTTTTTGAGGAACTACTATACTGTTTTCCACAGTGGTCTCACCATTTTACATTGCCACCAGCAATGTATGAGGGTTCTAATCTCTTCACATCTTCACCAACCATTGTTATTTCCCCTCACTTTTTTAAAAATTCTAGCTATCCTAGCAAATGTGAAATAATAGCTTATTGTGTTTTTGACACTTCCCTGATGACTAATGATGTTGAACATCTTTTCATAGGCTTCTTGGATATTCGTATGCCTTCTTTGGGGATGTGCCTATTTAAGTGTTTTCCCCATTTTTTAATTGGGACATTTGTCTTTTTGTTGTTTATTTATAAGTGTTCTTTATATATTCTGGATACTAGACTTTTATCAGATATATAATTTGCATTCTGTTAATTATTTTTTTCATTGCCTCGATAGTGTCCTTTAATGCACAATAGTTTTTCATTTTGGTGAATTAATATTTATGTGTTTTTCTTTAGTTGCTTGTATTTTTATGTCATATTTTTAAAAAATGTTGATTAATAAAAGGTCATAAAGATTTATACTTATTTTTTCTTCCAAAGGTTTTATAATTTTAACTTTTCATTTAGGTCTTTGATCCATTCTGAGTTAATTTTTTATATGGTGTGATATAGGAGTCTAAATTCATTCTTTTGCATATGGATATCCAGTTCTCCAGGGACCATTTATTGAAAAGACTATTCTTTCCCCCATTGAATGGCTTTGGAGCCCTTGTCAAAGATCAGTTGATCATCAATGAATGGGCTTATTTCCAAATTCTCAATTCTATTCTATGCATCTCTGTATCTATCTTTATGTCAGGGTCACACTGTTTTGATTACTGTAGCTTTGTATTGATTATTGAAATTGGAAAACATGAATTCTCTTGCTTCATTTTTCTTTCTGTTTTTGCTATTTTGTGCCTCTTGCAATTCCATGTGAATTTTAGGATAAGCTTGTCTATTTCTTCACCAAAAAAAGAGGCAATAGAAAGCTTAATGGGAATTGCATTGAATCCATAGATAAATTTGATGAGTATTGCCATTTTCCTATCCATGATCATTGGATGTCCTTTCATTTAATTTTTTTCAACAATGTTTTGTAGTTTTCAGTATTTAAGTCTTGCACATCCATTGTTAAAGTTATTTTTAAGTATTTTATTTTTTAAGATATTGTTTTTATTAATTTCATTTCTGGATTGTTTAGTGTTATTGTATAGAATATAGCTGGCTTTTTTTTACATTGATCTCTTTTCTTCCAACAATGTTGAACTTGTTTATTAACTCTAAGAGGTTTTTGTGGTTTCATTAAGACTTTTTGTGTGAAAGATTATACCAACTTCAAATAGACATACTTTTACTATTTCCTTTTTGATTTGGATGCTTTTTATTTCTTTTTCTAGTCTATGGAAGTGGTGAGAGAGCAGAAATCATGTCATGTCTAATATTAAGTGGAAGGCTTTCAATCTTTCAGCTCTAAGTATGATGTCAATTGTGGGTATTTCATAGATGCCCTTTATCATTTTGAGGAGGCTTTCCTCTACTCACAATTTGAGTGTTTTTATCATCAAAGGGTATTAGATTTTCTTAAATGATTTTTCTGCATCAAATGAGATAATCATGTAACATTTTTTCCTTAATTTTATTGATATGTTTTGCTTAATTAACTGAACTTCATATGTGGAACCAGCTTTGTACTCTTGGGATAAAGCCCATTTGATCATGGTACATAATCCTCTTAATGTGTTGCTATATTTGGTTTCCTAGTATCTTGTTGAGAATTTTTGCATTCATATTCCTAAGAGATATTGGTCTACAGTTTTCTTTTCTTGAGGTATCTTTTTCTGGATTTGGTATCATAGAATAGTTGACCCTATAGAATTAGTTAGGAAATGTTCCTTTCTCTTCTATATTTTAGGAGAATCTGTAAATGATTGATGCTAATTCTTTAAATATTTAGTAGAATTCAGTAATGAAGCCATCTGGTTCTGGGTTTTGTTGTTGTTGCTGTTGTTGGGAAGTCTTTGATTGCTAATTCAATCTCTTGTTACAGTGTTATTCAGAATTCTACTTCTTGTGTCAGTTTTAATAGTTTGTGTGTCATTAGGAATGTTTTCATTTCATCTAAATTATATAATTTTTGGCATTTAATTGTTCTTAGTATTTTCTTTTAATCATTTTTATTTCTGTAAGATCAGTAATAATGACCCCACATTCTTTTCTGATTTTATTAATTTGAATATTTTCTCTTTTTTTTCTTGGTAAATCTAGCTAAAGATTTTTTGATTTTGTTGACCTTTTTAAGGAAGAAATTTTGGATGTGGTACAACAGAATATTACACAGCCATCAAAAAGCTGAAATCTTGCCATTTGCAATGATGTGGATGGAACTAGAGGGTATTATGCTAAGCAAAATAAGTCAATCAGAGAAAGACAACTATCATATGATCTCTCTGATATGAGGAATTTGAGAGGCAGGGTCGGGGTGGGGGAAAGGGAGGGAAAAATGAAACAAAATGGGATTGGGGAGGGAGACAAATCATAAGAGATTTTTAATCTCAGGAAAATAACTGGAGGTTGCTGGGAGGGGAGGGATAGGGTTATCTTATGGTTCTTGGTGCTATAGTAAATGGAATCAATTCTCTAATTTACTTTTCTATATTTTCATTGCTAGGGTATAAGAAAGCAACTGATTTCTGTGGATTGATTTTGTATCCTGCCACATTACTGAATTGCTGTATAAGTTCTAGTAGTTTGGGGGTGGAGTCTTTTGGGTTTTCCATATAAAGTATTATGTCACCTGCAAAGAGTTTGACTTCTTCTTTGCCAATTTGAATACCTTTTATTTCTTTTTGTTGTCTGATTGCTGTTGCTAGGACTTCTAGTACTATGTTGAACAACAGTGGTGAGAGTGGGCATCCTTGTCGTGTTCCTGATCTCAATGGGAAGGCTGTCAGCTTTTCCCCATTGAGAATGATATTCGCTGTGGGTTTTTAACAGATAGATTTTATGAAGTTGAGGAGTGTTCCTTCAATTAGACATCATGTACATCATGTATATAGAATTAGAGATAAGGTTATAAAGTAACAACTCTTTGCACATCATAAATTTTCAGTAAATATCAATTACCTTTCTGCCTCTCTTTAATTTGTTGGTTGTGATGATACTGATGAGGAGAAGGAGGATACTCTTACTCCACTCAGGAAGATCTTTGAGGCATACATAATTCTCATTCAGCCCAGATTCAGTTGGGAGAACACTAAAGTAGAGCCAAATTGGTACTTGAAAAAAATGACTTATAAAGTGTGTCCGCAAAAGTACTTTTATTTTTCAAAATTATGTGTAATATAAAAACAATTCTGAGATAAAACTCAGTCTTAAAGAGAATGGCATATTTTATTCTAGTATGGCGATCATAGTTTGATTCAAATATCTAGATTGAGGAAAGCAAAAATATTTTGGCTTGTGCCTGATTCCATAGGTCTTAAATTGTGGAAGACAATGAAGTCATCAAAATGTTCACCTTGAGAGTACTTTCAAGAGTTAAGTTTCCCCCAAATGGCTATTTGGGGGCTAGGACCCAGACCACTTTTTGCACAAAACCAGTCTCTGTTACCTGCTCAAGGTCCACAAAGGGTAGGAGGTGGTGGGTTGTTGCAGAGGTTTACTCTGAGCAGTTTGGAAGCTAGACAATCACACACACTCAGTCTTGAGACTGAACTATCTTTGGAAATATCTGACATAGAAGATTGCCAAGTATCATCTCAAGTCCCTGGAAGAGTAGCCAAAGCTGCTGACTCTACATTATTGTAGTTCTAAATAACTTCCCATTCAGAAGTTGTTCCATTCCCCACAGACTACAAATATATACAGTAAAGATGTGAAGAAAGACAGGAGGCAGGTCAGCACAGTAAAATGGTCCTTTTCTCAACAACTGCTTAGCAATTATGACCACTATTCAAATTCCCTCTGCCCTGTGATTAAGCAATAGGGAGAGAAAATAAGATATAAATTATTATAAAATTCAAAAGTTGAGGGAGGGAAGGAAAAGGAAGACCTAACACTGACAAAATAGGAGGTATATTTTTAGGGTGTCTCTCATTCTCACATTATATCCCTTCTCAAGGATTTGCCTCTTTCCTTAGCTTGGCATTCAGTCATAGATATACTACGAAGCAACTGTGGCTTTGAGCACATAACTTGAACCTCTCTCTGAGTTTCAGTTGCTTCATATATAGGGTGGGGAAAATAATGAAATTAATCTTACAGTGTCCTTATAAGGATTCATAATGTGATAAAACAACTGGAAAATATCTAGTTCAGTGCTTGACACATAAAATATACTTACTTAAATTTCTACTGAATCCAGAGTTCATTTGATAAACTTGTCACTCCAGATGATAATGAGCACTATGTTTGTATGTTCCTTCCTCTATGTAGCATGCATGCCTTTTAAGTCTTTCACTGTCTCAAGTTGAAAGACTAACTACTGATAGGCATTCAGAAAAGATACAAAGCAATAAAAAAAGTTTTTGAGGGCAGCAAAGAGCCTTTCCACTTTTCTTTTGCCCACAAGAGAAACTGCAGTAATTATCCCCAGGTGACCTGTCAGGGTCAAAGTTATAAGTCCTTGCAGGGATGTGAATATAAGATACCACTTCTTTACCAGGGAATAAAGATTTATGATCCATGAGTCTAACACAATAGAAGAAAGAACAAAGGGGCAGTGAAAACTGGAGCCTAGGTCAATAAGGTGCATGGGGTATGGGGGTAGAGAGAGGGGTAAGAATTATAGGGAGAGGAAATAACATGAGATGTGTAATACAAGGTTATGTTATAGATGTTTCTGATTTCCAGGACATGGTATTTTGAATAGTTTAGCTCTTCAAATGTTTACTGAAAAGAATCTGAATCAACATGCAGTAGCTCTATTGCTTATATATGCCCTAACAAATCTTGGAAGACTACTAAGTTGGCAAAAAAAGAAAGAGTATTTGATCATTTCAATATAATTCTTGGGTCCTTCCTAGAACCATCTGTGAGGTGAGTCTTGGCAAAAAAGCAAATTAAATAATGATATCATTAAGCAACATGCATATTCATGCAGACACTGTTGTTTGCACATTCTTTTCTGTCATGGCTAAATAAAACACAGCACCATTTATGTGCAGACCACTACATAATGAGTCTACGGCCCTTCTAAATGACTGAAGAGAGTGTTATTGGGTATAGGCTTTCCAAGTCTTTAGGAATTATGGTGAGCCATCCAATAAAAGTCAGTTGGTATGCTCCATTGGATCAAGAATCAAAGGATAGCAAGATTGAGAGCCCGGGGAGGAAGGACATCTATAAAACAAAAAAGTCTGGGTGAAGGTGAATCAGAGAACAAGTAAGCCACAGAAGTCAGGAGGTCCCATGGAGAAGAATGAAGTAAAAGGGATGAGAACTGGTGTTACCGAGTATCTACAATACATCAGGTGTTATGCTAGGTCTTTTATACACATTATCTCAAGTATGGTATTCCCGTTTTACAGATGAAGAAACTCAAACTCATCAAGGTTTGCCTTGGTGACACCAGCTAGTATGCCATGAAGTTGAGCTTAGTTCTCTCTGAAGCCAAAGTCTATATCCTTCTACCACAGCATGTTACAGAACAGGACAAAGATGTTTGGAAAATGGCCAAACAGTATGCAGTAGGTTCACAGGAAATAAGCAATGGATAGGGTAGGGTGAGGTGGAAGTAAAAGGCAGCAATTAGGAGAAGCCAGTAAAAACATAGCACAAAGAGCAAAAGAACAACCATAGGTTGTCTTTACATCTCTCCCCCTCAGTTAAGACCAAATCCTGAGTGAGATTAGCCTGGAACCTTGAGAGGACAAATAGAAACACAAGCCTGAATGCTCAGCACTATTGACTGGCCAGCTGGGCCCTGCATTCAAAGCATTCTGTGTCACTCTTCCCTGATTCAGCCTTTATATAGATATTAGCACAACTGGCTCCTTTGGCCTTTCAAACCACTGAGTAACTTGTGTAAATATTAAACTGGAGAGAAATGCCATTGTGTGAACTCTATGTCTGTTCCTTTGCTGGCCCCATGAACATTAATGTTTGCAGAAAAAGCTGTTTACAACTGCTTACTCTGGTCCTCTAAGCAAAGAGCATTAGAAGACTAGTATTTGTATTAGAAAGCCACCATATTGAGAACCTAAGGAGAAGAGCATCAGATAGAACTCCTCTTTTTCTGGAAAGCTGGGATGCTTTTTGAGAGCACTGGCTAAGGGGGAAAAGAAAGGAAGTTCAGCATAACACCAAAAGATAGAATTTATCGTTAAGTTTCATGTGAACCAATTTGGTGTAGGCTGGGAATTCTTGAATTACAGGAAATAACCAGATAAAGCCTTTTCTGCTTACTGCTATAGCTGAAAAGACATGTAAGCGATCTAAGTTAGGGGTTTATCAATTGATTTTAGGCATTTTTTCACTAAAACATAAAATTCAACTTTTAAGATTCAGTCTATCCAATTGAAAAACATTTTGATCCCTATTAAAATGTAAACAACCTTGGGCAGGGTAACATTTATATAAGTTAACTCTTTTATTAGCTGTGCTTTTCTGTGCTTTTTTTCATCTAAAGCAGGGTCAGAAAACTCTTCCTGTAAAGGACCAGATAATAAATATTTTTAGTTTTGACATGATTACTCAACTCTGCAGTTCTAAGAAAAAGAGCAGCCAGAGATAGTGTATAAACAAATGGGTGTGCCAGTATTTCAATAAAACTTTATTTTACATCCCCCCACCACCAAGTGGCCAAGTTTTATCAAACATTGATATAAGCACAATGTCTCTGAATAGGAAGTCTAAGGTCCCTGACAGGTGGAAGCAGGAGAGAAGTGAGAGGCTGCCCTACAACCCATCTAAATGGGCTAAAGATGTCAGAGGCCATTATTAGTTCTTCAGATAACCAAAATGCAAAAGAAAATTCTATCTAGAGAACATGGATTTAAAATTTTGCAGGGATATATATTTTTCTGAAAAGAAGATCCTTTTCTTTCATCAGATTTTCTTTTTTTTTAAGGTTTTATTTATTTGACACAGAGAGAGAGAGATCAGATCACAAGTAGGCAGAGAGGCAGGCAGAGAGAGAGGAGGAAGCAGGCTCCCTGCTGAGCAGAGAGCCCAATGTAGG
>LNAC01000845.1:45957-111240 GCA_002007465.1 Ailurus styani | reverse complement strand
AGAGCCCAATGTAGGGCTTGATCCCAGGATCCTGAGATCATGACCTGAGCCAAAGGCAGAGGCTTTAACCCACTGAGCCACCCAGGTGCCCTTTCATCAGATTTTCAAAAGGATTGATGACCCAATAAAGGGTGGAACCCCACAGCATAGAAGGGATCATCTTGCCTTCAAAGCTTACTTTCTTCAAGCCAGCCCCTCATCCTAGTCTTCCAGGAAAGCCCAGTAACAACTGTTATGTCCACTTTCATGCCTTTCTGTAATAAACCTAGAGAAAACATATGTTTTACATTTTATTTCCTTTAAACTCCTTTTGGTGGCTATTTATTTATAGTAATTGCCAAGAGAAACATATATTCATCACTACAAGATGGAGTTTAGGATTTTACTTATTCTTAATCTGATCTTGGGTAATGAAAATAAAATGATGTACTTACAGTTAATGAGCCAATTAATGTTCTACCAGACACTGAACCTACCTTTCATTCTTTTATTATGAGCATAAATTGATTCTAGACACACAGAGATATGGTCATCAGAATCAGCCTTACTCAAAGCAGAAATAGGGGAGTGAGGGGTTAAGTTAAGGCTATGATTTGGAACATAAAAAGACAAGTTTTGGGTTCAGATTATGTAAAGAGCTTGGAAATTGTCACTCTTGTTCTTGAAACAACAAAAAGCTGGGCAAACAAAAAAAAAATCAGTGACATTTCTTGGACCTATCACAGAACTGATGTAGCAGAGCATACATTACCTTAAAAGTTGGAGACATAGTCAAATCCAGAGTGATATAACCATTGACATTTGTTTACCTGGAACAAAAACCTCTGAAATCCATAAGTTAGTAGGGAGACTTAAATGACTATTTTGACAAATTTCTGAAGGCTAAGTGCAGACTATCTTGAGAGTGACAAACTCCTGGGAGCTGCAGTCACAGGAGGGCTTCTCACACTTGCGTGGACTTTCACTCCTGTAATTCACCAGGTAATCATAGTGAGAATCTAGAAGAGATTCCTGTGGTCATGGTTGATAATTATTAATAAATAATTAATGTTATTTAAAATGTTTTTAAAAGATGTATAAATGACATATTAAGAGAGAACAAATGAAATCACATAAAATACTCAAAGCCACAGAAGGTAGAAAAAAGGGAAAAAAGAAATAGAGCAAAGCTGATCAAAAGCAGTTGCAAAGATGGTTTCTATAATTCAACTATATAAATAATCAATTTAATTTTAATTTTTCACCAGTCGACAATGTGGTACAAAGAAGTCTGTAATGTTCTTGCAACTTTTTTTTGTATAACTAAAACTATTCTAAAATGAAAAGTTTATTAAGAGTTATTTTTTTACTTTTTTAATTCTTTTTTATTGTGCTATGTTAGTTACCATACAGTACATCATTTTTTTTGATTTAGTGTTCCATGATTCATTGTTGGCATATAACATTATAACATCCAGTGCTCCATGCACTCTGTGCCCTCCTTAATACCCACCACGAAGCTCACCCATCCCTCCAACCCCCTCACTTCTAAAACACTCAGTTTGCTTTTAAAAAGGCACATTTCATGTATCATGTTAAGAATAGCTGTTATTTTGATTAGCACTGTGGTAGATGTGTTTCTCTCCTATAACTAGCTAAAGAGGGAACTTAAGGAACTAGGCTTTTCACTGAGGAGAAGGGTGGGTTATTATGGAATTAACATGGCCAGGAAAGCAAGCATAAATCGAGTGCTCCAGGGATTACAAATCCTGAGGATCCAGGCTCTGTGTTTGTGAAAAACCTATGGAATAAACATGGTAAACAGAGAGGCAAATAGAAGCAGTTCCAACTTGCATGTGGAAAGGAGGGCAGATTGACTCCTGGTGACTTTTACCTCAATGACCTTAGCTTAGTGTCATGGAACTTCTAGTGGCACTCTCCCAAAGCACTTCACAACATCTTAAATTAAAAGCAGGCTCTCCCTGGTGATGTATTACTTTAGAAATC
Source organism: Ailurus styani (assembly GCA_002007465.1). Taxonomy (NCBI): domain Eukaryota; kingdom Metazoa; phylum Chordata; class Mammalia; order Carnivora; family Ailuridae; genus Ailurus; species Ailurus styani. The sequence goes on along the minus strand of LNAC01000845.1, from coordinate 109,254 downwards.
TATACAAATGGTGAGGGATTCTCAGTAGCACTTGATTGTCTATTTTGTCACAAGTCACAGGAAGGCTGGGAAGAAATGGTTAGGGACTGGGTAATTATGGGAAGGAATACAAACTCAGATGCTTTGCCTCCTAGACATGTTCCAACTTGTGTCTGGGTTCAACTTAGCATAGGTGAAATCTCACTTAGCTTAATCAACATGCTTCTGAAATATCCAGGGGATGAGGGTGAGAAAATCAAATTTTTATTAAGCGAATGCTGTTTTCTCCTTGGGTTGAACATCACTTTGGAAATGTATTATAGTCATGTCTTCTGGATCTTCAATGTGTTATGACCCCCTGACATGAATTACAAATCTTTTCTGCCTCCTCCTCTAGTTTCTCTGTCACTTATTTAAACGTAATTCTGTAAATAAATAATTAAAAACAGTAGGAAAGCCTCTTCTTTAATGGTTTGCCACTGTGACTCTTTCTCCTTAAACAAAGAATTTTTTCTGGCTATGTCAATAACCCCTTCCCTAGGCATCTGCAGACCTTTGTTTTCCTAGGCAGAGCAATGTCTGTCATCCTGTGAGTTTTTCACAGAGGAGGCTTTACTAGGCAGAGCTGGACAAAAAGAAAGCCTTTACACCTAGATTATCATCAGAATCACCTAGAAAGATGGTTAAATATACAGATTTCTAGGCCATGCCTCTCATCTACTGAATCTTTAGAGGTAGGACCTAGGAAATAGTATGCTAAAAAGTGCTACAATTACAGATTTAATTACTATGCATATTTTCACCCAATAGTAGAACAGATTTAACTAAATAAGAACCCTCCCACCCCCCAGTAATTCTGATGATAAACCAGTTTTTAAAACACTGGTCTAGTCCAAATCTCAACTAAAGGTTTAGCAGTCAAGACAACAGAGCACAGTGAGCAACTCCATGAAGCTGGAATATCTTTGAGAAACTTAGTAGCATATTGATAGAGAAGACCTAAGTTCTTAAGTCCTATTCATTTATGTTCACAATTTTCCTGCCTGGAGAACACGGCCAAGTTTACTATCTATCTATGATCAATATAAGTAATGTATTTTCCTTTGCTTCAGCACAAGAAAATTTAGCCATCCTAGTCCTTTAAAAAAAAGGGGGTTATTTGCTTATTTGAGAGAGAGAAAGATTGAGCAGGGGGAGGGGCAGAGGGAGATGGAGTGAGAAAATCTCAAGCAGACTCCCCAGTAAATGTGGAGCCCCATGCAGGGCTTGATCCCAGGACCTTGAGATCATGATCTAGCCGAAATCAAGAGTCAGATGCTTAACCAGCTGAGCCACCCAGGCGCCCCCAATCCTAGTTCTTAACTGAATCTTACCTCGGCCCCTAAAAACCACTCTGGAATCATCCCATTTCTTCACTTTAGTCTGACAGACAATCTGGGGTCAATACAAGAATGTAAATATCAATTCATATTCTACCAACTATAGAAAGAAACATTCAAAGGGAAACACTTAGAATTTTCCAGAGGAAATAACTCCAAATTTGGTTGGACAAATGCCCAAGAGACCAAATTACTAGGCAAAGTGTCATGGTGGTTGAACCATAGCAATCCTTTCACTCTCAACTGGAAGAGCTCCAAGAGATTAGGTTCCTCTATTCTATACAATTGTCTCTGAGTGTAACTTAGAAATATAGACCCTAGAATTGCATTTTTTGAGATATATTACAATGAGCACTGCACTTGGAGTTGAAGACATCTGGTTGAGTAATCTTAGATAAATTACTTTTCCTTGTCAAACCTTTGTTTTCACACCTGTAAAATGAAAGAATTAAACTGAACAAGATTTTAGAATTATAGCTCTAATATTTCATTGAACCTAGTAGGGTTGTTTGTAGTATGGGTTCTGGACTTCTTAGGGCCCCAGTTATGTGTAAGGGATACAAAAAGGAACTCTAACAGTTACTTGCTTGGTATTAAATTTAGCCCCAGAGAACTTCCAACTTTTCATCCCAGCTCACCTTGCTCCAGACATGTCACCATGGCCTGTAAGCTACCCAGCCACAAGGAAAGGAAGCCAGGAAAAACAGTCTGTTAACATTGCTGCTCATAGCCTAAGAGGACCTATCAGGAAACCCATGACTTTCCACATAACTGAGTTCCATGAATGCCAAAGGAAATGGTTTAAATGTTATTACTACAATCCAAAATCCCCCAAATGAGATAAAATCCTAAAAAGTCATTTAATTAGAACAAAGATTGTTCAATTTTAGCACCTGGTGAAAGCAATAAAGACAGGGTCCCATGCTTATTACCTGATCTCTTGAAGTGAAAAGACCAAATTAACATTGGTGGGTGGTCAATAGGCTTACTCAAGCTCTATAGAAGGATCTTTCTCTCTCCCCACTCCTACCTCACCTCTTTTTCTTGTGGGTCCTTATTCTACTTAGTCTCAATCAGATGACTTCTTTGCTGTCCAGATCTTCTTTGCTGCCAGTTTCCCAGCTACCTTCTTACTGAGATTATCATTTCTATGGAAACAATCTTCTCTGATCAAACTACAGACACAGATTTCTGTTTGATGTGGGGTAGTTATTTGAATTTTAAAAAAGATTTTATTTATTTGTTTGAGAGAGAGTGAGAGAGAGAGAGCATGAGAGCAGGGAGGGTCAGAGGGAGAAGCAGACTCCCCATCAAGCAGGGAACTTGATGCAGGACTCAATCCTGGGACTCCAGGATCATGACCTGAGCCAAAGGCAGTTGCTTAACTGGTAGTGATATTTTTCTTCTCTCCTTCCTTCCTTCCTTCCTTCCTTCTTTCCTTCCTTCCTTCTTTCCTTCCCTCCTTCCTTCCCTTCCTTTTCTTTCTTTCTTTCCTTCCTTCCTTCTTTCTTTTCTTTTCTTCCCTCCTTCCTTCCCTTCCTTTTCTTTCTTTCCTTCCTTCCTTCTTTCTTTTCTTTCTTTCTTTCTTTCTTTCTTTCTTTCTTTCTTTCTTTCTTTTCTTCCTTCCTTCCTTCCTTCCTTCTTTCCTTTTCTTTTAGTTTTGTTTCTTTTCTTTTCTTTTCTTCTTTTTCTAGTGTGTGTTGGCAGGAGGAAGCAAGTATATGATTTTGGTCCCAAAATCATAGCTCAAGTTTCTCACACTATAAAGCTAACCAGCCTCATAAAATATCCTGACAACATCCATGCCTCTTCTACTGAAAGCCCATAAATAACAGAAGAGGCCATCAGAAGTCCTTTTCCCCAAAAAACATACAAGTATCTTTTTATAATACTGTTTCCAGAGGTTAGGACCTACACCCAAATATATCATACCACTGAATGGTATGGTTATGTTGGGGAGACAAGGTTTGATGGGTAGTAATAGAAATTGCCATCATAGCACACTGTCCTTTACCTGAAAAAGGCATTTCCCATCATCACATGAGGCTACCTTTCCAGGAAACCATAAAGTCTCTGATCACCCACTGTGTCAGCCCAAATTCACCATACCTGTATTTCCAAAATGGATGTACTAATTTTTTCACTGTTGGTGTTACCATTGCAATAATTATAGGACTCAGCAAAAAAGCCCTGGTATTCAAGGTTCTGCTGGTTCTAATGCACATCCAAAAGACTAATGGGCCCTGGGAAGGGGATAGAATGACCCTGAAAATAAACTTTTCTCAGATGCGAACTTCTTATACTCTAGATCTTTGCATTCTAAGGATCCAAATTAAAGGGTACAATCTGACATAGAGAACAGATACCCTATGGAAGATACCTCAATTCTCAGACCAACTGGGTAAGATGTGAATTAACCAAAATAACCACTTACCTAACCCCTTGTCCACAAAGGCTTTCAATCCTCTCTGGGATCATTTAGTCCCATGCTTCAGCTTCAATGTTGTTCCAATCTCTGGATCAATCAGAACCCTAGTTAGGGAGAATTTAAGAAACTCATAACCAGTACACCCTGCTCACGGATCCTCCTCTAGCATGAAACTGTTTTTTGTTTATTTCTTTCTTATGATCAAGTTCTGTTTTATTTCCTTGTTCCAATAACAGGGCCTTTTTTTAAAAACATGTCTTTCTGTGACTAGCACCCGAGATCCCCAGGAGTTTCTGCCTATTACTTAAAACTACATCATTCCCATGCTCTATATTCTTAGTCTGTGACCTACTCCTAAGAAATTCCAGGATCAGTTTCTGTTTCCCAGTAGGGGTGTTTGGACTCTTAAGTCTTAGCCCTCTTTGTTCTGGATTATCTCACTACTACCCAAGGTCCACTTGACAGTCCAGAAAATCTCAGAGTGACTAGGACCTCAATTGGGAATACCCATGACCCATAGCTAATCCTACTCACCATTAGTAGCCAGTAAGCTAGATTGGCTATCTGGTTACCTTCCAACTGATGGAGGCAGAGGGGTATGAGGATTGGTTGGGGAAGGGGACAAGTAAACGTTCTGTTTGAGGCAAGAAGACGACAATGTTGTCCTTGATGCCCATATCAATAAACTAAGACATATTTCATGCTATACCCCATATGTAATATAGTTTTGGTTCTATGTACAAGATCCTATCATGTGTTCTTGTATCTTACTATGTACTTTGGGACAGTAGTCATTCTTATGAAGGACCTAACACAAAGGTAATGACAAGTCCTCATTGTTTAGTTTCTGCTTCAGTCTACTCAATCTCCTTCCACTCTAGCCAGATTACCACTTTACTTTATTGCAATGGCACTGCTAGCCTGATGATCATAGTAACCATTGACCTATGAAGATCCTACTCCAGGATGTGAATGTCCAGAGAATTTGTCACATATTTGATGAAAGCCTGAATTATCAGCAACTCTCTTTTGGCTCAGATGCTGGACACGGGACCAGAAACTTGTCTTTCTGAGAGACTTAAGCATGTTCTCAGGTCCAGAAGAAACCCAGCCTTTTGTTTCTCAGAAGCCTGAAATACTAATATAAAGACTCATAGTCCCTTGGTTCAAATCTGAAGCACTGTTATTAAAACTCGTAGCTCCTGTATTCATTTGTTCATTCATTCATTCATTCATTCATTCAACAAATACTACTAAACAACTAATATGTGCTATTCACGGGCGATTCAGCAGGAAATAAAATGAAGTCCCCACTCTCATGAAACTCAGAGTGTAGCAGGGATAGACAGACATTAAACAAACAAAATTAATTGATTAATATTATATTGTGATTAGGAATATAGAAAAAAATGAATCAGGTCAGGGAAGAGGAATGGTATGTTGTGGGAGGGGGTTGCAGTATTAAATACAGTGGTCAGGACAGGCCTCACTAATATGTGGTATTTGAGCAAAGATCTGAAGTATATCAGGGAGAGAATCACATGGGTATCTGAGGGGAAGAAACTTCCAGGCAAAGGGTACAGCCAAGACAGAAAACCTGGAGCAGGTATGTGCTTGGTGTGTTTGAGGAACAGCTAAGAAGCCAGTGTGGCTGAAGTTGCATGAACTAAGGAAACAGTAGCAAAGGGATGAGCTAAAGAACTAGAGGCCTAATCATAGTCCATTGTGAGGACTTTGGATTTACTACAAGTGGGAGGGGAAGCCGTGGGGGTTTTGAGTAGAGAAGTAGCAGGGGTTGACTTACGTTTAAACAATACCACTCTGGCTGCTATGTGAATAATAGATTGAAAGGGGCAAGGGGCAAAGCCAGGAAACCAATAAAGAGATTATTACTTTAGTTCAGGTGAGAGGGGACAGTGGTTTAGACCGGGAAGATAGCTTCAGGAAGGTTGTCAAAGTTTATTGCCTCTGTTGACTAGCCCAGAATCCTTGGGCCTGCCTTTGCTGACCTTACTGCTACTAAAGTTTACAGAATCCATCCTCTTTTGCTGTTCTCTCCTAGCCCAATCAACTAGCGATATCATCTATTTGCTAACCCAGTCTCAGCCCAGGTCTAGTCACTTCAGGACTGGTACCTGTTCTGTGCCTGGAGACTGAAAAATATCCTGCAGTAGTGTTAATTTAGCCAGGAAACTAGAACTTCACTTGCCTTCATAAACCAGAAACCAGCCCATGAGACACTAGGTGTTGACTCACAGAAACTCAAGAAGCCACTCCCATAGCACAGCTGAGTGTCTTTCTCTAATAGCACTAAGTAGAGAAGTGATATTACTGTAACATTATTTTGAGTGCTTATTATGTGGGAAAGCATTGTGCAGAATTCTCTGCATGGATTATTTCATTTAAACCTTTTAACAAACCCATGAGACAGATTCTATTATTACTCACTTGAGATGGTTAGTTTTATATGTCAACCTGACTAGGCTACAGTACCCAGACTTTCAATCAAACACTAATCTGGGTGTTACTGTAAAGGTATTTTATAGATGTGGTTAACATACGTGATCAGTTGACTTTATGTAAAGGAAGTTATTCTTAATAACATGGATGGAACTCATTCAATCAGTTGGAAGCAAAACGGAGTTTTCTCAAAGAAGAAATTCTGCCTCAAGACTGCAGCATCAACTCCTGCCTGAGTTTCCAGCCTGCCAGGCTGTTCTGCAGATTTCAGACGTGCCAGCNCCCTGCCTGTTGAGTGGGGACATCTGTCTTCTGTCCTTGTATTGGGATTCATATTGGTCCCCCTAGTTCTCAGGCCTCTGAACTTGCACTAATTACTCACTGGCTTTCTTGGGTCTCCGGCATGCAGATGGCAGACTGTCAGACTTCTCAACCTCTTTAATTGTGTGAGCCAATTCCTCATATTTATTCCAATTCCATACATATATATACATATATATATATATATATACATATATATACATACATATATATATATATATATATATATATATATATATATCTCCTACTGGTTCTGTTTCTCTGGAGAACACTGACTGATAGACCACTTTGACAGATGAATAATGAGATTCAAAGTAGTTAAGCAAATTGCTCTAGATCACAACATCTACTAAGTGTAAAGAATTGGACCCAAGTAGACTGACTCCAAACCACATATCTTATCCCCTGCTTCTTTAAAACTGTCTGAATCTATTTTTAAAATTTTCTGATTTTGAGAAATCTCATGAGAGTACTTCAAGGATCTGTATACTTATAACATTGAAAACTTATTATTTTCTATACTTATTATACTTATTAGTGATAATTATACTTAGTATTTATTAAGTTGTTCCCATATGCAGGCATTGTGATGAGCATTTTGCATGTATTATTTATTTTATATAATCCTCACAACAACTATATAAGGTAGTTAATGTTACCATCATTTTATAGACGGCAAATATGAGGATCAAAGATACTAGTAACTTGTCCAAAGTCACACAGCTAGCAAAAGGCAGAGCTGGGATTCAGTACCATTGCTCTGGTCTGACTTCTCCTGAACTAGTATGAGAAGAACCCAATGATTATACAGTCTTAAATTCTAAGGAGCCACTGTTAATCCATTGAGCCAGTTTATTATTTGCCTCTGGGCCATGTCTCTGCTTGCTTAGGGTCCTTGGTTCTTCACTCAACTCTAGAATGGATTAAATTTCTAGAATAGTCCCTGAAAGTACCAGATCTGTCATTTCTACTCTGGATTAAGTAGTTAACAGAACTGGGCCCTGCCCTAGGTAGGCACGATTTATGACCTCAATGGCTCTTTTAAAGAGGTATTAAGGAATAGAGAAGCCATGTCTTCTGATTCTACGGAATAAACTTTAAAGTCACTTAGTGCAAATTTCTGCTCAGTGACTTTAAGCACATTAACTAAATTTTCTGAGCCTTTATTTCTTCTTCTGTAAAATGGAAATGATAATTACTATAGGGCTGTTTTGAGGATTAAAAAAGGTACTATGAGGAAAACATCAGGCCAGATATGGGATCACCAAATGTGAACTATATGCACCCAGTTATAGAACCTTCAACTCTGGCTATTGGAGCTTCAGACTGACCTGAGTACCTTAGCAGGCAACCTGGGAGCTCTGACTGGACTCCAAACTGAAATAAACTGCTCAAGCACAAACAAAGCCTTGTCTGTACAATGTACACATCTTATACTTAGCAAGTGGCATTTTAAAACCCTTTTAAAACATCTATTATCTCACAGGTTCTGTGGGTCAGGAATTTATGCATAGCTTAGCTAGGTGCCTTGGGCTCAAGGGTTTTTTTTTTTTGGTAAGATTTTACTTATTCATGAGAGAGAGAGAGAGAGAGTGCGCAAGAGGCATGGCGAAGGGGGACAAGCAGATTCTCCACTGAGCAGAGAGCCTAATGCGGGGCTCCATCCCAGAAGTCCGGGTTCATGACCTAAGCCAAAGGTAGACACTTAAACAACTGAGCCACCCAGGTGCCCTTCAAGGTCTTTTTTGAGGTCACAGTCAAACTGTCAGCCAGGGCTATAATCTCTTCTTAAGGCTTGACTTAAAGGGAAAATATTACATAGGTCATAAACACCAGCGGTCGGGGATTTTGGGGGCCATCTCAGAAGCTGTCTAGCATAGTCTCTAATATCATTCAAAGGCAGAAAACTCTGCATTGACCCTCCCACTAGATAGTTAGTCTGACTTGTTGCCCTCAGGTACTAGAGTATCCTGCACCATTAAATTCAGAAGAAATCCTTGTACTGAGAATCAGACACTAAGACTAGTAATAAAAACTACATTAAGATTTCACTTGCACTTCTATGATTTTCATTAGTTTCATTTGTGCCCTTATTTCTAGTTTTTGCCAGACAGACTTTTGAAAAATGCTATAAAACTAGACTTTCCTTCCTTAACTTGTCACCATTTCACCTCTTGACTCAGGTCCAGGAAGACTTCCCTAACTAATCTTACCCGGCACAAGGGGATTTTCTTGCCTGAGATCTAAATGAGTTCCTTTAAGATACACATATAAGCAAATAATAGCAGGTTATGTGTGGAAATTGGAATAGAGAAGGTTGATGACACTTTTATCCTGCCAGGTAGAATCAGCTATACCCACAGACTTCTAAGCACTTATTATATGTAATTAACACTCGTGAAAACCAGGTTATACTCACTGGTACAAAGAACAAAGTGGGGTGGGTTCTTCTCTAAGACAAGTACTTACTTCAGTATTTCTTGTTTATTGTTGTCAACATTTCTAATTTTCTGGGCTCTGGGCCTACTATATAGATCTTCCTAACTCTTCCTTGCTGTCTTAGCTGGTCTAACAAGTGTTGACCCCTGAGCTGCTTAACTGTCTAACACTGCTGCCTTTCATTAACTAAGATTGCCTATCAGCAAAGTCAACTTGATTTTTCATAGACAGTTTGTTCCTCCAAGCTACAACTTTATCTAACCAAACCACAAGTTCTAGACCCTCTTAGCCATCCTTTGTCACTTATTCCATATTGTAAAAACTACCCTATTTCACCTGTAGCAAATTCTTTGCCTCTATAGGAAATTAATGCCTTTGGGCAAAGACACCGTGTTACAACCTTACCCAAGCTTGTCCTGCCTAAGCTCTGTATCAAACTTGAAAATATTATTTCCAATTTCTGCATCTCCCATCAAATTTACCTGTTCCCTGATGAGTGTCCTCAGCATCCTCTACCTGAAAAACTAATTCATACTGAGTTGTTGATCACTGGGAATACCTTCATGAATTACCCTATACAACAGGATTCCCACTTTAGTTATTGAAGAAAAAATGCCAGAGCACAAAGTAAATATTTATAGTAGAATTTCTGGCACTCTGGCAGCATGGTGGGATTATTACTTGAGATGTAAGGACATAACAGTGGTACCCTTCAAATTACACTACAGGTACCTTCCCACGCCACTTATGCAAAAGGCTAGTCCTTTATAGAACATACATAAGCTAGAAAGAAATTGCTCTAAAAAAGCATCTCATCACATTGACCTGCTAAAGCTGTCTTTACCTACACAGTTCTAAATATTTGGAAATATCCTTAGAAAGCCAGGAGTTTTTATGTCTTTTAATTTAAAAAAAATGGACAATAGTACATTGCATGGAAAAGTGTACGACTTTAGCTCTTGTCTGGACCAACATCTTCTGACTGGCTTTCTTTTCAGGACTTTAAAAGCATAATTACTGCCAGCTATCAAGTTCCTATGGAACATAAGATTACACAAAAGAATCATAAGTATTCTATCATCTCTATTGTAGAGAAAAGCCAAGTACCATTTTTATACAGCATTATTTCCAAGGCGCAGTGTGTTCTGAGTTACAAAAAACTGCTTCATAGATGAACTTTTGGAAGTCAATCCATTTGCAAGTTAGGAATTTCTTATGTTGTGTATGTGACATTTTCCCAGGTTTTTAAACACTATACTATAGAAGATTCTGTGGGGTTTTTTGTTTGTTTGTTTGTTTGTTTGTTTTGCTAATCAGAAGAAATCCACATCTTTTCCATGGTGATAATTTTTTTAAAGATTTTATTTATTTATTTGACAGAGAGAGAGAGGGGTCACAAGTAGGCAGAGAGGCAGGCAGAGAGAGGAGAAAGCAGGCTCCCTGCTGAGCAGGAAGCCTGATGCGGGGCTCCATCCCAGGACCCTGAGATCATGACCTGAGTCGAAGGCAGAGGCTTTAACCCATTGAGCCACCCAGGTTCCCCTCCATGGTGATAATTTGCTTCATCTTACCATCATATAGTGGGAGACCTAAACCAACATCTCTCAGACTGGGTATCAGGATATTTTGGTGCATTATAAAACTATCCATGAGTCAAGGCATATTGAGCTGTCTCAATCTCTCTTGCCTCCTACCACACTTTACCAAGGGATCCCTAAACAAACAAAATGTACCCCCAAACTTCAAACAAATGGCATTATTAATATCATTCCTTTTCTAAAGAAAGGGAAGAAACAAAACAAAAACCCAAATTAAAGATTTAGTCAGAGACTACTCGAATAAGGTGTCAACACTACACAGCTTGATCCCCACCTCCTCTTCTTGGTGCCTGGGCAACAGAAACTGGTCTCCTCCACCTAGCTTATACAACTTTTCACAGTCAGGTCACAGTTTTTTCCAGGCTCTGCTCTCTTTATACCTACACATAAATCCTTTCCACACCAGTCAGGTAGTCCCCTCATTGATCCCTGAACATCAGTTCCTGTGTGCCTTTGCTAGCATCATCTCCCCTGCCTGACTGTGTCGGACTGATTGTCTTCACTAACAGGAAGCTGTCTGGTATGTTAAAAGGAGAATGAGTTCTGGAGTGTGAAAAGCCCAGGGTTCAGATCCTGACTCTGCCACTTAACAGTTGTATGCCTTCAGGCAAAGTTTCTTAGTTTCTCTAAACCTCAGTTCCCTCACCTGAAAAGTAGCAATAATAATGTTGCCTACCTTGTAGGAATAGTAGTGAGTTAAATGAGATAATGCATGTAAGGCACCTAAGGCAGGTAAGGTTTCCAACAAATAAGATATATCATCATCATTATTATCCTTTTTCATTTTTTAACTCATAACTCATAGATGAACCTCCTGCCCAGCACACAGGGCATCTACTTTTTCTGAACTCTAATATATTGCTGCATCTATACCACAAGTCTTGTACTTTAATATCATTAGTTTTCTTTCAAAGACTTATTTATTTATTTAAGGTGGGGGAGCAGAGGGAGAGGGAAAGAAAGAACCCTGAAGCAGACTCTGTGCTGAGTGCAGAGTCTGAGATGGGGCTTGATCCCAGGATCCTGAGATGATGACCTGACCTGAAATCAAGAGCTGGCTGCTTAACCAACTGAGCCACCTAAGTGCCCCAATAAAATTAGTTTTATTTGTAGGTGCAAATATTTTATCTACCCAAGTACACTGAAAGCTCATTTAGGGCTAGGGTTATGTTAACCTCCTCTGTATTCTCCCAGATCATGTTTTATACAAAAGTAGAACCCCCAAAATATCTGTTGATTGTCTAAGATTACAGATGTAGAATCAGGAAGCACTAATTGGCAGGATGATGACATACAGCTTGAAGAATAGTAAAGTTAAATAATAAATGTCACTTGTAGCTAACATTTTATTGAATACTTAGAGTTACTAAAAGCAATAGACATATTTACTCTATTGCAGACACTCTGCCAGACACTTGACATTTATGTCATTTCATCTTTACAACAACACTGTGAGGTATTATTAGCTCCATTTTACAGATAAGGAAACTGAGTATCACAGAAGTTATGTAACTTTTCTGGGATTATATAGCTAGCAAGTAGAGGAGCCAGGACCTAGATTGTTTGACTCCAGAATCTGAGTTTAAATCTATAAGCATCCTGCCTAACTATGGGACAGATACTGTCCTAAGGACTTTACAAATTATCTATTGGTGACCAGAGTGTACCTTGGTGAAAAAGCCGACATAAGAGGAAGATCATCAGTATTCAAAGTTGAAAAAAACAAAGTTCTAGCTCACCAGATTATCACCACACTCATCCACTGCATGTAATTCCCGATCATTCTTGAATTGAAGATCCAATCTATGTGGAAGAAGAGGGGAGGGTGATCAAGAGGAGACACATAGATGAGCAGATGGCTGGAGAAATGGATGGCCATGTGGGAGAGTACAGGGACTGTTGCATGCTGTGTGTCCTAGGAAGGCTCAATGTCCATCAAGAGAAAAATATTGGGAAATGCTGCACAGCACACACAACAAATGAAACAAGAGCCTATTCATCCACGTGGAGCAAGAAAAAAGTAACAGTGCCCACTGCCTGTGTGGGTGTTCTTGGCCTTTTCCAGCAAGGTGTGTGTTTAAAAAAAGATTAGTACAATAGGGCACGAACAGTCCTATTGAAAACAGCCGCCTGCATAGACTTGGCAGATTTGTAGTGTGAAACAGTTCCGTCTGACATTTAAAATGTGGCAAAACTACTTAAATTCAATTTAAAAATAAGTTTTCTATAGCCCCTTATTTTCTTCTTATAAGCATGAGTTCAATGAAGATAGCATCATGAGTTTTACAGGATGCACCTCAGAATGAATGCTTGCCAAAGACAAGAATATGTGGCACTAAGGGATGACAAGCTGATTAGGCTGTGATGATTCCCAGGCTCGTGCCCGAGAAGACTACTCTCTCAAGAAAGAAAACTTGTGGGTGGAATTTTGATTGGGGTTTGGACTGGGATGCAGCTCCAAATCACCGCAGCCAAGTTCACAAAAGGAACATGAGATTGAGAGATCTTTTCTTTAGTAAAGAATGATTCATTCTAATCAACAAATGGCAAAGAGTAAAGGGAACAGAGAGGGACATTTTCTGTAATGTCACTAAGGGACGGATGACTTGGGCCTGCATCCTGAGCTCTTCACAGTTGTTCAGCTTGGTGAAAAGGATTGCAAAACTCTGGTTGAATGGTCATGTAGCATAGCTCCTGGCTGATTCTTATTCCACAGCATGAAGATTTGGAAATGCTTCTTGAGGAGCTCAAGAGACAGACTTCTCTTTTCTCCAGTGAGATACTGGCTTGAAAGCATCTATCTACATCTTTTAAATTATCCCCCTGCCTTCTTCCTGATGCCTTCTGCTAGAACCATGACCAGGAGCTAAAGAGCATACTGTCACCATATAATAAAAGTTTCCCTGCTTGTAGTATTGCCAAAGGAAATTCCACTCTTCTCATGAAACTGCTTCTTCTGTCCTCTTAACAAAACCTCCACAAGGGAAAAAGAACAGATATACTTATTGGGCAAAGCCTAAAACATAGATTGTGTTACACTTGAACAGTGGACATAGTTATTGTTCCAGAACCCGTTCATGACACTCTCTCACTTGTACCTCTAGAAGGGGCCTATATTGTTGGTACAGATTCAGTCATTCTCTTTTCCTATACCTTCCTCTTTTTTTTTTAACCTTCCTGCCTCAGGAACAACATGACATTCTGTCTTCTCTCTGTGCCACGCTATATGGCTGGTGGGGTCAATGGACTTATGGCCCTTCTTGAGATCTGGCTTCTCTTTCCCACTCACTCTCCACTTATATCCTGCTCTAAACGGGCACATTTGAGTACAGTTCTCAAGATTAGGATTAGGAAGTGGGGGTAAGTAAGAGACTGCATTAAGCCTCTAGCTTAAGTCCTACCATCCCATTCTCTTTTACTAAAGGATTACTGAGTATTGGATCAGCTATTACTGAAGTGATAATTAGATTCCCATTTGGTTATTGTTCTTCCTTGATACAGAACACTGCAAGAATGAGGGGTCACTGAGAGTGCAGGAACCAAAGATTTCAGCATTCTACATTATAATACTTATCTGGGATACTCAAAATGCTATCTCTAACTACTCTTCTGGGTTGGAAATATCTTGCCTGGATTACTAAAATAGACACCTTTCTATTCCTCCCACTTTCATTTTTACCTTTCCTTTGCCTATTCTTCTCATGATAGCTGGGGTGAACTTCCTAATTAGAAAATCTTTTTGTATCACTCTTTCCCTTAAAACCATTTGTTCATTTATTTATCCTCAGCATGACTTTCAAGACTCTTGCTAATCTTACCCTGGTCAACTGTAAATGAGGTGTTCTCAAAATATATGTCAATAAGAATCACTTGGTATGTTTGTTCTACCCCAGAAACAGGCTCAGTAAGCCTGAGGAGAAGCCTAGAAATCTGTAATGGAACAAGTACCTTAGATTCTGACACAGATATTCTGAGTGACACACTTTGAGAAGCACATACAGACTGACCTTCCCTCATCTTCTTGTTCTCCTCCTCAGCTGAATTCCTCCATTCTTCGTGAATACTGTGTTCATAAACTCATAAAATCTTGAGTGGGAGTAAACCTTAAAAATCACTGAAGGGCCGTTCACACTCTATGTAGGCATCTCCTCCACAGCTCGCCTCACGGGTGGGTCTCTAGCCCCTGCACCTGATCATGCTGTTGAATGGCTCCAAAGAGTCCAAATTTCATCCAACAAAAGAAACATCCAGGGGTAGTGGAGAGACCACTGGATCTTTAGTCAGAATTTAGATTCTGACTGCCACTTTTAAGCTGTGTGATCTTAAACAAATCCCTTGATCTAGCCACAAGTTAGTTTCCTCCTCTGTAGAAGGTGCTAATGTGAAAGGCAGTGTAGTGGTAACAGTTAAGTGTGGACTGAAGTCCAGCCTGAAGGGAGTCAAACTTTGGCTCTGCTAGCTGCTAGATGTGTGATCTTGGGAATGTTATGTAACTCCTCCATGCTTTGGTTTAGTTGTCCTGTAAGGTGTACCTAACTCATGCGATGAAATATAAATGAGTTTATATATGCAAAATGGTTGGCACACAATAGGCACAATATAAGTGCTGTTACTGTTTTTCATTAAATTGGGGTAAAATTTCTGCAGTAACTACCTCATAGAGTTGGTAAAAAAAATAAAAATCATATGAAGTGATATATGGTAAAGTGTTCAATAAACTATAAAGTGCCATACAAATGTTATCAGATTTAGCTGAAATCTGTTCTAAAACTAATCTCATCCTGCACAGAATTTTTGATACCTCTTCTACATAACAATATCTAAAGATAGATGATTGTGTACCCCCAGGCTTAACAGCTTCAGCATTTTCAACAGCTCCTTATATCACATAGCTTATGGCTTCTTCATCATTTTGGTCATGTTTTATGGATAAGTTATGTTTGGTTATTCATTTTTTTATTCGTCAAACATTTCCTGAACACCTACTACATTCTAAGCATTATGCTACATGTTGGGGATACAACAATGACCAGAACAGTTCCTATCTTCAAAAAATGTCCACTGGTCAAAAATATTTCTTAAAATAGAACATTGCAACCAAGTGTTACCAGGGATACTTGGCTGGCTCAGTTGGAAGAGCATGTAAGTCTTGATCTCATGGTTGTGGATTCGAGCCCCACATTGGGTGCAGAGTTTACTTACATACATAAATACGTACATACATAAACTTTAGGGAAAAAAAAAGAACCCAAAGTTACCAAAGGACTGGCTGGGCCAACACACCTTTTCTGTTCTGTATACTACATTTCTACCAGTGTAGCCTAAGGCTTCATTAGCATGGTTGATCAGTGGTAATTCATACTGAGAATATTCAAATATACTTCTAGGATTTATACATAGAAACTCCTGTTGGACCTGATCTTCTGCACCTTACATTTGTACAGATGATTTTAAATTTGAAATTTGCACAAATTAAATGAGTTATTATTTTCACTCTATCTTTCTAGATCTCTTTTAACATGTAAACATTCAGCCATTTCATTGATAAAAATGATGAACAAAATACCATCAAAAAATTCCTTTCTTTTTATTTTATTTTTTTATTTTATTTTTTCGGTGTTCCAAGATTCATTGTTTATGCACCACACCCAGTGCTCCATGCAATACATGCCCTCCTTAATACCCACCACCAGGAAATTTCCTTTCTTTTTTTTTTTAAAGATTTTATTTATTTATTTGACAGAGAGAGATTACAAGTAGGCAGAGAGAGAGGAGGAAGCAGGCTCCCCGCCGAGCAGAGAGCCTGATGTGGGCCTCGATCCCAGGACCCTGAGATCATGACCTGAGCCGAAGGCAGAGGCTTTAACCCACTGAGCCACCCAGGCGCCTGGAAATTTCCTTTCTTATTAACATAAATTCCTTAGTATGTTTGCACTGGAGTTATCCAACTAGTTATGGAACCACCTGAACTATTGCCATACAGCTCACATTTCAGGCATTCAAATAATAATAGGTAATATTTATTGACCAATTACTAGATATTGCTCTAAGATCCTTAGATACTGTTCCAAAAAATTTACCTGTATAAACCCTTCTTGACCTCACAACAATCCTACGAAATAAGTGCTACTTTTATTTTGATATTAGAGATCAGACAACTGGGGAAACAAGAGATGATTTCAACTACCTGCGATCTCACAGCTAATAAGAGGTACAACTACAATTTAAATTGTGACATTCCTTTGTTATTGAACAAGTGAAATGGAATTAACTATGCATAACTTAACCCTTGGTGAACCATAATGGGTCCTCATGATCACCACTGCCTTTTCTTAGTGTTTGCAACCGTTTCTTTATGAATCCAGTAGAGATTTCCACTAAGGATTGATGTCAACATCAATGGCCTATAATTTCAAGAATCTGATCCCCTCCTTTTTGAAAAATCACATTAGCATTACTTTTATAATTGCATTCAGTCAAAGACCCCTCTTATTGGATATACTATGGTGTTTCTCTGACCTATGACTAAGCAGTTTGCTTGCATATCATAATTAAAAGTCAACTTCCAGAATTTCATTAAATATTTAACGAATGTCCTTGGCAGAAAAGCAGAAAACCTAACAAAAATCTCAAAAATGGCTCTTTAAACCCATTCCCTGGGAAAGAAAATAAAGCAGAAGACAAGAAAGTTTATATTCTGAGTAGACACTGATAATTATCACATTGGACCACGCATCTGTCTAGCCACCTTCTGTTCACAAGATGAAATTAAAACTGTTGGTGTGCTGGCTTGCTCTTCCTGTTAGTTACAGTCTCCTCTTATGTGCCTGCAGGTAGGGATGCTATGCATTGCTATTTCATTTCACTGACATTTTGAGAAAGTAGAGTAACCCCTCTGTTTTTATTTCCTTGTCCCTAATAGGGTCTGTTACCAGATCGCCCCCAGAAAAAAAAGCTATTTATTGTTATCTCCTTTTAGTGTTTTTCTTTTTATCTTTCTGCTAACTTTGTATGGAGAAACTTTATGTGAGCACATGATTGGGGAGGAGATGAGAAAGTGGGAAGAAAGAAAATAAATTGCTGGCTGTTATTCTTGGATACACACTGTGGCAGCTTTTTGGTCAAAATTGTTTAAGTCGGGCGCCTGGGTGGCTCAGTGAGTTAAAGCCTCTGCCTTTGGCTCAGGTCGTGATCCCAGGGTCCTGGGATCGAGGCCCACATCGGGCTCTCTGCTACGCGGGGAGCCTGCTTCCTCCTCTCCCTCTGCCTGCTGCTCTGCCTACTTGTAATCTCTCTTTCTGTGTCAAATAAATAATTAAAAAAAATTGTTTAAGTCTCTGTCAATCTTAGGGGAAATTATTAACTGCCAAATTAAAAAACCAAATCCTCAAAAAATTTAGATCATCATTTTCTAACCTGTGTATTATAGACCATGAGTTCAGAGTTAATTTTTATGTGTGCGTTGAAGGGAAGAGGTTGTATGCTCAAACGGGTTTGAGCATGTATTTTTACATATGTGGACATTATTTATAATTTCAATCAATTTTAATAATTTCAATTATTTACCATTTCAATCGTTATTTACAATTTCAATTTAGCAAATGTTTCAGGCACTATTGTAGGATCTGGAGGCAGAATGGTGAATAAGGCAAATGTGGTCCCTGCCCTCACGGAGCTATCTTAGTTGGAAAGACAAGATATACAAGTCAATGAATAAATAAATGCGATAATCATAGTAAGATAATAAATGCTTTGAATTAAATAAAACAAAGAGATGTGATTGAGCATGGCAAGAGGATGTGTTGGAACCACTTTAGATAGAATCAACAGGGAAGGGCTCTTCAAGGAGATGATATTTGATCTGAAACTTACACGCTATCCCATTGGAATAACAAGGGGAAGAGTTGGCATAGAGAAGAGTGAATACTGGAAATGCCCTGAGGCAGGAAAGAGTTTAGTGTGTTCAAGAACCAGCAAGCAAGCTGACATGCTAGAGGGTAGTGTTAAGGGGGAGAGGGTACTAGAGGACACTGAAAAGGAAGGCAGGCTCCAGCTCATGTAGGGCCTTGTAAACTATGGTAGGGATTAGACGGTTTTGAGCAGGAAAGTAGCTTAACTCAATTTACATCAAGACTTTGAGAAGCCCCACCTTAAAGAAATCTGCTTAGCATTTTTAATCCAGTAGTTCCCAAGTACATTTGATCACTAAAGACTTTCATCCCTATAGAACACATTTTAACAACTTGCATAATAGTATCTCACAGCACACCATTTTAGGAAATACTTGAAATAAATTTGTGAGTAAAATATCTGTTTTGTAGTATTATGGGATGTTTGAAGATGTACTGAAAATACAGATATACAGATGAATACAGGCAGACAGATGACATAGACAAATACTGATCTTTTGCCTGAGTTTTAGACAGGGTACCGAGTGAATCTCAGAGTTGGGCTGGGTTTGGGGAGGAGGAGGTTAAAATTCTTATAGTCTTCCAAAATAACCACATTTTCTTTTCTAAAGCACTGACACTGATTGCTGTCAGGAAGACTTCTATTTTATCTGTCCTCTCTCCAACCTTTGTCCACAGTGGGCTCTGGAGGAAAAGCAGTTGGATGTAGAGCAATGTTGGCGTGGTTTACTTTAAGAAATGAATCAGTAATGTACCATCATTTCTTATAATATTCATATTTCAGAATAGGAAAGGAGAAATGGGGGAAGTAAATAGGAAACAACAGCTGAGTGATAGGTGAGAGAAGGGGGATGTTCAAGTTGAATCTATAGGGCTCAAAACAGGATGGATTCTAGGGTCTTTCCAAGCAAAGTCATCTCCTTCCTGTGCGATATCAGAAGGATGATGACAACATGAACTTGAGAGGAAGAAAGGAATTGATGGGAGACAGTCTAGCCGAGTGGTTAAAAAGTATGGGCTTTAAAATCGGGCTTAGGTTCCAGGCCCAGCTCTGCCAGTTGCTAGCTGTGTGGCTTCAGACAAGTTATTTAATCTCTCTGAGACTTGGTTTCCTCATCTATGAAATGAAGATGATAACAGTATCTAGCTCATAAGAATGTTGAAGGGATTAAATGAGATTATGTATGTAAAAAATCTGAGTGCAGTGTCTGGATAATATGCATTAAGAAATGTTTCTGTTGTCAAATTTATGAATGTCTAGGCCTTTGGGAGAGAGGGGAATGGAAACATAGTTCAGTGTTGTCCAGTGAACTTTCTGTAATAATAGAAAAATCCTTTATCTGAGCCATAGTAGATTAGCCACTAGTCACATGGCACCATGTGAGCACTTGAAATTTTCCTAGTGCAACTGAGGAACTAAAATATTGATTTCATTTAACTTTAATTCAATTTAAATTTAAGTAGCCATGTGTCTATACTGGCTACTATATTGATCAGTGCAACTCTAGGTGCTCAGAATTCTGAGACTGATGGGGAGAGAAAATATTTGAAATGCTTCTGGATATGGAAGGGAAAGGAGCACAGAGGAGGAAAAAGGAGGGTAGATTTTAAAAGGGAGACTAAAAGAAGGAATGACACTTCCAAAAGAATTAAGATGAGAATATAAGAAATGCTATTCTTTTTTTTTTTTTTAAAGATTTTATTTATTTATTTCACAGCGGGAGAGAGATCACAAGGAGGCAGAGAGGCAGGCAGAGAGAGAGGGGGAAGCAGGCTCCCTGCCAAGCAGAGAGCCCGATGCAGGCCTCGATCCCAGGACCCTGAGATCATGACCTGGGCCGAAAGCAGAGGCTTAACCCACTGAGCCACCCAGGCGCCCAAGAAATGCTATTCTTGAGTCTATCATCAAGCCAACTAGGAACCTTTTAGGGGATGTCACCTATGGCATCCCCTTAAGAAGTTGAAAGGTCCACTACATATGTACATTTCCCTTGGATATAGAATCCAATTTCTCTCAGCCCTTCTTGACCCTTTTTATATTTTCAGCCTGCGTGATTTCCTAAGGTAATGGGTTCCATATGTTTACCACCTTCTGTATAAAGTGGTATTTCTACTTTATTACTTTTAAGCTACCTCCTCTAGCTCCAAGTAATAGCACTTGTCTTCTGAGTGCTTTAAAGATATCCCCAAATAACCTAGTAACAAGTGAGCATGTCAGTTCTTCCCCTGAGAGTCTTGGCTAATGTGACTGCATTTGGTTTTCAGGAGACTCAGGGTCAGATGGACTCACCAAAGTGTCCTGGTTTGTTCTACCCTGCCTTAGCACTTGAAACTCCTCTGATTATGTTTTTCTGTTAGGTAAAGACTTTGCTTTTGAAAACCCATTAAAATGCAAGGATGTCACACTTGAAGACAGAAGCAATTACTTAACACCTTGACTTATTTTTTTTTTCCACATTGGTTTTTGACAACCTGAGACTATGTCAGTTTGGATTTTTAAAAATATTTTATTTATTTATTTGACAGAGAGAGAGAGAGAGAGAGAGAGAGAGAGAGAGAGAGAGACCACAAGTAGGCAGAGAGGCAGGCAGAGAGAGAGGAGGAAGCAGGCTCCCCGCTGAGTAGGGAGCCCGATGCGGGCCTCGATCCCAGGACCCTGAGATCGTGACCTGAGCCGAAGGCAGAGGCTTTAACCCACTGAGCCACCCAGGCACCCCCAGTTTGGATTTTGAAAGAGTATATGGGAAAAGCCCAAATCATAGAGGGCCTGCTGCATAACATGAGGTACAAAAGAATAAGTACAAGAGCTCTATGCACGTGTACAGGAATCAAAAAGAGACAAGTGAAGTAAGGCATCAAATAACACCAATTTCAACACAATTTAAGTTTTTACCTCTTTCACAATGGGACTCTTTGTTGTTTCACATGGCTGGACCAAGTTACAGGCTTCAGAAACCACAAGATGAAGATGTTCTAACTCCCTTCACAAACAACTGATTGAAATGATTCACTGGTGATAAACAGTAAAAACTAATGTTTCATTGATCATCTTCCTGAGAACTTTATTTGGCCTTCGAGTGTTTTCCAGTCAATCTTCTTTATGTAGAGATTTTAATTGACTCCATGAGGCCCTCAGTTTGGCCTCTTTTGACTTCATCTTCCCTGAATCTCTCAGTAAAATAGCAATACATCATTTTCCCCAGATCTACATCTTGTTAATGACACTGGCCCAGTACAAACTGAGTTCAAAGAGAGTCAGTATTCAAGTAATGACACTGTTTATAGGAAACTATGTTTTCCATTAAATTTAACAAATAGTTCTTGAGTATCTACTATGTAGGGCTATAGGGGACACAAGCATAAATTTAGAAAAGAATTTCTGTCTTCAAGAATCATATGATATGGAATACAATCTTCTTCTTCTCTAGGTCATTCAATATTTATTTATCACATTTTTATTTAGTATCTACTGTGCCAGAAACTGCTAGGAATTGGGCAGGTAATGGAGAACAAGATAGACACATTCCATGCCCTCACAGAGCTTTGTATCCCAAAGACATTCGTGACTTATTTGGAGTAAGACTCAGCTCATCTTAGTTTACCTACCATGAAACCCATCTATTTAGGTATTTATCTTTTGTTTCCCTTAGGGATGGCATGAAAGGAAGAGATGATATTTAACACACGGTTGAAAGGATCTTAGCAAACAAGTATGAAAAAGAAGGCATTTGAGTTAGGAGAAACAGCACAGTTTAACTAGAGTCATGAATGGGTCCAAGATATGCAAGTACTTAAGTTTCAAAGGATAATAGGGTTCATGGGTGGATAATAAAAAGTACAGCTGGAAAATTAGATTGGTAGAGCACCACTGAGAGCTTTGAATGTGAGGGTAAGAATTCTATGCTTAATTTGGTAGACAGGGTTCAATTATACAGGGCCACATACACATTGTAGGTCTAGAGTTTTTTGAATGAAGAAATTATATGACCAAAATGAACTCTCAGAAGATTAGTCTGGCATCCTGTGTTGCATGTCTAGGAGGTAAGAAAGACAGGAGGCAAGGAGACATGTTAAAGGGTTTCTGTAAAAGTCCAGACAAAAGGCAATGAGAGCCTTTATTAGGAGAATGCCAGTGGGCATGGAAAGGAATGGGTGAATCCAAAAATACAAACAGTCTGACTTGGTAAATGACTAGTTTTAGGTTGGAGAAATCAAAGAGGCTACCAAAGGTAGGCTAGAAAAAAGAATCATATTTTCACATTAGTTAAGGGTTAGAGGTTTGTAAACAAAGTGTGTTTCAATTTTTGGGGTGCTTTCTGGAGTGTTTATCATTTCAGAAAGGGCATTGTAATGTTAAAAATAAATTGGGGTCTATTTAATCCATGTTTCTATGGGTATGACTATGTTTGATTCAAGCATGCTTATTGAATATCTACTATATTCTAAGCATTGAATAAGCTTATTGAATATCTACTGTATTCAAGACACTGGGGCTAAAATGCTGAAGGAAAATAAGCATGGTTCCTGCCCCTAAAAGCTTATAGTCTTTTGAAGTAGGTAACAATAAAATAGTTATTAATTCAATATTAATATAAATATAAATAAAAGATGGATATTTTATTTAAGGACTGTGTACTCTATGCCAGACTCTATTCTAAGTTCTGGAGATACAACAATGAGCAAAACAGACAAAAATCTCTACCCTCACAGAGGTTATATTATAGTAGAGGAAACCGGCCCTTCAAAAGTAAACAAAATTATTTCAGATAATGATAATTGCTATAAAAATTGAACTAGGTAAACAAAAAATATATACTGGCAGATGGTGTTTACATTAGACAGGATGGCCAGTGAACGACTCTTTGAGGATGAAGCAAATCATACAAAATATCCAGGGAAGAACACTCCAACCAGAGGAAAGCAAGTACCAAGTTCGTCAGAAGAGAAAGAACATGGAGAGTTCAAGAGACAGAAACAAAGCAAGTGTGGCTGGAGTAAAATAAGCAAGAAGAGGAGAGGTTGGCAGGGACAGGCACATGGAAGGTTTTGTAGGTCATGGTAAGGAGTTTGGCCTTACCTTGAGTGTACAGAGAGTTTTAGAAGTAACATGATTTAGTTTACATTTTTAAAATGATCACTCTGACTGCTATGCTGAGAATAGACTCTAGAGGAATAGGGGTAGAAGGAGGGAGACCTATTAGGAGACCATGAATACACATGTATATTTATATTTCTCTCATCTTTTTATGGCAAAACACAATGTTTCTCCCTTTTAAAAAAAGAGAACCTATAATATAAAGACTTTCTCATCACTCATCATTTTTTGTTCCAATATCGATCAATAAAGCAATCCTTTAAAGTAAGTGGTAAGAAATTATATCAAATTTTGGCTGTTCAAGAAATTCATTCATTCATTCAATAAATACTTATTGGGTGGCTGCTAAGTACCATGCACTGTGCTAGACCCTGGGGATACAAATCTGAGCAACACAGAAGTAATACTTCCCTCATGGAGTTTTTGATCTTGTATAGAAGATGGATATCAATGAAATAATTATATACATACATAATAACAAACCATGATAACAGTCATGAAGGGAAAATAGGCTGCTCTTCAAGGCTTATCTGTCATATGAATTTGTTTTACAGTGAGCATGTGGTCATCTGCATTGCCATTTAATACTAGGACATACATGAAAGGGGAAACATATGAAAGGGGGTCTTTAGGAAAGACCTTAACTCAGATTTTAATCTATCATTAGATATCCACTGTTGAGGAGTAATTATAACTGCACTCCCAGTATCAGGAAAAGAATGAAGTATAACTGACTACATTTAAATAAGGGAGGAGCCCCAGAAAGGAAATGCAACAATGCCAGAGAGGCCTACTCCATACACAGCACAGGGCCAGAGAGTTCAAGCAAGGACTTTTCCCTAAAGAACTTACAGAGTCAAGTCCTCCAAGAAGCCTTTCTTGATTGTCCATATCATTCCAAGTCTGGGTAAGGTGCACTTCTCTAGGATCCAATAGCACCTGCTCTTCACTCTGTGAGTGTGACTCTAGACCCTATGGCCATTGCTTTTTAAACTTATCTTTCTCCTGTGACTAGACAATGAATACCATGAAGCCAGTGTCGTTGGCCAACTTGTTCACTGAGGTGAACATTTCAGTAGAAATTTCATATATAAATGGCAAATGATGAACACTCAATAAGTGATAAACCAACCAAACAAGGTAAACAATACAAGGTAAAGAGTAATAAGCATGATGCATGACATATAGACAAGTTGCTACAGTCATTTATTGGAGGGAGAGGGCACTTCTAATCTAGATGAATTAGAAAAGAATTGATAGAAGATTATTCTTGTGCTGGTCTATGAAGATCTGACAAGACTGGATGTGGGCATTAGGGAAGACATGCCAAGTCAACAGTGTGAACAAAGTCATGGGAACCAAAAATCCAGGCATGCTAGTCAAACTAAAATAAGCATGGCATTATTAGGCAAAGAGAACGTGAGAAGAAGTGTTGGGCAGTGAGGTTGGAAAGGTAGATTCAGGGCTGAAGTGTAAAGGGCCTTGATTATCAGATTCAAGTGTTTGATCATTTGACACCTGGCCCAATCCACTACAATATACAAAATTGAAATCAGAAGATCTGGATTCTAGACCTAGCTCTGCCATTTATCAGCTATGAAATTAAAGGTAAACATTAAACTCTCACGGTCTGAGCCTGTGAATCATTAATATAATATGTAAAAATGAGAAGTACAGGAAGGGAAAGGGGGAAGATGGTGAGTTCATTTTTATATCTGCCAAATTTGAGGGCCCCATATGACATCCAATTGGATATATCCATTTATCAGTAGAAATATTTGGGGGATTTAAAAGAAGTAGTGGGAGAGTAGAAATATTAGTTTAGTAGTTACTAAACACAGATCTGATAGTTGAACTCATGATTTTTATTATTTTTATAGGAAATAATTTAATTTTTTTAAATTTTTTTCTTTTTTCTTTTTTTAAATTTTTTATTTTATTTTATTTTATTTTTTCAGTGATCCAAGATTCATTGTTTATGCACCACACCCAGTGCTCCATGCTTTATGTGACCTCCTTAATACCCACCACCAGGCTCACGCATCACCTCTCCCCCCTCCCCTCCATAACCCTCAGCTTGAGTCCACAGTCTCTCATGGTTTGTCTCCCCTTCTGATTTACCCCAATTCACATGATTTTTAAATAAAGAGAAATAATAGAGTCAGTATCTGGGAAAGGATTTTGTTCAAAAATACCTTTGATCGATTTAGATTTAGTTCAAGAAATATATTTGGAGAGAAAAAATCTCAGCCTGTCCTTTTACTATTAGCCTTCTGCTGCCGGATACTCTTGTAGCCATGGAGATACCAGCTCTCCAAACCAATTCCATACATATGCAACCTTTTTTTAGCCACTCAAAACCTGTATTTCCTCTCATCACAGAAGCCAAACATCTATAATGAGAGAAGTTATATATTATATATATCTTTATATATCTTATATGTAAGTTATATCTTATATATATGCTATATATAAGATTATATACACAATTCTTATTTTTCATCAATGTCACCTGAAGGTCATCCATACTTTTTGAATTCAATTTTAGATTATTTGAATCCAAAAAACTTCTTAAAAGTACTCTCAGAAAGTAATAATTTTCTCTCTATAACTCCATTTATATTAGGGAGTTCATCTTATCAGAAGTATTGAATAAATTTGGGCATCTAAGAACCCCATCCCTCACTCTATGCTCTAAATTCCTCGAAGATCATAGCATATGAGTTTTAAATGTTATCTTTAAGTCATCTAGTCTTTCTGCTTCTGGCATGGGCAGGTGGCTGGAATCCTGATTCCCTGTTTAGCAATTGCCAATGTCTCATACTTAGGAGCTGAATTTTGTCTTTGTACTTTCATTTTTTTTTTCATTTTCATTTTATTTTATTATTATTTGCCCCAGGGGTACAGGTCTGTGAATCATCAGGCGTAGTACACCTTTCACAGCACTCACCATAGCACAAACCCTCCCCAATGTCCATAACCCATTGTCTTTGCACTTTCAGATATAGCCTGGAGACCTGTGTCAAACCTGAAGGATTTTTCAAACAGCCCTGTCTCCTGATTGCTTCTAGTTGTCCTACGCTAATGCCAAATTCCACCAATGAGATCTGGATGTAAACACTGACCACCAATGGAGCTAAATTCCAGCAAACCAGTTCACTTTGAACTTTGGGACCCCTCCTAAAATGCAATATTACAGTGCATCATTCACCTTCAGCCTTGACACTGCCACATCCCAAACTTCTCTTTCCCCACTGGTCTGGGCTGCTGAAGTACCATGCACACCTTGTGATTCAGTCACTAGAAATTTGTAAACAAATGTGTGGATGACTCAGGGTAAATCCATTCCCCACTATTGGAAGAACAACATATATGCCATTTTTATTTTCCACAGTGATGAGGCTAAGCCAAAATGCATCTTAATCAAATAATCAGTGGTGGATCCTTAATACTGACTTCATATAGGAGCCTACAATAAACTAGCCCAGCTCCCACATATATACACCAGTACTTAAAAATGAGAGCAATAATATTGCCTTCGGGATTAGTAAGAAAACACATAATAAATGATAAGAATAATAGGCAAAATCATTTTCAACAAACTGAATTTTTGTAGGCTAGCAGAATTAGACTGTAACCTGATTAACTTTATTAATATAGCTAAAGGAAGAATGTGTGCTATGAGAAGAGGGAATTGAACAAACAGACATAGGAAAAATATAGTCAGTGAACAAATACTGACCTTTGACTGTGCCCAGCCAAGTACTATCCAGGGAAAAAATATCTTAGCCAAAGGATTTTGCATTCTGATACCATTAGCAAGATTCTCCATCTCTATTGTGGTAATAACTATAGAAAGTTTGAAGATAACTACAGAAAATGGAGATCAAGTATGTTATTCCCATTGCAAGACCTGTTTTATCTGAGATGTATCAGGTTTTGGTTTTTTGCCACTAAATATTCATTTTATCTAACTCACTTTAACCTGAGTAAAAACTCATCAAGTTTCATGGCTAATGACTCGCTAAAGGTCCCACAATTTTGACTTGATTTCCCATATCCATCTGTCTAGAAGGAGAGGGTTGGTCATAAAAACTTTATATATTCCAGTTCCTGTGAAATTTATTTCTCGTTCTGATTTAATACACTGATACTCTGATTATTATTTGGCTTCCTATGTAGATTGTCCTGAAGGCAGGAATTTCTGTCATGCCAAAACAAAACTTTTTGTCTGTGTAACAATCCTGTTCATCATTCATTAATACACCGATAGTTTAGTTTTATGCATCACTATCGTGAGAATAGTTAGTATGCATCTGCCTCTATGTGACATCTATTCCATATGATGACAATACCAGATGTTTAGGCAAACAGGCTGAAGACTAGGTCTCAAACCAAAGCAAAAAACCCAGTGTACTAACTGCTACCCTGTGAGATATTTGGGGAAAGAGTCAAATGGCCATTACCCAGGCAAAGTACCAGTCATCTCCCATGTCATTTGTGATTACTAGCAAACATTTTGTTGTCTCTGTAATAGTTCATATTATAGTTTGCCATACTTTAAGTGCATGCGTTGAGCAGCATATCAAGAGTCTTATATAAATTATTTACAATATTTAAATAAATAGGTTATGTAGATATTCTTGTACTTCTTCCAATTTACAAGTGAGGAAACTGAGGCTCAGAGAAGTTAGGTAATTTGTCTTTGGTCCCACAGAATGTAAATGGCCAAGCTTGGATTTGATCCCTATTTTCTAACTTAAAAATCTACACTCCGTCAAAACTATTATAATTGTTTTGTTTCATCAATGCTACTTTTGACTTATTCAATATACTAATTTATTTGCTAAAAAAACTGTTTTGTTTCTCATGACTTCCCTCTCAGTTAATTTTCTTCTTCCTAAAATACATCCTTTAGTAGCTCTTTCAGTGATGGTCTTTTAGAGGTAAACTCTAAGTTGCTATTTATTTGAAAATGCCTTTGTTTTATTCACACTATGTGTATTAACTGGTATTAGATTCAGCTGAAAATAACAAAAAATAATGTAAACAAAATAGAAAGGTATTTCTCTCTTATGTTAATGTAGAAAATCAAGGGCCAGTACGGTGGCTCCTTTTATCATCAAGATAATGATGGTGTTTCCATTATCATCAAGAACCCAGATCCCAGATCTATCTCATTGTTCCATAATTCACAACGTTAGGTTTTTATCTCACATTTGAAAATATCTACTGCAGGTCTACTCATCACAAGACCTTCTCTCCCTGTCCTTATTTATGTTGGCTGGAATTTGGATGATGGCAGAATTTTTCACATGGAACAACTGGCATCAAATGCCAGCACTTTTATGTTACTGTTTTTTGTTTATATATTTCTGGACTATCCAAGGAGTTTAAATTCAAACTCCAAAGGCAGATGAGGGCAGGCCCATGATTATACATCATCAGGAAAGACATTTTTCTCTGCCAGGAATTCAGCCTGAGACACACAAACTCCCTTGCCATCTTCCCCTGTGAAGAAGAAGAGTTTTCCTAATACACTCTTTCACTGCACATAAAGCACTTTGAGAGACCCAGTTTTACATGGAGGTCTTGGTCTCAAATCTCATACTGTATGTGGGTCACAAACCTTGGTCAGTAATATCCAAACTTCCAACATACTCAGGGGAACCACAGTGTTAACTCATGGGTACCACTCTGGTTTACAGTTTCCTCTTTGTGCTTGGCCCCTGGAAATATCTTTTTGTCTTGAAAACTCAACCATGCCTTGAAAACTGTTCTATTCACCAGAATGTAAACACCACAAGATCAGGAATTTGTGCCTGTTTGGTTTACTTATTTTTGCAGTGCCTAGAACACTTCCTGGCATATAGGAAAGGCGTTTGATAGCAAAGGGTACAGGATTTTTTTTTGAGGTCATGAAAATATTCTAAAATTGACTGTGGTAAAGACTGATACATCAGTGAGTATACTAAAAAATATTTACTGGCACAATTTAAATGAGTGAATTGTATAGTATATAAACTACATATCAATAAATCTCTTATTTAAAAAACAATACTTGGTGAATGAATAAGTTAATTTTATCCAATATCTCTGATGTGTCATAGCTGGTAGTGGGGTGAAAGTTTCCACTATGTAGTAAGTGATACTGTTAGAAATAGAAGTCAAATCCATGCTGTTTTCACTATACCATGATATCATTCATGTTTACAGTTACAAAGAGATTTTCAGAGCATGTTTCCAAAGTCATCCTATGCCAACTATATAGCCCTGTGAGGGTGGACAATAAAAAAAATTATCCAGAAAGAAATAGTACTCTACAGGCTCATCTCATCCACCACATTCTATTAAGAAATTGGATTCTCCAATTACATAGGAATAGCACAACCAGATTATGCCTATAGGTAAATTCTAATCCAGCACCAGATGAGAACTAAGAGCTTGCTAGAAGCTTACTTAGAAAGTTCTCTAGGTACAACTCTCTCTCTTCAACAAATGTCCATATATTACCCATGAGTAATAATAGAACCATTTACTGCACACTTACTATGTGCCAGGTATTCTTGCAAATGCTTTATATTTATAAACTTATTTACAGATGTAGAAACTGAAGCACAAAGACGTTAAGTAATTTGCCAAAGGCCACACAGATTAACAACAGAGCCAGTGTTTCTCCAGGCAGACTGGCTCCAAAGCACACAAGCTTAACAATTATGCTATACTTCTCCATACTTACTTAAATTATCTAGTCTCATTCCCAATCCCATTCTAAAAGGAATTTTCGTGCTCAAGTAGTAAAATATAATCATAGGGACAAATTCCTTTATTCTTTCTTCAGAAAGCCAGAAGTTGCACTCTATAACATCATCTGCCATCATCATTGCCGCAATAGGGCTTGTCAGAGTAACTAAAGAGGTGTGAACAGTGGTCAAAGAATGCATTTTTGCCTTCCAGGACACAGAAACATTCAGATTTCTATTAAGGACATCACAAGGAAAAGCAAGAGAAAAAGTATCATATTAACTCTTTAAAACTGGGAGGGAGGATGCACTGTGAATACATATATAGTATCTATCACTCAAATGCCTCATTCAAAAAAGAAAAAGAAAATCTGTTTTTAAATATAGGACTCTTTGTGTTTTTCAGTCAAGAAAATGATTTAGTCTGAAACCCATCAAAGAATGTATTAGACTGGCTTCAATTAGCAGCTGCAGAGACTTAGAGAACAGTTAGTCTAAAGTTGAAAAATCGCTAAAATATCCAGGCAACGTATCAACCTTGCTCTGAGTTTACTAAACCCAATAAATGGAACTATTTAAAGACATTAAGGATGATGCATGAATAATGCAAACCGATTCAACTTTATTACTTTTTCCGTACTGTTTTCCTGATAGCTGCACATTCATACTGCTCACTCATATGAGGGTGCATTTCAGCAGTTGATTCTATAGTAATTACAGATATTAAGGATTCAGCACACTAAGAAAAATCACAGTGAGAGAGAGTCTACACGGGGCACAATTAGAAAATACTATATATAAACACTGGTTGCATTTTTTTACAAGTTATATGTGATACAGAAGAAATGGACAAGTAGTGAAATAAAACAGAGATATTGACTGCAAAGAAAAGGAGAATGTTTGTGACAACAAACACTTGCTATGATCCAGGCACTAGATTTATTATGTGAATTTTATTAGATAGATTTATTGTCGCTAATATATACAAAAACCCTGGGATGTGGTTACTATTACTATTCCCATTTTATAGGTGAGGAAACTGAGACAAATTGAAGTGACTTTCCTAAGGTCATTAATAAGTGCCAGAGGTGGTATTTAAGCCCATGCAGTCTGGCTCCTGAAGTGTGCTCTTATTCATTCACATCTACTGCCTTTCATAGCAAAAGATGAAAATATTACAACATCATTCCACACACTTTATTGAGTGTCTGTTATGTATAGACCACTGTGATAAGCACTGATAGTATAAGAAGCATAGAATTGAAGAGAACAGGCACTAATGGTTTTTAAATATCTTGGAGATTGGAAGGGCTTTAAGATGATCTCAATACAAGTTTTTAAAAAGGTCATGGAAAAATGAGAAAATTACATTCATTGTATCATAAAGTTAGACCTCCTTGGGCTCTGCTTCAGCAGGAAGACTTCATCTCAAAGTCTGTCAAGATGACATGCAATGAATGCAGCCAAACCAAACCAAACCAAACCAAACCAAAGAACCTCTGGGCAGGTTCTAAAATCCTTAAGATTCCCATGGAGGTTCTCATGTTTGAGGAGCATTTCTGAATACAGGGTCATTTCCATTTTATTTTCATCAAAGTTATCTCACTTGAAACCACTCAATTCATAAGTATGTATGAGCATCTAGCATGATATCAGACAGTATGAGAGGTACGATAATGTATGAGATATAGTCCTTATCAACAAAGAATCTACAGCTTAGTGAATAGACAAGGAATTCCCATGGGGAAATTATTAGAAAAGACAATTTATGAAAAAATTCCCGGGGCACCTGGGTGGCTCAGTGGGTTAAAGCCTCTGCCTTCGGCTCAGGTCATGATCTCAGGGTCCTGGGATCAGCCCCACATCGGGCTGCCTGCTCAGCAGGGAGCCTGATTTCTCCTCTCTCTCTCCGCCTGCCTCTCTGCCTACTTGTAATCTCGCTTTCTCTGTCAAATAAATAAATAAAATCTTTAAAAATGCCCATTTATGCAGCACAAACAAATGCTTAAGGTAGGCAGACAAGGGAGAAAAACTGAACTGAATTGTTCAGAGAAGGCCTTATGGTGACTAGGAATCCAGTGAGGCCTTGAAGAATGTAGGACTTGAAGTGATGGAAGAGAGGATGAAGGACACTCTTAAGTCTAAAGGAACAGTCTGACCTGAGTCTTATGGGCAGTGGCATAATACAGGGACCTGAAGAGAAACTAGAGCCATCAGATCAGGGCCCCAAATCAACCAATGAAATCTGAGAAGTAAATGTGTTCATTAAAGGCATGAATCAAGCTCAAGAGCCCAAAAGCTAAAGACCAGATAAATACTGGGAACCAGAGAGGACCAACAGCAACCAGAACCCAAGCTATGTATTTTGTGACCAGACTGACCTAGGTTTTAAATTCTATTTTGCCCCTTACTCTCTCTGTCAGCTCTATCAAGTTATCTAACTCTTCTAAGCCCATTTCCTCATCGGTGGAATAGGGATATCAATACCTACCATATGGTGTGTTAGAGGGGAATTAAAGATATATATGAAAGAGTTTTAATACTGTAAAGTTCTATGTAAGTGTCAGTTATTATCACCTGTTGTTATATGGTAGACAGAACCAAATCTTGGAGGACCTTGTAGTCAAGAAAGTAATAATGATTCTATGTGACGTGACATATGGGCAGCTGCCCACAGAAGTAAATCAGAATCTCTGGGGACTTGTTGTTTGTTTCTTTGTTTGTTTATACACTTCTTCTTTTGTTTGTTTGTTTCAAAACACAGCTCCTTTAGATTCTAATAAATTCCTTTCCCCCATACATGCCCAGATGATAATCCCTAGAATGGGGAACCACTTTACTGACAAATTGATAAGAACCTGTCATATTCCCTTTATGTTGGAGCAATAAAAAGGTTAACATCCCGTTGATCTAGGAATTTATTTCAGTATTTTGAGTATGAAGTGATTAATGATAGCAGTAGCATTGAAATAAATTAGAAAGATACTGTAAAGGAAGATGAAAAATTAGATAAACATTTCTTGAGTACTTACAAGATATTTTACTGTTGAGAAAAATGTGTTAAGAGGCAGAGGCTGAATTTGAACCTAGTTATGGTTAACTTAAAAGAGAGAACTTTTCCTTGGATCAGATGGGAAGGAAGAAAAGACAAGACGGAACAATGACTATAAATTTCCTTAAACTGAAAGATTGAACAGAACAGAAATCAGCAAACTGAAAAGATAAACTTATCTAGAAGAGAACTCTGTGTGAGTTCTGAATTATATGACATGGGAATCTTAGTATTTCAAAATCAGTTTACTCTTATACCTCTGGCAATATTCTCAGCAATTTTTCCCTAAGTCAGTCACCTCAGGACTCATTTTGTCATTGTTGACCATGTTTTGCCCTTTTGATCCCTATAACTTAGGGTTGATTGCTTAGTGGGGAAGTTAATTGTGCTAATCAGCCATACCCTTTTTAACTGAAGATGCACATTTGGGGGCCAACCAGATAGGGCAAAATGTACCATTTTGCATCCTTGAGATTCCACCTTGTAGTTAGCCAACAGAATTATCAATCTGAAATTAGTGAAATAAGTGCATAATGTTTGAATACTAGATTTATAATACATATGATTTTTGCAGCCATTATTTGATATTACTTGTTTTAAAGTAGTCTGAGTCAAGTTTGGATAAAGATATATAAAGGGCATTCTGTTGTTGTCATTTTAGAGTTTTTTAATTGGCTGTTTGCTTTTCTTTTATTTTACTTATTTTTGTTATTGATGGTGGTTTCTTTTTTGTTCCAGAGTTCATAAAGCTGGGAAAGAAAGCTAAGACAGAATTAAGATTCAAATTACTCAATAAAATACAACAATTATCCCAAATCAACAGAGTCAAATTAAAGAAAATTCTTATATATATTCAAAAATCGTGTCAACAAATGCAAGCTAAGTGAAGACTTCCTAGAGATTCACATCCAAAAAGCCTGGAAGTCTGGGTTGACCACCATGCCAATGTAAGCCCAAATTATGACAAGACAGTTATCTGGGCTTTTTATAAAGCTCAAGGAAATCTTAGCTTTATTTACTCAAAAGTATTTGTGCACCTACTATGTATCAGACACAATAGATCATGGGTGGAGGAAACAAGGAAGTACAACATCAGTAAAGAATTTTAGAATAATAACACTGACTTTAATAGTTCTTTTTTATGATTAACATAAACTGGCACTTCTAAACATGTCAGAGAAATAATTTCTCTCCCTGCCTGGGAGGATCACTCCTACCAATCTTCCTCCCACCTCCAATGCTAGGTACACTTCTGAAAACCAGATTTGTGTCACTGTAAAAATGCATGCTTTTCCCATTAACATAGTATCTTTCAAACTTTTTTGATCATAGGCCTTAGTAAGAAATACATTTCACATATGACCCAGTAAAAACACACATATGTGACACATACACAATAGATAAACACACATACACACACACACACACACACACACACACGCAGACTATGATCACAAAATGCAGGCACAAAAATATCATAAAATAGTACTACCAATACTGTGGGTAATGCACTCTAATATTTTCTACCCTATTTTGTTTCACTAAAATAGGAAAGAAAATTAAAAATAAGTGAGTCTTATTCTACTACATTTATTTCACAATTCATTAATGGGCTGTAACCCATTACATGTAACCCATGCAATCACTTTGAAAAATAGTGCACTATAGTGTAGTATACCATTCTCCCTTTGGGATGCAGCTGGGTAAAATGCAAGATGGCAGGGACGTGTCAGGCTGGGTTTAAACATTAACCACATGAATCCTCAAAGCAGAAAATTGCAGGACTACATCTGCACACTCTGCCTCTGAATTTTTTTGTCTATATTACATTCCAAATAGCTTTTAATCACATAACCCCAAAACCCTGAAAAAATGTTTTGTTTTGGGTTGGTCTTTTACAGCCTATGTACGGTATTCAACTTATATTCTGATACCATTGTGGACCGCAGTGACATGGTTAGCTTTTGAGAGAGAAGCAAAAATCTTAATTTGCTTTTCTTTGAGGAAAAAAAAAGTCTTTGAAATTTATTCAGGGCAGGAGCCAGGCAATGGGGAAATAATTTATACTGTAATCCTCAAAGGAATAGAACATGAATTGAATTAATGTTTCTTCAGGATATGGGATTCTCTTCTTATGAATAAAATCTTTTGAGATCAGGTAGGAAGTTGTAACCATTTTTCTCTTTTATTACTTTTTCTGATACATTGCTTTGAATATTTGGTTTTATACTGGCAGTGAGATATGACCAACAAATCAGCCTGACTGTGTAATACTATTTTTTCTGTATAGACTCTATTCAGCAGGGTCCTTTCCCATTTGGACAACTGAAGGAACCAGATTACACTTGTTATACCATTTGGCTCAATCATGTAATAGTTTCCCTGAACTAACTTTGGGGTTCATACACCCCTTATATATGTGCTATCTATGTCTGTTTTGTGTTAATTGGATTTGAAACAAGAGGCCCATTCTAAGTGTGTGTCTTTATGATGTTATGGGATTAGTTGGTTCATTCAGCCAAAGTGATCAGTCAAATAATTCAAAATGAATCAAAATGAAAGATAAACTAAACTTACACATTGTTGGATTAAACACAGTCTCATAGATTGACAAACCACTGTGATTGCTTTGCTTGATTCAGTCATATCAGCCAATGTTTGTCCTTTGTGCCTGATGAAGTTTTATTATACCTCTTAAGTACCTTATACAGTTCCTACCTAGGATAGAGTAATTTAAACTTCTTCCTTGGCTGGTTTTTATTGTCTTAACCAGCTGAGAAAGTTTTGAGTTAGTTAATAAGAACTAAGATGAATAGCAGTTTGATTAAAATGACTAGATTGCCTGAATTTGTTGATTTTTGCAGTATAACAAATCAGCTATTGGAGCAAATTAGTATGCCCCTAAATTGATTATTCAATTCAATCTGAAGTTGAAATAACTATGGCAAGTAGGAAAACCTGAAAAAATATTTTTACTAAATTCTTCTAATTATACATATTCCTACCATTTTTTGAGAAAAGAGTAAATTCTCTGTATTCAACAGGGCTCTTAAGAAAAAAAAACCTATTTTTATAAAGGAATTGGCTCATGCACTCATGGAGGCTGAGAAGCCCCAAGATCTGTAGCAAGTAAGCTGGAGATCCAGGAAAGCCAATGTGTAGTTCCAGTCTGAGTCCAATAGCCTAAGAACCAAGGTAGACAATGGTGTACGTTCCAGTTTGAAAGCTGATGGGCTCAAGACCCAAGAAGGGCCAATGTTTCAGTCTGAATCTGATGGCTGGAAAAGACCAATGTGCCAGCTCAATGGTCAGCCTGGAGGAGTTCTCTCTTACTCAGACTTTTTGTTGTATTCAGATCTTCAACTGATTGGGTGAGACTTACCCACATATGGGGGGGAATTTTGCTTTACTCAGTCTACCCATTCAAGTTTTAGTCACATCCAGAGACATCCTCACAGACACACCCAGAATAATGTTTGTCCAAATGTCTGGGCACCGCATGGCCCAGTCAAGTTGACACATAAAATAAATCATCACTTCCCCTGATTGTTCTTCTGCTGGCTGACTTTTAAGGGAGCCCCATGACACTGTCTCCTTAAAGGTTTTGTTTACATGATATGAACAGGCTTCATTTATAGCTGAAGTCTGTGACAGCCTAAATGCTATGGTATGTGGAGTATTAGGATGCTCCTCAAACTAAAGGTAGTCCCCATCTCTAACCTAACAGAATTCCTAAAATTCCACTATTAGAGTTATTCTTTTGGGATAAGACAGTGTGTGTCACATGCACTAAAATGCAAATATCCATGAAAGGCAAACTACAATAACTCCTTATCGGCGTTAACATAAATTAGCTTGTATAAGTTTTTAGGTGATTTAAAAGAGGTCCCTTTGGATAGCGCAAAATGTCCCAAACTTATCTACTCCCATGGACACACCAAATCTACAACTACATTTAGAACAATTGCTGCTGGAAAAAGCCTGAAAACTAGTTGAACAGATTCTTCCAAAACAAGGGATGAAAGGGCTGCATCAAGATGGGTAGGAGAGGCAGAAATGTGGTCTCATCAAAAACTCCACCCTTTGAATGGTAACACACAATAGGGAAGGATCTCATGGCCTGGAGCCTTTCCCTGAGGAGCAAGAGGTTTGTGCCCTACATTAGGCATCCTAATCCTTGGGACCTACACCAGAGAGATGAGGCCTCAAAAACATCTAGCTTTGGAAACCAATGAGGCTTACAACCAGGAGACCTACAGGGCTGTAAGGATCTGAGATATGCCTTTTGAGGGGCCCACACATGGACTCATTTGTCCCAGGAACCAGTGTGGAGACATCAGTTTGAGATGCAATTGGCTTATATGTGAAGGAGATTCGGTTGCTAATCTTAAAGCATCTGCTGGACAGACAGAAATTAGTTGGGGTTTTCCTCAGACGGAGGTGCTGAAGGTGCTATTTTTTTGTACTCTCCTTCTACCTTGCTAGAGCAGATGGGCATGTGCAGACACAACCTTGTTAAAGCTGAAGGTTTGCCTCACTCTCAGTACTTTTCTCCAGTCTCAGTAAAGCCATGGGTGTCCCCTACCCTCTGCATTCTTCTTGGACATTGCTAAAACTATGGGCAGGACTTACTCCCAACACTCTTTCCAGCTTTGATAAAGCCACAGGTTGTGCCCCACCCCCAACACTCTCCTGCAGCTTCACTAAAGCCATTGGATGAGCACAGTCCACACAGGGGACATCTCTTAATTGCCTGGCTCTGGTGGCCAGACAGAGTTGTTTTCCTGAGCCCCACAGAATTATAACAATCAGAACAGGATACCACACCTAGGGCATAACACAGACTGCAACTTTTTAAAATTTAAATTCAATTAATTAACATATAATGTATTATTAGTTTCAGAGGTAGAGTTCAATGATTCATCAATTGTATATAACACCCAGTGCTCATTATATCAAGTGCCCTCCTTAATACCTGTCACCATTTACCCCATCCCCTCATCACCCTCCCCTCCAGCGACCCTCAGTTTGTTTCCTATGATTAAGAGTCTCTTATGGTTTGCATAGACTGCAACATAAATATACCCACAGTCTGTATGTGAAAAGGCTCATTTAAATGTCCTAGAGCTTCAACCTAAGGGACAGACTTCAGATTTACCACACATCTGAAGGCTGCTGAGCCACTCTCAGGGGGAACATAGGTAGAGAACCATCTTTGTGCCCTCTATTGGCATCACCATAGCTTGTTGGTACCTCCCCAAAATGAGCTTATACACTTATATAAAGCTTCAATTCTTACAAGTGTCATCCAGAGGATACCTTCTGATCTCCTGAAGTGGAAGTCACCAGGGTCTATGGTTGCAGTCCCACAGGACTGTATATTTTTGCATACTTTAAAAGCTGTTGCCTGAGGATCTGGTTTTCAATCAGCCTGAATCTTTCAATCAGCCTGAATTCAGCTGACAAAGATCACTCCTTTTGGAGCATTGACAAGTCCTGGTACACCCTCAATAACTGGAGCCTGTAAAGAGTAAATCAGACTACTTAGACAAAAACATTCAAGAGATAACCAAGAGCTAGGACAAATTTGCACAGTAAGGTTCACCTCCTACATAAGGCCACTCCTTCAAGACTGGGAAAGGTAGCAATTTAACCTAATACATGGAAACACAGAGTCAAGCAAAATGAGGAAACAGATGAATATATTCCAAATGAAAGAATATGAGATATCAGAGAAAGGTCTTAATGGAGATAAGTAATCTATCTGATAAAAGGTTCAAAGTAATGGTCATAAAGAGGCTCACCAAACTCAGAGAAAAATGGATGAACACATTGAAAACTGCAACAAAGAGATACAAAATAAATATAATAAAACACAAAGCAGAAGGCTCAGAGGTAAAAAATATAATAAGTGAACTAATAATCCACTAGAGGGGTTCAATAGAAGACTGGATAAATTAAAAGAACAAATAAACAACCTGGAAGACAGGGAAGTGGAAGTCGCCCAAATAGAAAAGCTAAAAGAAAAAAAAATCTAAAAGCAGAGATAGTTTAAGAGATCTATGGGACAACACCAATCAGAATAACATTCCCAGAAGAAGAAAAAGAGAAAGGGGCCAAAAACTCACTTGAAGAAATAATGGCTGAAAACTTTGCAACTTAGTAAGGGAAACATATCCAAGAAGAAAGAAAGTTCCAAATAAGATGAGCCCAGAGAGATCCACACAAAGACATGTTATAATTAAAATGTCAAAAGTTACAGATAAAGAATTTTAAAGTGGCAAGAAAAAAACCAGTTTATTATGTACAAGCAAACTCCCATAAAACTATCAGCTGATTTTTCAGCAGAAACTCTGCATGTCAGAATAGAGGGGCACGATATATTCAAAGTGCTGAAGTAAAGAACTTTCAACTCAGAATACTGTACCCAGCAAGGCTATCAATCAGAATTGAAAGAGAGATAAGAAGTTTTTCAGGCAAGGGCGCCTGGGTGGCTCAGTGGGTTAAAGCCTCTGCCTTCGGCTCAGGTCATGATCCCAGGGTCCTGGGATCGAGGCCCGCATTGGGCTCTCTGCTCAGCGGGGAGCCTGCTTCCTCCTCTCTCTCTGCCTACTTGTAATCTCTCTCTGTCAAATAAAAAAATAAAATCTAAAAAAAGAGAAGTTTTTCAGGCAAGTAAAAGCTAAAGGAGTTCATCACCACTAAATGAGCCCTACAAGAAATGCCAAAGGATCTTCTTTAAGCTGAAAATAAAGGTACTAACCAATAAAAAGATAACATGTGAAAGTGAAAAAGCTCACTGGTAAAGGCAAATATATAGTAAGGGTAATATATTAACCACTTATAAAACTATTATGAAGGTTAAAAAGGCAAAAGTAGTAAAAATTAACTATAACTATGATAGTTAAGGGATACACAAAATAAAAAGATATATATCAAAAACAAAACATGAGGAAGGAGGAGTAAAAATGTAGAGTTTTCAGAATACAAATTTAAGTTGCTACAAACTTAGATTGTGATAGATAGATGATAGATATACTTTCAATGCCACCCTGATCAAAATTCAACTGGCAGTTTTCAAAGTGCTAGAACACACAATCCTAAAATTTGGATGGAACCAGAAAAGACCCTAAATCACTAAGGAAATATTGAAAAAGAAAAACAAAGCTGGGGGCATCACATTGCCTGATTTCAAGCTTTACTACAAAGCTGTGATCACCAAGACAGCATGGTACTGGCACAAAAACAGACACATAGACCAATGGAACAGAGTAGAGTCCCAATATGGACCTGCAACTCTATGGTCAAATAATCTTCAACAAAGCAGGAAAAATATCTAGTGGAAAAAAGACAGTCTCTTCAATAAATGGCTCTGGGAAAATTAGCTATGTATAGAAGATTGAAACTCGATCATTCTCTTATAGCATACACAAAGATAAACTCGAAATGGATAAAAGACCTCAACATGAGGCAGGAATCTATCAGAGTCCTAGAGGAGAACATAGGTAGTAACCTCTTTGACATCAGCCACAGCAACTTCTTTCAAGACATATCTCCAAAAGCAAAGGAAACAAAAGCAAAAATGAACTTTTGGGACTTCATAAAAATTTCTGCACAGCAAAGGAAACAGTCAACAAAACAAAGAGGCAACCCACAGAATGGGAGGAGATATTCACAAATGACACTAGAGACAAAGGGCTGATATCCAAGATCTATAAAGAACTCCCCAAACTCAACACCCAAAAAACAGATAATCACATCAACAAATGGGCAGAAGGCATGAACAGACACTTCTCCAAAGAAGACATACAAATGGCTAACAAACACATGAAAAAAACGTTCATCATCATTAGTCATCAGGGAAACTCAAATCAAAACCACATTGAGATACCACCTTACACCAGTTAGAATGGCCAATATTAACAAGACAGGAAACAAGTGTTGGAGAGGATGTGGAGAAAGGGGAACCCTCTTTCACTGTTGGTGGGAATGCAAGTTGTTGCAGCCACTTTGGAAAACAGTGTGGACATTCCTCAAAAAATTAAAAATAGAGCCAGCCTATGACCCTGCAATTGCACTACTGGGTATTTGCTCTAAAGATACAGATGTAGTGAAAAGAAGGGCCATATGTACCCCAATGTTTATAGCAGCAATGGCCACAATCGCCAAACTGTGGAAAGAGCCAAGATGCCCTTTGACAGACAAACAGATAAAGAAGATATGGTCCATATATACAATGTAATATTACACAGCCATCAGAAAGGATGAATACACAACTTTTGTATCAACATGGATGGGACTGGAGGAGATTATTCTGACCTCAAATAGCCAAAGAAATTTTGAGGAAGAAGAGCAAAACTGGAGGTAGCATGTTCCCTGATTTCAAACTATACTACAAAGGTAAAGTAATCAAAACAGTATGGTATTGGCATAAAAACAGACACATAGATTAATGGAATAGAATAATGAACCCAGAAATAAATCCACACATATATGGTCAATTAATCTATTAGAAAAGAGGTAACAATATACAATGGGGAAAGAATAGTTTATTCAATAAATTGTATTGGGAAAATTGGACAGCCAAGTGCAAAAGAATGAAACTAGACCACTATTTTACACCATACACAAAAATTAACTCAAAATGGATTACCGTTTTGAATGTAAGGCCAGAAACCATAAAACTCCTGGAAGAAAACATAGGCAGTAACTCCTTGACATCGCTGTTGGCAAATATTTTTTTTTGGATCTGACTCTAAAAGCAATGGCAATAAAAGCAAAAATAAACAAATGAGACTACATTAAACTAAGAAGATTCTGTGTAATGAAGGGCACTATCAGAAATTTAAAAAGTGACCTACTGGATGGGAAAAGAGATTTGAAAATCCTATATTCAATAAGGCTCATCTCCAAAATATTTGACAAACTCATACATTTCCAAAATTAAGCAAACAAAAAACAATCTGATTAAAAAATGGACAGAAGATCTAAATAGACATTTTCACAAAGACAACAGGTGACCAAAAGGTACATGAAAAGATGCTCAATATCAGTAATTATCAGGGAAATGCAAATGAAAACCACAGTGAGATATCTCAGACCTGTCAGAATGGCTATTACCAAAAAGATAAGAAATAACAAGTATCGGAGAGGCTGTGGAGAAAAAGGAACCCTCATGTACTTTTGATGGGAATATAAATTGCTGCAGCCACTATTGAAAGAGTATGAAATTTCCTCAAAGAACTAAAAATAGAACTTCCATATTATCCAACTATTCCACTTCTGGGTATTTATCTGAAGAAACAAATCATTAATTTGAAAAGATATATGCATGCTTATGTTCACTGCAGCATTATCTACACTAGCCAAGATATGTAAATAACCTGTCTATCCATGGATGAATGAATAAAGACAATGTGGTAAATATACACAACAG
This sequence comes from Ailurus styani, assembly GCA_002007465.1. Lineage (NCBI taxonomy): Eukaryota > Metazoa > Chordata > Mammalia > Carnivora > Ailuridae > Ailurus > Ailurus styani. Next base: position 66,414 of record LNAC01000845.1, on the reverse strand, counting down.
AATATTAGCCATAAAAAAAGAAGGAAATCTTGCCATTTGTGACAGCATGGGTGGGCTTTGAGGGTATTATGTTAAATGAAATAAGTCAAAGACAAATATTGTATGATTTAACTTATATGTGGAATATAAAAAACAAAATAGATGAACAAACAAAACAAAACTTATAGATACATAAAACAGATTGGTGGTCATCTGAGGGGAAGGGGTGGAGGTGGGTACAAATGGTGAAAGGGCTTAATTTTGTGGTGACGAATAGTAACTAGAATTACTGTGGTGATCCCTTTATAACACATACATATATTGAATTATTATGTTGTATACCTGAAACTGATATAAAGTTATATTCCAGTATGCCTCAGTAAAAAATAAAATAAAGTTCCCTTTATAATTGTGAAATGGAAAAGGAAGATTTGGAAACATAAGATCTAGGTTGGACAAATGTGAAAGAACCAAAAATATATAGCATGTTATCATCTCTTTCTGAACCTGTTTTGATGGTATTACTAGGTAGATAAAAAACGACCATGTGCTATATATAGGTAAGGGAATATTAACCATTAAAGAGAATGAGATCTTGCCATTTGTGACAATATGGATGGCCCTAGAGGATATAATGCTAAGTGAAATAAGTCACAGAGAAATACAAATACTATATGATTTCACTTATATATGGACCCTGAAAAACAAAACAAATGTATAAGCAAACAAAAGCAAAAAGAGAGGACAAACTGATGGTTACCAGAGGGGAGGGTGGTGGATGGGCAAAATGAATGAAAGGGAGTGGGAGATCAGGCTTCCTGTTATGGAAATGAGTAAGTCATGGGGATGAAAGGTAGAGCATAGGAAATATAGTCAATGGTGTAATAAACCCAAGTCGGTCTGCCTGATTCACAGCAAAGCCAATCACTGAGATATCAGGTAGGCTGCAAGGAAAGCATTTATTTGAGAGGCAGCCAAACAAGGAGATAGGAGGGCAAACCTCAAATCCACCTCTCCAAAGGAGGAGAGAAGAATTTTTTTTTTTCGATTTATTTATTTCAAAGAGAGGAAGAGAAAGAGAGGGAGGCGGGGGTGGGCAGAAGCAGATGGAGTAAGAGAATCTCAGGCTGACTCCACATTGAATGCAGAGCCCAACGCAGGCACTCAGGCAAGTTTTTTATAATCACAGGGGTTGAGAGTACATATGTATTGATGAAAAGGACAAGGAAACTTTATGACTATTCATGAGGAAAGATGGAACACATGCACTAAGCAAACATATGTGTAACATATATCCCATGTCCACTTTGGGGTGGACACTTACAGAACAGGGCAAAATTTAGCTCCTGATATCAGGAGGTTATCTTAGAACAAGGAGAAGGGGCTATGAGCATTCTCTGAATGGGGTCTTGAGCTTGTTATCTCAGGTAAGAAATGCAGGGCCTTGTTTGTTTCTAGGCTAGGACAGTATCAGTTGATCTTGAGTCCAGCCTTTTGCAGAGACAGATAGTGAGTTTGTTAGTGGGGTCTGAAAAGACAATAGCTGAGTAGGAGGAAACAGTTCTCTGAGAGACAAGCTTTAAACTTTCTGCTAGTTGTAACCTCATTAACCTTATGGAGCATGGTTTTAACAGTATTGTAATAGCATTGTTTGGTGACAGATAGTAGCTATACTTGTGGTGAGCACAGCACAGCTTATAGAGTAGTTGAATCACCTGTTGTACACCTGAAACAAATGTAACATTGTGTGTCAATTATACTTCAACTTTTAAAAATGACCAAGTAAGGGGCACCTGGGTGGCTCAATGGGTTAAGCCACTGCCTTCGGCTCAGGTCATGATCTCAGGGTCCTGGGATCGAGCCCCACATCAGGCTCTCTGCTCAGCAGGGAGCCTGCTTCCCCTTCTCCCTCTGCCTGCCTTTCTGCCTACTTGTGATCTCTCTCTCTCTGTCAAATAAATAAATAAAATCTTTAAAAAAAAGAAAAAAAAACAAGAAAAAATGACCAAGTGATTTTCCGTGGCTCATTTTCTATGGTCTGCTGACAGGTAAAGACTGAGAGACAGTATGCTATTCATTCAGGTGCTACAATGGAATCAATCTGGCCACCCAATTCAAATCAACTTTTCTTTCCCAAGACCCAATCTGTAACTTCCAGCAACTCTGTCACCTCACCCATCTTTTCTCCATTGCTACAGATTTTTCTAAGGCTCGATTATGTTTGTGAGGCCTGTATTTCTATAAACATATCAATCTATGTACATGAGAATCAGAAGATTCCCTATAGTTAACCCAGAGTCCTAGCATCGGAAAGCTCATTCTTCATAGGAAGAACACACAGTGAAATTGTCCAATCCTCCTCAAATCATGAAACATTAGGGAAGCAAGAGGAGGTTGTTCCACCAAATGTATTTTCTGTTCTGTTAATTAATCATTGTCCAAACAACAGCATTATACAGGACCCAGAAAGTCTTGCTCAGAACACCTACCATGAGTAAAAATTAATTGTTTTTTCCACCTCTTTACTGGCTGGTTTACAATGTTTTGCAGGTGGTCAAATGATATTAATTATCTACAACAAAGGGAGGACATTCCTAAATGAACTGAAAGGTAGACCACTATATTACACAGAATGAATTCCCAGTGAGCACTAATAGTCTTTACAACCGCAGCAGCAGAGACTGTGTAGGTACACTGAGCAATTAGTCTGTGCTCAGTGCGAGGGAGCCCAGTGTGTGGAGTAGAAAGTATTCATATCTTTTTCATTCAAAAATGATTGATATGAAGAGCAAAACTTGGGACAGTGAGCAGGAAGAAAGTGGCTACATTGAGCAATTCTGTGAATGTGCTTCAAAATCATCTTGGAGACCACAGATAGACTATGACAAAATACTGTAGATACCTATAGGTTATCTATTGACCCTGTAAATAACAAAAATTAATCAAGATCAAGATTATACATTGGCAGTATCCTCTGGGCAAGACTCTCCCTTAGTTGAGTGTAGGGTCAGTGCCTGGTGAATGTTTCATTTGGAGAAGAGAAAATAATGCCATGGTAGGAGCCACCTCCAGTTTCATGCTTTTCTTGATAAGAAAGCCCTCGTTTCTAGGAACAGGCCTGACACTTTGGCTTTGGTATTATTAGAAGCTGGCCTGGGGTACTGACTCATGGGTACGCCATGCTTTTTTTTCCGTGTTGGGCATAAACAATCTCACTGAATGCTAACATCAGACATCAATCTGTGAACAAAATAAAGAAAGAGGCCACTTTATAATTTTCTTCTAAGCACAAAAATACATGAGTATTTCCCAAACCACAAAATACCAAATATCTTTCTCTCCTGGCTAATATGAGGAGCCAAGACTTCTTTACCATTTACTGCTTTAGCCTAAACTCTAGCCTACACTCTCTGTAGATAAGATTTATGGAGATACCCAATGATAGAATTGTCCCCACTTCCTGACAACACCCAACTCAGAGAGAATCCCTCTTCTTTGGGCCCTTCCTCAAATCACCTAATCAAAGCCCAAACCCTGTAATAAGTCCTTTCTAATGTTCTCTCACTGAGGAACCCCATGGTTCTCCATGGTTTCTGTTCTTGCTCATTGCAATGAGTATTAAATCCAACTTACTCAATTAAAGGTATGCTCCTGGTGGTCTTTGGTTAAACAGACACTACCTTCAGAAGGAAGTAGAGAACCTTAAGGGGCAAATGTTGGTAGGGTGGCTAAAACAACCAATTCTGATCCCCCTATCTTTTGCTCTTCTTTCATAAATTACAAAATCAGTAAGAATCTGTACAAAATTGAAACAAATACCAAAACTATAATTAAATGCTTTGGTTATTCTCCTTGGAGATTTCCAGCAGATAAAATCTTTCAGCAAACTTTACAGCCATTAGTTTACATACTGTATAAGTGTACACTTTCCAGGGCACTTTGGCTCTTTCAGGTGTTGTACTTACATCCATTCTTCACTATATGCAGTAAGCATATTCTAGTAAGTATCTTTTCACACAGTGGTTTTAAATTTATGGTTTACATTCTGGTAAAATAGTCCAAAGAGACTTTCCTCAGGTGATTTTCTCCAAATCATCCCATTTTTATTGAGCTCCCATTATTTACCAAGCACAATTTTAGGTTCTGGGAATACAGTGATAGATAAGACAAAGTCTTTGCCCTCATGGAGCTTACATTCTAGGAAGAGAGACAGAAAATAGACAACTAAATAATTCAGGTACCACCTCTTCATTTTTCTCAACAATCCAGCCCTTTCTCTGAACTGTTAGTGACTCTTTGTGTCACAAAATAATATGCTTATTCATTGCCTTAAAATAGAATTGTTGAAGGAACAAAATATGTTTTATGAAAAAATATAAGAGAAGATTCCATGATGCTACTACTTTCAATATCACATGAAAGAAGGAAGTATACCTTTTTTAAAATTTTATTTTATTTTTTCAGTGTTCCAAGATTCATTGTTTATGCACCACACCCAGTGTTCCATGCAATATGTGCCCTCCTTAATACCCACCACCAGGCTCACCCTTATGATGAGTGGTCTCAAGGAGAAGAATTTGATTGCTACTCCAGGATAGCTGATTTGGGCTTTACATAAGCAACTTACTTTCTACAAGTCAGCTGCCTGGGGCTCCTGGGTGTCTCAGGGGGTTAAGCATCCAACTCTTGATTTCAGCTCACATCATGATCTCAGAGATGTGATATTAGTCCTGCAACAGGCTCTGTGCTCAGCGAGGAGTCTGCTTCTCTCCTCTCACTCTGTCCCTCCCCCACCATGCTCTTGCTTTCATTCTCTCTCTCTCACCTCTCACAAATAAATAAATAAATAAATAAATAAATAAATAAATAAATAAATAAATAAATCTGTTAAAAAAGTAAATTTCAGCTGTCTGAATACCAAGTAGATGACCTCCAGAATTAATGAGGTCCCTATTACTATAGGTATTCAAAGATACTAGGCAATCTCTCAACTGATATGATTTAGGAATTTTAAGCATCACAATGTTGGTTGACTGGGGTGCCTGGGTGGCTCCGTGGGTTAAAGCCTCTGCCTTCAACTCAGGTCATGATCTCAGGGTCCTGGGATCAAGTCCAGCATCGGGCTCTCTGCTCGGCAGGGAGCCTGCTTCCTCCTCTCTCTCTCTGCCTGCCTCTCTGCCTACTTGTAGTCTCTCTCTCTCTGTCAAGCAAATAAAATCTTAAAAAAAAAAAAGAATGTTGGTTGACTTAGATGCTTTCTAAGGTCCCTTAGGAGTCTAAGAATCAATGATTTTGTGCATTGCTCTCTATTTTATCTATATATATAAGACTCCCACCCTCCTCCCCATTATACTGGAAGCTAATTGTGAGCAAGAATCTTGCCTTTCTTATTATTTTATTCCCCAGATGCCTACTGTTTATAACATGGTTCTGGGCCTACAATGAGAGCATAATAATTACTTCCTCACTTCAATATTCCCACTAGAAGAAGGCCACTGCTAACAAACTGGGCCATGGCCCTCTGGGATTTCCAGCAGTAATGGGCAAGATCTGAGTTGAAAATATAGTGCTGAGGTCATTATGCCACACTTCTTAATTTTTTTTCTTTTAAGATTATATTTTTTTTAAGGAGCCAAGGTCCCAAGATAATTGGTCACATATGTGTTTTCACAGATTCAGTGCCACGTTCACACAAGTTGTGTAGATCTCCAAGTAACTCTATTACCTACAAACCATAACCTTGACCCTGACAATAAGCAGCCTTTTTTTTTTCTGTACCTGATTTCTTTCTACGCTATATTCAGATTTTGTCATGTCCCCTTATTCTTATACCTTATTCTTATTCTACCAGAATAAATTGAGAAGCAGGTGGTTAGATTAATATTAACCTAAAGTAGCATAGGGCTACAGAGGCTACATCCTCCTCGGGCTGAGCAAGCATGCAAGTGTCTATCTACCAGCTGATTGATGAGGTGCCCATTAATTAGCATCTTAAGGCTAACACCCGGGAAAAACCACGGCCTGTGAACAAAGCTTGTGATTCATGATTCCCCTCCTTTTAACTTTATTGCTATTACCTCACAGGAGACCACTGTAGCAAGCTCGTTAAGCACTGAAAAGCCATTTGAGGAGGTAGATTGAAGGGTCCGTTATGAAGGCAGACCTAAAAACTTGCTTGAGAAACAAATTATGATTAATCGAATGCAAACCTGAAGCCAAACATAACAATCACGACACAACTAAACGCAGCCCTGTTCCTTTCCTTCTGCCTCAGAGCACCAGCTACAATTGCTCTCCTTCCTTCTCATTTATTGATCTGTAATAAAATCTTGTTGGATGGGCATACTGGGAATTTGCAGAGTTGAGGGACTGTATAGTTTCTGGGTATACAGATGATAATCATCTTTATTTATCTATGACCCTGAAGTCACACCTACCCCCAAGATAACTACCAAAGAGACGATTAGCTTCTGTTCTGCCTTGAAATCTCAATAGCAATAAAAAGTGCCTTCCCACACTTGATCAGTCCTGGAAATGATCCTCTTGCACTGTGTTTTATCTAGCCTCATATTTTATCAGGGTTGATACTGTCTGGGAGTTCAATCCTTAAGTGGAATGAGCCAAGGCAAGGTTTTTCCTATTTTCAGTTTGGCTTGTTGAGAGTGACTCAAGCAATTCAACTGAAGTTGAGTAGTATGGGATATTCTGTTAAGCATATTTTTTTGAATACCAAATTCTATGTCTATATGCACAAATTAGGCTGAACAAATTCAGAACGCTGTCAGGTTAAGTTCAACTAACTAAAGGCAATGAGTAGAAAGGGGTGGAAGTATTAATAAATGCCAAAAACACAATTTGACTAAATTGTTGAATCTATTGAACACTTGGTTCAGGTGTTCTTTTTAAGAAAAAAAATGCAAAAAGGAGTAAGTTGGATTGATCTTAATATAGTATCTACCGTAATAATGGGCACGCTAGAGATATTCTGTAAATAACTGTTGACCAACTAAACAGCCAAGCTGCTTCTTCAAAACAATAGCTTATGGGTGTCTGCATGGCTCAGTCGGTTAAACATCTGACTTCGGTTCAGGTCATGATCTCAGGGTCCCGGGATTGAGCCGGTGTCTTGCTCTCCACTCGGTGAGGAGCCTGCTTGTCCCTCTCTCACACCCTCTGTCCCTCCCTCTGCTCATGTTCTCTCTCTCTCTCTCAAATAAATAAATAAAATCTTGGGGGAAAAAAAAACATAGCCTAACCTCTCAGAGTCTTTCCAACCACCATCCCAGCAGGTTTTGAATGTAAAGGAACTAGTCATATTTCTAGGGACAGAGCCAAAATAAAATGGTCTTTTAAGGTTTTTTTTGGTTTCTCTTTCTAGAAACATTTCCTTATCTCTGCCTGGGTTCTGACACTTAGCATTTCATAATCTGGACTGTTTTTGTTAGCCTGTCTATTAGACTCCCTGAAAAAGCAAATAAAATGATCAAGAATTTTCTTTTGAGAAAAAAGCCCCAGAACATGACAGTATTTCACTTCAGCATTGTCATAATTTACTGGTCTTTAATAATGTAACTTTTGAAGAATGAAGAAAGGTCAGACTTCTATTCCTAAATCATCTTTATGATAATGGCAGTTTTTGTTCTTCCCCACTATTGTAAGATCAATCCTAGCCATCCAGAGGTCAATGTTTTCATTATTTACTACTTGGTCATGATTTAGATGCTTTTTTCCCTAATTCTAGTGCTTTCTCCCAGATATTTCCCCAAATTTCAAATAATGTGATTATGGAAGAGTAGAAATTTGGAGTGCATTTCCCTCAACTTTCCTTCATTGCATCTTATACAAAAATAAGATGAAACTGGTATTCTGCCTGTGCTCATAGAGACTATGGTAAATGAATCTTAGATCCACTAAAAAAATGAAAGATTTTTTTTTCTAAAAGAGTCCACTACCCTGACCTCTGCACTCAGATCATACTCAGAATGGAAATGGGATCCAAATGTATGTGAAATGGTTTAAAAAATATCTAAAAACAAGGGCATCATGCAATAGCAATCTGCACTCATTTGAGGTTAAATAAGTAAGCTGTATTTAGGATGTCACATATGAATACTATCTACTCCAGGGAAGGAGTTTTTCGCATCTCAATCCTAGCCTAAACAATTGAGTGGATGAGGTCTCACATCACTAGTTCTTAAACTTCTGGATAAATGTCACTTGGTAGGTATGTTAAAATGCAGATCCCCAGATCTTGTCCTCAAATATTCTGAGTCAGTTAATTTGGTACAGAGTTGCTTAATCCACACTTTTAATACAGTCTTTCAAGTGAGTTCAACGTAGTTGGTCAGTAGGCCATCCTTTGACAAGCACCAGCAAACATAGTGTGATTATTCTAAAAAGGTCACTGATGCTACAAAGTTGAGGTGTAAGATCAGATTCCCTTGGAGTACCACATCAGACACTATGCAAAATATGTAAGATTCTTTCCATTTGACAGCAGATTTGGGTGGGAAAGGAGCACTGGATGCCTAAAAGCAAATTCTATAAATCGTATTTATTGCTTAGATCCTATCCTATTTTTTTCTAGTAGATTACATGATCCCTGAAGGCATGGTTACATCTGAGGCAAAATTTTCAAAGGCAATGCTTCATAGTGTGTTCACCAGACAAAGAATGATAACATGTCAGAACTACAGAGGTACTCAGGGATCACGGGGGCCAACCTAATTCTTTGATCTCTACCCCTACTCCCCACTGGGCTGCTCCTTGGGTTATTTTCCCCTTTGTCCAAGAATTTGGTCCTGTTTGTCTCATTTTGATAGTCTCATTTCTTGATCACTGCCTTTGATAACCGTTATTGGCCCTAGCCACTTTCCAGCCCTGGCTTATAGTAACATGATTTAACTGCTGTTTAAGAACTTGCCTGATCACTGACCCATCTGATTTACCAGCCACTAATCTTCTGCCACTCTGTCTAATCCTCTAGTTGCTCTGGTATGACATTCCACCATGATTTTTTTTTCTGTAATTAACACCTTGTAGAAAGTCCATAGGGTTTAATTTTCCCTCTTCCAATAAATGAGAGAAAGTAAAAGGACTTAATCCCCACAGAGAATAGGATACCAGGAGCCAGGAAGGTTACTCCTTCACCTCTGGTTTCTTGATTTTATCTATGGCTTCTGATAGACGGTTTCATGGCATCCCATTGATCAGACACTTGGGTTCCTGCCCCCAACACTTTGGGCCATGCCATAAAGTCACCACTGCTTAGGATTCCTGCCTTCTCTACAAATGCCAATGAACTTTTGAAACTTCACATTCTCTTCAGGGTTTATTTGAATGCTTGTAGCATTGGAAATGGTTGATCACTTCCTCCTCCTTGAAACGCTTACTTTCCTTGGCTCCTAGCACAAAACTTCCATGCTTTTTTGGTAAAAATGGTGTTTCTCTGACTGAAGCAAAGTAGGAGTAGGGTTCCTAACCCATGTCCTCAGTAGTATCCCCAAAGCCTCTAGAAGTTTCAAAAGTACAAACTATGAGAAGACGTGTTCCAAGAACAATTCTAAGTGATACACATATAGTGTTTGCATTTTATATCACTCAGAGCTAAATTAAATTTTGTTACAATAATCAGATGACCATCACTAATCAAAGACTTAGATGTGTTTTACACACACACACACAATTGGTGCATAAAGTTAGGAAGTGTATATTTTCATTAGGAGAAGTTAGTAATAATAAAAACAATAATAACAACTAACACTTATAAGGCAAAGACTATGTGTCAGGCACCATAGTTAGTGCTTTACTTTCTATGCATCTTTTATTGTTCACAACAACCATGCAAAATAACTACGACCACTCCCATTGTACAGATGATGACAGTGGGGTTGGGGAGGTAAAGCAGTTTGCCCATCCAAGTGACAAATTTTCACATAAGACTTGCTGACCTTAAAGCCTTTTTTCTTTTCAACATACCATGCAGCACAGAAATCCTGGCTCAATAGAATGTCTAAAATGCATTTCCTTTAAATCCTGTATTTATCACCAGTAGAGACAATACAGCAGTAAAGTAGAAAGATTTAAAAATAAAAGCTGAGCTGAGTAGCATTGGGAAACAAACTCATAACAAGTTGGGTGTTTCAAAGCAAGGGAGTCCAATGTGCCACAAATCTTTTCAATATTGAGCCACTCAAATGCTCTCTCTAATCAGCAGCAGTACAGACATTTTGGGTTTCACTTTTGATATGAATATGAAAACTCTGGGTCTAGTATCTCAACACAGCTGTTTCAAGGTCTCTAGGGAAGGACACTGAGCAAGAAGGCAGTGTGGGCATACTGCAGATTTTTGCCAGATGGTTCCTCTCCACATTGGCCTCTCCTCAGCATATTTTATTTATTTAACCCTATTCTGTCTGGTCCCTCACAAAAAAACAAAAACAAAAACAAAAACACAAAAACAAAACAAAAAACCCAGTTATTCTCCAAAGGCAATTTCTCCCCAGATCCTTGTGGGACTTGACATTTTAATAGGCACCACCATGTATTCTAATTTCATAAATAAGTCAGCTTTTTTATACCCTCAGTCATTTAAATCCTGTTTTCCCAGAAGGATATTTTTTATGTAGTCTATCCCCTATTTGTTTATATAAGTTTTTAACCTGAGGTTAGCACCTCACTCATTTCTCTCTTTCTCTCTCTCTCTTTTCCCTTCCAGCTCCCTACTTGTTTCTATCTGTTCCTTAGCTCTTGGGGAATCTTCTGGTTTCTAACCTTCTAATGATCTGCCTTTTTTTCCTTTCCTGCACATCCTTCTTTCTGTTTGCCTGGTCTTGAAAATACCACTTACATTTATATTCCCTCTTTGTGGGAAGCTATGATTTAATTGCCTGCATAGGTATGACTCCTAGCCATGTCCATACATTTCCTCAATACTTGAATGAGTTTCCATTCTAGAGCACTCTCATTGTTCCTTCCCCCAGCTCCATCCTTGACCATAGGTTTCTGAGCCCTGCCTTGAATGTTGTATACCTATGTGCTAATCTTATATTCTTATGATTTTCAAACTACTAGAAACCTTGGGGGTTCTACTGATTTACTTCAAGGCCACTGTGGAGTAAGGAAGATACTCAGGGGATATAGCTCAGGGACACCCACCAATGAGAGCTTTAACCAGAGCAACACCATTTTTTTTAAATATATTGAGTCTTACAGAAAATTTCCTTTGAATCATATAATCTACTAAAAAGATTTGAAATCTATATATCATTGACCTAGACTTAGTAACTCTAGCTTTAATTTATGACTAAATTAATCCACAATTCTGGTGCTGACAGGTAACAAACTACAAATTATTCTGTAAAGAAAGACAGCATATCAGCTCAAAACAGAAGATGGATTTGAGCTCCAAGCTGTCAAAATTTGATAGTGTTGAACTTTGTTTCATTTAGAGAAACATAGGGATAGATGTGAGAATTCCAATAAATGCTGCATCATTGGACAAGGGGTAAGCTTCAGGTACCTCTACAAGAAATAATATGAATGCAATAATAGTATTAAAGATTTTTTTCTGTAACCAGCTAAGGCACTGAAGTTTAAATATTGCAGAAGGAACTGTGAGTGGCAACAGCATCCTCACCACACCATAATTTAAATCTCCTTTAAAGAACATAGTTTCTCCCTGAAGCCCAGGAGAAAGGAAAATGGTGAACTGGATGCCAATGGATTCACTGTGGCTTCCTAATTTCCTCCATAAAGCAAAGTGAGGGAAGGCAGGGATGGCTTCGGGGAAGAAAATGTATGTGGCATTTGGCTATATGAGTCTGAGATAACTGGATTTGGCTCCCTGAATATAATCTCTTCCCGTGAATATTTAAGAGGCCTTTAGACCTGACTAAAGTGGATGCCTCCATGGGAGGAGTGAGTTCCACTAAATACACAGATGTGATGTTACTACAGGTGTTCGTGGAAGTCTGATTCTCCTCTAGGAGAAACCAATGGGACTTGAGGAATTCATCAAGCTGCAAAAAGCACAGCTTATTTCAATCCAGTTCATAACAAATATTTTATAGAACCTCATATATGGTGATAATGATTTTATCTATGCAACACACATAGTAGATTTGCCTGTGCCTTCCTAAGGCCCTCCTCAGAGTTTGTTCTCTCAGCCCCTGCTGAGAATGACCTTTCTTCCAAGCACCATAATTGCTTGTACCTAGGATAGAAAATTGATCACAAACTGGGTTCAAGACCAAGCTCTGACTTCTACTTATGGTATGACATTGAGCAAGCTGCTTAAGCTCTCTGAACTTCATTTACCTCATCTATAAAATGAAAGTAATAATAAGCAAATATATCACATTGTAACTGTGGGATTTAAATGAGATAATGTAGATAAAATGGTATACAAATATCAATTATCTTTAATATTATTGATTTTTTTCAAAAAGTGAAAAATATTTCACTTTATCAATGTTAGGAAACTGACTTAGCTGATATTTTTATTGAAATGGATTGTTCTTATTTCTGCATTTTGTTGTGTTTCTTTTTTTAAAGATTTTATTTATTTATTTGACAGAGAGAGAGATCACAAGCAGGCAGAGAGGCAGGCAGAGAGAGAGGAGGAAGCAGGCTCCCCGCTGAGCAGAGAGCCTGATGTGGGGCTTGATCCCAGGACCTGAGATCATGACCTGAGCCGAAGACAGAGGCTTTAACCCACTGAGCCACCCGGGGGCCCCATTTCTGCGTTTTGTAAAACTGAACTGAATGGGATACATTTAGAAATGTGAAATATTTTATTTTTTTAAGATTCTATTTATTTGAGAGAGAGAGTGAGATAGAGAGCACAAGATGGGGGAGGAGCAGATGGAGAGGGAGAAGCAGACTCCCTGCTGAGCAGGGAACCCAAAGTGGGGCTCAGTTCCAGGACCTTGGGATCATGAACTGAGCTGAAGGCAGACAGTTAACTGACTGAACCACCCAGGCACCCTATAGAAATATGAAATATTTTAAATGGTTCCAACTATAATACCTCCCAAGCTCAAATGCCTCCAGGACCCTGGCAGGGGACATGGATGTGTGACTTGGGTCAAGAAGAATACAATAATGCAGTAGGGAATGGCAGTCCTTCTACCAAATCATAGAGGATTTAAATTCAGGATTTATGTGTATGAGTACACACACACATACTTTCTCTCTCTCCCTCTCTCTCTTTTCTCATGTTGGGGCTTGAGCTACCCAATCTTCAACCTCTGCTGAGGAGGCTGAGCAGAAATCAGCTTAACTGTGTCTGTTACTTTTTCACTCTTATTTTTATATCTTCAAGGCACACCCTTGCCTGAAGCCCCAAGAATTAAATGGTACTACAAATGAATGCTATTTTCTGAGGAAATTGCTCCTCATTTTCCTTCTACTTCATTGGCTGCTTTGTCTCAGTCTCTTTTGCTGGCATCTCCCTTTCTCCTCTCCTTTCAAATGAGACGTCCCACAGCTCAGTTCTCAGACCTCTCTTTTCCACATTCTCTCTGTAGATAATGTCATCCAGTCTATGACATTAAATATTCTTTATGCTGTTATTGCCCAAATTTATGTATCCAGCCTGGACTTTTCCCTGAATAGCAGACTTGTATGTTCAACTTCCTACTTGACATTGTCTAGTAAGCATCTCAAAATTACTATGTCCAAAATAAAAAATCTTGATTTTTCTCTCTAAACCTGCTTCTCCTACAGCAAGCCTCATTTCAATTAATACTTATTTCATTCACCCAGTTGCTCAGATTAGAAACTTGGGAGTCATCCTTAATTCTTCTCTTTCACACTGCATATCCAGAAAATATCCTTGATATCTAACCTCCACTGGCAGTACCAAAGACCAAGCCACCCTCATGTCTCACCCTGATTATTGCTATAGTCTCCTAAACTGTTTCTTCCTGTTTTCACCCTTGCTCTCATATAATCCATTCTCCCAAAAGCAGCCAGAGTGATTCTTTTAAATTCAGACCCATACAAGGGCCTATAAGACTGTACGTGATCATACATTTCCTGACCTCATTTCTTATCACTATATCCTGTCATTCTGTTCACTCACAGTGACCTCTGTATTAAAGAGTCTTTTTAAAATGGCCCCCAATGAGCCCTGCTGCTTAATATTCTTATCCTTGGGTAATTTCCTTTCCTTCTGTGAAGACTGGACTTAGTGACTTGCTTTTAAGAAATACAATATGATAGGGGTGTCTGGGTGGCTCAGTTGGTTAAGCATCTGCCTTCTGCTCAGGTCATGATCTCAGAGTCCTGGGATCCAGCCCCACTTTGGACTCTGCTCATCAGGGAGTCTGCTCCTCCCTCTCCCTCTGTGCACACTGTCTTGCTCTCTCTCTCTCTCAAATAAATACATAAAATCTTTATAGAAAAGAAATAGAATATGACAGAACTGATGAGATAGTATTTCAGAGATTGGGTTACAGAAAGAATCTGGATCCCATCTTCACCCTCTCTTGTTTGCTTTCTCTGAGGGAAGCCAGCTGCCACATTGTGAGCTTCCCCAAGGAGAGAGCCACATGAAAAGACACTGATGGAGAGAGGCTTCTGACCAATAATCAGCAAGGAACTGAGGCCTTCAGTCCAACATCTTGCAAGAACTGAAGGCTTCCAGAAGCCATGAGTAAGCTAAGTGGATCCTCCACCAAGTCAAGCTATGAGATGAATGCATGCTAGCTAATACCTTGATTGTAGCCTTGGGAGACAGAGGTACACTGTTAAGTCACATCTAGATATTTTACCTACAGATACTGTGAAATAATAAATAATTTTTGTCTTAAACCATTAGGTTTTGGAGTAATGTATTACACAGTAATAGGTAACTGGCACAGCCTTACAGAACACACCAGGAATACCCTTACTGTAGGGCTTTGGTACTAACTATTCTCTTTACCTGGAACACTCACGAGATAGGTGCATGGCTCTCTCTCTCCAGCTTTGCTCAAACATCACCTTCTCTGAGTAGCCTTCTTTGACCACCATTTATAAAAATAGCGAACACTCCCCAGTGCTTCTGATACCCCCATACTTGTTTTTGTTTTTCTGTCAATTACCCCACATGAAAAATTATATATTAATTAATTTATTGTCTGTCTTCCTCCATTAGAACCCAAGTTTTATAGAGAGAGGGCTGTGACAAATATTTTGTTCATGCTATACTCCATTACCTAGAACTATTCATTACACATGGGGGCACTCTATAAATGTTTGTTGAATGAATGAATGAGTTGCCAGATGCATAGTGCAGAGTCACAGGAAATTTTAAAAAATAGGGTTCAGGGGTGAGGTTTGAAAGATGCAGAAGTCTAGAAACACCAGGACAAAACAATAGAATTCTATTAGGAGTGTAAAAATGGAGCCTGCAGCAGTATTTTGGAAATATGGCAGTAGAGGTGGAGGTGTTTAGAAATATTCAGATGAAGGCATATTTTGAAACAAAGCTAACAGAATTTGGTGATAAATTAAATATTGCAGTGTGAGAAAAAGAAAGGACTTACCGATAACTCCAAGTCCTTTGGCTTGAATAATTAATGAATGGGTTTGCTATCTTTTATGGATTTAGGAACATTGTGGAAGAAGTTTTGTGGGTTGTGGGACAGTAGAAAATCAGTAATTCTTGTTTGGATATGTTAACTTTGAGATATTTTTTAGGTGTCCAAGTATAAGAGTTGCAAACTGTAATATAAATCTGTGTATCATCCATCAGACTGGGTGAATTCCACTAAGTAGTATGCGTAGATAACAAAGAGGATGGAAGGCTTTGTCCTGGAAATATTCCAATCATTATGGTTTAGAAAGAGGAGAAGGATCAACAAGAAATACTGAGAAGGTAGAAAATCAAAAGAATATGGGATCCCAGAAACCAAGTAAAGAATGTGTTTCAAAAAGAAACGAGTGAATGTGGCCACGTTAATGTTCTACCCAGACCTACCTGCAGGGGTATAGTTGACCAGTAACCCCAGCTTCCATCTTTTTGTATCCACCATGCCATTTGAGTTGAGGCCAGGCTTCCCTTGCCAGCCAATGACTGAACACAGTGCAGAGTTCTGTCATAGGATGTGGGAGTCCCAATGGGCAACTGTGGTTCATTGACTCCTCTGAGCCTCTTCCTACTTTATACTCTTTTCCTTCTCTCTTTTTACATGTCTCTGATCTACATCGCAGGCTGAGGCTTTCCTATCTTCTCCTACTCCCTCCGTTTTATTATTCATAGGTATTATTACCCTTAATAGTTCTCTTATACCTTTAATCCCATTAAAGGACCCAAGTTGACACACAGAATTAATTGTATCAATTATATTGAGAGGCAACTTAAGATGAGGAAAGATATTTGGCCATTGGATTGAACAAAAGCCATTTTAGTTAAAGGACAGGAATGAGTTCGTTCAAAAAAGAATGGGAGATAGAGACAGGGAGTACATATGTCTATTTTTAGAATTCTTGTTATAAAAGAAAGCAGAGAAATGGGGTGGATGCTAGAGGTCAATGAAGGAATTTTTTTTAAGATGAAAAAAATTACATGGTTGTGCGCTGTTGATAATGATCCCTGAGAGGGAGAAATGTCCTTTTGCAAGAGAAAGAGAAGATAACTGTTTGGACAAAATAGTTGAGAAGATGAGAGACTGATAGGGGATGAGATCCAGTATATATGCAGAATACTGGCCTTAGATGAAACCAGGGGCCATTTATCAATTATAAGAAAACATCAGAGGTGGGTTGATAGATATGGAGGTGGGAAGATGAAATAGCTTCATTTTATTGCTTTTATTTTTTCAATGAAATAAGATTATCAGTTCAGGTTGAAGAGTAAAGAAACTGTTGAGAGTTTATAAGGGGAGCAGGTAAAAAAAATCCTTGGAACATGGGAGTGCAAATAATTTGAGAAGTATATTAGGGTAGTGAGATTTATAGATTAAAATTTTAAACTTAATCCAGTCAGGAGAGCTGTGATTTTTTTTCCAGTCAGGTCTGACTGCTTAGGTGTAGACTCTGAGTTGGTGGAGTGTTAGAATGAACCAGGGTTAAAGGTTTTCCAGGTGAGCATGATGGAGGTAGAGAGAAACAAAGAAGTTTAGTATTTTTGCAAAGCCGAAGTTATAGTGATAGAACATGAAATCTATAGTGATAGAACATGAAATCTATAGTGATAGAACATGAAATCTATAGTGTTAGAACATGAAAGGGTATGAAGTGAATCATAGACAGCTAAGCAAGGTGAGGAGTCAATGGATTGGAGATCCCAGGCCATTTAAAGAATCATTGCATTAGAGTTAACAAAAGAAGTCAGCTAGAAAGATAGGAGGAAGAGTTCAGAGAGTCAGACGTTCTAAGTTGAGATTTTGGAGGGAAGGCAGTTTATTAGTAATGACAAGTTCTAAATGATGACCATGAAAATTGTTGTCTAAGGTGGGGTGGAATGTGAAGATAATTCAAAGAGAAGATGTGAAGAAATAGAGAAGCCAGAGACTGGGAAGAATACCCACATGGACACTTGAGTCACCAAGAATGATGAAAGGAAAAAGCAGTGAGTCAAAAGCTAAAATTTCCAGTGAATGTGGGTAATAGCCAAGATTCAGTAGATGGCTTTTAACAAGGAGGAGCGGTTGGTCAAATGGCTGGAGTTTCTGTAAACTTTCTAAAGGCCTCCTTTGCAGACTGTGGAAGCAATGTTGGAAAGGGGCTTACCAGAAACTTTGGAACTTCTTTAAAATCCTTTTAGGTGTTTTTAGGTATTACACTGGAAAAAAGGAGAGAAATCATATGGTCAAATAAGTTTGGGAACTGCTAGTTTCAACAAGGTTAAAGAGATTCCTTTTCTGCAGAGCATAGCAGAATCCTTAATATTGTAATGTGCAATGCGAATTGTCTAAAAGGGAGATAGAATATTTGGGTAAGCAGGTGTGTAAGCCATGAAGGTCCTCCAGAATCACCAACCAAACCCAGGTTTAAGGAAGTGGAAGGGAGAGCCTTGGACTCTAATCCTATGCTTAAGAGAGGATATAGGATCTGTGTATCACTTATAATGTAGTGTGCTACCAAAATTGCATAAGTAAATGGGATTTTGTCAATTCAATCATATTTCCCATTGGTCTGTGCAATCATTTAGAATTATTTTCTCTTTTCTGAAGGACTTTCAAAGCGTAGTAGCTTCCAACACTTGATTATTTAGCTTGAGTTTAGAAACATTTGAGTTTCCAAGAGTGAATCACTAAACACCTAAATGTATTTGTTGTTGTAAAGTGAATAATCCTTTTTTTAACATGTAAGGTAAATAACTCTCCTTAATTAATGTGGTAGATATGTAAAACCATAAATCAGAATCTACATGAATAACAATTAGTCTGGGACAAAATTACAGAGAGGAAAAATACTGACTTCCTATCACTGTTGACTTTGCTCATTTACACATTCTATCAACTTGACCTATTCTTTTTTTTTTTTTTTAACTTGACCTATTCTTTAGACTGAATTCATGAAGAAAGGTTGATATTCTACAGTTATACAACATAATGTAATGAGGCCTCTATAATAAAAAAATGTAATTAAAATCACCATCATTACCAGTCAGTGTCTTCAAGCTTCATTTTATATAGCAAAAAGAGAAAATCATATTTGGAGAATAAACCACATGTCATTTTAAGGTGCCATTTTCTTTCTATCCTTTTCATAAAACAATAACATAAAATATGGGTTGCATATTTTAACGTATATTCCTTAAAGAGAGATGGAGCTCTGTCTTCTTAAAGTGACCTTTAATTAATGTCCTGGAACTGGCAGATGAAATGGAAATAAAAATTCAAAATACATGATGCTATTTGCTGGTTATGGCCTTGTCTCTATTCTATCAGACTTAGCAACCTTATGGCTCTTGTGTTTAATGGAAGAGTTTTTATACGATGGAGAACATAGAACTGGAATATCTGAAATTATTGCTATTCCAAGCAAAAAAAAATGAAATGTGAACTTGGAGTTAAATGATTACCTTAAGTAGTAATGATAAAACAAATGTGCATCAGACAAAATTTTGTACAATCACAGGGAATCTTATTACTGTAATTTTCAAGTTTTTAGAAGGTAATAACAAAAACTTACTTTGGATTCTGCATCATTGTTAAACATCTTTTTAAAACACACTACCTACTTTCCTGCCTGAAGAAATCCAGTCCAGAAACCACTTGTAACATGTTGGTGATGAGTGGTTACCCTGTAGGGACTCAGGGCCATCAATAGGCCAAAGCCTGGGATAAAGACTAAGAGAGTGACAGAAAGGGATTCATTTTTATCATGTTTCAGGAGTTGTGCTAGGCACTTTACATATTTTGTCTTACTGGATTATCAAACAACTCTATGAATTAGGAGAAGTTAATTGACTTAGTAGAAGCAGAGCCAGGATGCAATCCCAGGTCCATATCACACTGGTTGAATGAACACTCATTGCAGAACATGCTGCAAAAACTTGTTTACCTTTTTACAAAATCCTAATTAAGTTTACCTTCAGGTCATTTATCTTCTTTTCTAAAAAGCAAAATGTAGCAGGGAAAAAGGAAAAAAGAAGAAAATCTGGTTAATTGAGGGCCCTTGTCATCTAAATTTCTATTTGAATGAGTTTCTACTGAACTTAAATTTTAAGGCCCAAATGAAGCATAAACTCCAAATGAGATAACAAAATGCATGTATTTGAAGAATCTATTATACAGGACTTTGTCTATAATGATAAACATTCATTTAGAATGTACTATGTGCAGGGAACTGTGCTAAGTATTCTTTCTATATGTAGTACCTGTCAGAGTCCAAGTAAACATATGGCACATTGAAATAGGATAATTAAGAGCTTAATGAAGAGATTATTTGCAAAAGATGCGGCAAGGTTGAAGGATGATGCAGTACTCCAGGGCTAGCAATAGCCAGAAACCCTTTATCACCTAGGCTGAAGGGACAACCAGGTAGGCATTTACGGGACTGAGAATATATTAGAGCTTTAGCTGTAGTTCTAGGAGACATCGACAGGAACTGTGACTTTAGGTTAGAAGAACACAGCCACTGCCGACTGATGACAAGCCATCAGAGGGAACCAGGGGGATAAACACCCACACTCTCTTCTTGACCTCTGACCTCCTGCTGGCTGAACCCAACCAGAAGCTGGAAGGCAAGGGAGCCCCTTGATGAGGGCACTACAAGCCAGGCTCTTAGAACAGAGAACAGAAAAGAGCTGGGATTTGGAGGGGAAATGGGGACTGTTCACCACACATGTGTTTTGAATCTCTACAACATTGGCAGAAGGTAAGTCTACCATAATCCTCACTATAGATTAATAAACTGAGGTTTATTTTTCCCTCCCTACCCCCCACGACCCCCCACCCTGCCCCTCAAGATGGGATGGAGAAGGAGACAAACCATAAGAGACTCCTAATCTCACAAAACAAACTGAGGGTTACTGGGGGG
>LNAC01000845.1:0-45903 GCA_002007465.1 Ailurus styani | reverse complement strand
AATAATGAAACAAGATGGGATGGGGAAGGAGACAAACCATAAGAGACTCCTAATCTCACAAAACAAACTGAGGGTTACTGGGGGGTGGGAGGGTAGGGATAGGGTGGATGGGTTATGGACATTGGGGAGGGTTTGTGCTTTGGTGAATGCTGTGAAAGATGTAAGCCTGATGATTCACAGACCTGTACCCCTGGGGCAAAGAATAAAAAATAAAAAATAAAAAAATTTAAAAAAATAAAATAAAAAATAAATAAATAAACTGAGGTTTAGCAAGATTAATTTGCCCAAGATCACAATGCCAGTAACTGGAGCCAAGACTCATACCACGGTCTATCTGAATCCAGAGCTGATGTTCATAACTACTACCCTTACAGTACAACCGAATCACTCATGGAACATTATAAAATTGCATCACCTAGGGCCACAACAATAAGCTACTAATTTGAAACCTCCTGGGGAACACTAGAACATGCATTTTTTGAAGTTTGACAGATGGAACACAGTTCCCAACACCGGGGTGAAGAAATGCTGGCTTTTATTATACTCTTCCTCAAAAGTGACTTTAGGTTTAATCACTTAACCTCTTTGATCTTCGGTTATATTATATGAAAACTCTGGGTAAAATACTAGCATTATAGATCTATTATTACAATTAAATAGGGTAATATATATTTAATACCTAACATCATTTCTGACACATGGAAGGTGTTCAATAAAATGTTCCCTTTTCTTTTTTTTAAAGACTTATTTGTTTATTTTAGAGCAAAAGAGAGAGAGAGAGTGCACGCATGCAGTGGGGGAGGAGCAGAGGGACAGGAAGAGAGAGTCTCAAGTAGACTCCCCACGGATTGCTGAGCCCTATGCAGGGCTTGATCTCAAGACCCTGAGATCATGACCTGAACCAAAACCAAGAGTCGGACGCTTAACAGACTGTGCCACCCAGGCACCCCTGTTCTCTTTTCTTTCCCATGTCTTTTGCCTTGCCTGCCTTCAGAGTAGCTGGCCTTATCACCCAAAGTTACTAAGGTTTTACATTTTCTTTTTGTTTATTAATTTTTTTAATTTTTTTTATTTTTTAAGGTTTTACATTTTCTTAGCTCTGTATCTTTTAAAATCCTGACCCCTATCCCCAGTAGAGTATAACCCTCACCCAGTACCAACTAGTCACAAATTACTGTCTTTCTATTAAACCCAGAATAGTGAAAATGTACAAAACACCTAAGAAATAAAATAGGAACAGGTAAGAACATTAAAACTGCTAGTGACCAGGTCCCTGGGTGGCTCAGTCAGTTAAACATTTGACTTCAGCTCAGGTCATGATCTTGGGATCATGTCTGCTTGTCCCTCTCCCTCTGCCCTTCTCCCATCTCACGGGCTATTTCTCTCTCTCTCTCTCTCGAATAAATAAATAAATAAATAAATAAATAAATAAATAAATAAATAAATAAAATATTTTAACAACAACAACAACAAAAAACTACAAGTGACCTTATAAGTCATTTATGATTTTACAAAATAATAGATTATTTTCTTTGCTCCATGAAAGTAGTAAGTCTTCAGTGATAAAACATGCCTTTAATCCCTCTTCTCTCCTTGAATATCACCCTATATATGTGGTTTTAACTACCACTTTTATGCTGAGAGTTCACACATTTATAAATTCAGTCTGAACTCTCTTCATAATTCCAGACTCAAATATTCAAATGCCTACTACACACCTCTACCTAGATGTTCCACAAACACCTCCTACACTTGTCCACTGAACTGAAAAAAAAAAAAACCAAACTCACAACCACACCTCCTCCATTCCCTTTCTTAGCTAAATGGTACCAGCATCCACCCAAGTGAGAAATCTGGTAGTCATATCTTCTATTCAAACAGACCAAATGCTATCAATTCTTTGACTACATTATAATTTATCCCTTCTCCATTTAATGAATATTTAGGTTTTCCCAATTTTTTATTCATAAAAATGATGATACTGGAATAGACGTTCTTTTATATGTTTCTTTGCTTTTTTTAAGTCATAAAATCATGATCTTGTTTTTTTTAATTTAGTTTTTGAATAAGTAAGACATTGACATGTCTCAAAATTCCTTCCTATTACCTCCATCATCCACCCAGAAACCACTCCACCTATATCCCCAGGTAACCCCTCTTAGTAATTATTTGTGTGTCTTTCCAGAGTGTTTTTATTCATTTAAAAAGGAATATGGATATCTGTTATTACACCCCCTTTTTATATAAAAGACCACATATGTTTTCATGTTAAAATCAATTTTTAAATTAAATAATGTGTTATCAAAGTTTTATATGAGTTGACCATGAAAACTTGATTCCAGAGAAATTAAAACCTGGAGATAAATAAGAAAAATGAAAAAAAGATGGATATGACTGGGCCAATTTCATTGGCTCTCCATTCATTGAATGTAAATATCTTCAATTATCTACACTGAAAGGTTTTACAGACCCCTTTTAGGTGTAAACTAGTTAATGACCTTACCATTTGATAAGAATTTATATGAGATTTTTATTAGATTATTTGTCTACAATTTATGACTGAAAAAAGTAAAAGTGGTGTAGAACCACCTAAATCATTCTACATTAAATTACACACTACTGCCATGTGTGCTGATTGGTAATATTTCTTAATTATGCTCATTAAAATGTTTTGTGGGAAAGTGGTAGCCCAGGGAAATGGAAGACTAAAGACAACCTTCATTTATTGCAGGAGTCACTTTGCTCAATAACTAAGAATCATCCTATCCACAAAGGCAAAAGCAAACTACGACTTTTTGGGAAAGTAATTTGGTAAATAGATCAAAAGCTTTTTAAATGATATGCATAATTTTTAACCTAGTAAACTCACCCGAAAGGGTATAAGCTGAAGTACAAAAAATTTTGATAGAAATTATTATTTTATAAGGGTAAGGGTAATATTTGGGAACAAATATCTATGAATGAGGTAATACATTTTGATACATTTGTAAAGGAAATACTGTCATTAAAAATAGTTGCTGTAAAAAGAAACATGAACTCATCAAATTATTTTAGTGAAAAAAAGCAGATACCTGAGAGAATTATGTTCTCATGGCTAATTCATGAAGAACGCTGGCAAACTGATATAAGCATTTCCCAATTTTATGATAAACACAGGAAAAATAATGGAAGGAAATGCACACAAACAATAAACGGGTTATTTGTAGATGTTAGCATTATGAGTAAATTTTATTTTAATAATAAATACTTTTAATTTGTTCAAATTTTACAAAAAGAATGTATTATTTTACAATCATAACAAAGTTATTTTAAGTACAAATTGCACACTCCTAGGAGGAAGGACTTTGCAATAATCAAATAAAAAATGAGAGACTTCTAGACCAACCACTTGCTCCTTCATTGTCTTCATTGTTCATTCTTTTGGTTCTACTTTTACCTCCAATTACTGTTCCTTCTCTGTCTTTGTCTATTTCCCTTACCCAAGGTTTGGCCCATCTCTCTCTGTAAACTCTCTTTCTTGAAGTGTTTTCCCACTCCCTTGGCTTAACTATCACTTTTATGAAGATGAATGTAATCTTTATTTCTAAATCCAGCCATTCTCCCTAGCTCTAAACTGATGTATTTGCTTATCTACTTCCTACCTACTGCTTATCTGCCTATCTATATCTCCCCACCTGGATTCTACAGAAACCTCAAACTACACAAATTAAACTCACTGTTTGTTCCCTCAACCCAATGATGGCTCATTTCCGTTGAGAATACCATATGTCATCCAGTTTTAAAAACTCAATGACTGAATTCTTCATTACATCTCCCTCCCAATACCCAGTCAGTTGCCTCAAACTGTAAATTGGCTATAATGTTTTTTTTGGATTCTTTTCCTTGGCGTTCTCAATGTCGTCTCTGAGGGGTAGGCCCCAATCCTCTCGCAGCCAGATAACTGCTTTAGGCTCCTAGTTAGACTGCCTTCTTCTAGAATCTCCTCCCTAAATCATCCAGCAAATGTCCATTTGTTTAATCTTATTGATAACTCTATTCAAAAACCTTTATATCTCTCTACCAAGTACAAATTGAAACCTAAACTACTTTGCTTGGCACTTAAATTTCTGATAGGGTAGCCTTCGCTGTCTATCCAGTCCTATTTTCCACTAATCCCCAGTATGAATCGTAAGGACCAATCAAGAATCCTTACTCACTGTTTACCCAAATGCCCTGTGGCATCTCATTTCTATGACTTTGATCATTACTTCTCTCTTTCTAGGTATTTTTCCTTTTGCTAACTAAACTATGAGATCTAGCTCAAATAGAACATCTTACCTAACCACCCCTTCTTAAAGTAGTCAAGCTTTCTTCCTTGACACATCATTTATAGTGTTCATATGATATATATCTTATACTGTATTATTTTGTATTTATATAAGTATATATATATATATATATATATATAATATACCCAGACTAAGCTATAAATTATTTGCATTTATAATGACCTAACAAAGTGCTTGGGAAAGGGTAGGAGCTTAGGACATATGTGTTGAATGAATGAAGTAATTTACTAAAAGCCATAAGGTGGTTTTGATCTAGAAAATTCCCCTCCACAAGATACAACTCTTATGAGGAAGTTTATCTGGCCATATAAGCCACTTGCTCAATCTTGATCAAAGCACTAGTTTAATGTCATATGATCTGATCTCCTAAGATTTTCAGGGAAATTGGCAAGAATCCATCATGATTTATAGAGATTTGGGGGAGGTTTTTCTCTATATATTTCCCCCAGAGTTCCCCAGAAATAAATAGCTACAATAGTACACTATTTTCAAATGTTTACATGCTTAATTGGCATGGGGGTTACAAACATGAGGCCCTGCTCAGGCCTGTCTTGTTCTTCAGCAACAATAACAGTAGGTCGATTCTTGCCAAAGGCTACTGTACAGTGGAGTGCAGAACTGAACATTTGCAATGCCAGTTACATGAGTATGTTATTGTTAGAAGTACCATTTCCGTGGATTTCGGGGAAAACAATACTAAATAATCTTCTAAAATGTTATGACCTCATAGCAATATACAAATTCCAAAAGCACATGAGCCCTAAGTAACATAGATGAATCTCAAATCATGAACCAGGGATGATATTGGTGGTGAGAATTAGCAACACATCAGAATAACAGGTGTTTAAATGCCAACTCCTTAGTTCTGCGCTGTCCTTTACTTTCTCCTAAGGTGCAGGTCAAAGGATATTTCTCTGCCCTGGAAGAAAACAAGATGAAGGACTACTTCACAAACAATATTCACCTTAGATGAAAAAGGTTTGAAGTGAAAGTATCATTAAAATTAGAGTACTATTAAATTAAAATTTGTGCAGTGGGGAAAAATCACATCACTGCACTTAGGACCAGAATTTAAGTGTTTGCTTTATTTGTTTGGAAGCTTCATAAGGAAATGATGTTAGAATTTAACACTAATATTACTGAAATAATTTTCAGATAAAACTTGAAACAACTCAAATGAAAAAGTTTCTACTTAAAAGCTCATGGGGATGGGACAATTTCTTAAACATAGTTGATTAATCATAATCGCTTCATAAAACCCAACTATAGTTATAGTAAACAAATTTTTAAAGTAGATAAACTCACAGGGACAGAGTAAAAAGAAACAGTGCACTAGAGATTTTAATGAAAGTTTTGAAGACTGAAGTATATGGGAATGAGGCAATTAATTTATCAGAGCATGTTACAATCTAAGAAGCTACATAGAGAGATTATATTCTTTGGAGAAAAATCCGTTTTCCCTAAAGAACAGCGGAAATGTCATATCCTGGAGGCACCAGGTACCACAAAAGGCAGGAATGTGCATAGTACAGGAAACAATGAGATTTGTTCAAAGTCTTTCTACTGAGCAATTGGACCTCCAGGTCTCAAACCTCTACCCTGAGCAGCCAAATCACTACCCTCCCTCCCAAAGGAGACACGAGGTTTATTTTTTAAAGATATTGAAACTGAGTGAGGCTTAAGGCTGAAAACAGGGAACTTAAGTGAAAAGTCTACTCTCCTGAATAGTGAAATCTAAGTGCAGAAAACAGAAGTTGATATTAATTCCCCCAGAATGATTGAGTAGATCTCCGAGGAAAAAGCAATCAAGGAAACTTGTACCCAGCAGCACTATCCTGTAAACACCTTTTGAATCATGCATAGGTTGACTGACTCCCACTTGCCCAACCAGGTACCTGGTAAAACTTACCATTAGGTATCAATTATACAGTCTTACTATCCTAGTCATTTTATAAATGGTAAAGTCAGTAATTGAAGAAAGATCAAGTGCATAAGGTCTGGATTCAACTTAACCCAGATTCTATTTCTACCTCTACCTTTCGCAGGTTGTATGATAGAGGGCAACTTATCCTCCCTAGGCCTCAGTTCCCACCTGTAAAATGGGAATGATAATAACAGTCTCATATTTATAACATGGTAGTAAAAATTATTAAGATACTTATCACAGTGTTATCACATAGCCAAGACTCACTAATGTAAGCTATGAGAAGTATTACTGACATATTTAAAGAATTTATTCATTAGCTTTTTATGTCAAGAAGGTGTGCTGACCCACAAATCATATTTTCTGTGTATCTTCCTATATTTTAGACTTGCCCTTTTGATTAGAGATATAAACTACAGTATTTTTCTGGCTGCAGCCCCCTTCCAAGAAGATCTGCCTTCTTTGAGCCTGCCTTCCCCCCAGATCATGTGACGTTGTTGTCTTTTCACCACTATCACCACCTCAACCATGGCTGATTGGACCAGGTAGACACCTGACTTGAAGCAAACCAATTCAGTGGCTTTCCTCAGACCAATCAGAGTTTTTCCTATGTCAAGAATTTGAAGGAAGAGTCTGTAGTTGGTGATGTGCCCCAGACAAAGTTTAGGCAGACAAAGGTCTGGTACCGATATTGGGCAATGTACAAGCTGGGGACTGGATGACAGGGAGGGAGGTAGAAGCAGAGAGAAAAGATAATTTAAACTTTGTTTCCATTATCTACTTGCCACAATATTGTTGCACAATAAACAACCAGAAAATATTAGTAGCACTCAACAATAAACGTATATTTTTGTTCTAGAGTCTGAGTTGGCTAGGCAGTTCTTTTGATCTGACCTAGGCTCCACGGGATCTCTCTCTTTCTCTCTCTCTTTTTAAATATTTCATGTATTTATTTGACACACAGAGAGAGGGCACAAGCAGGGGGTGCTGCAGAGAGAGAAGGAGAAGCAAGCTCCTCACTGAACAAGGACCCTGATGTGGGGCTTGATCCCAGGACCCTGGGATTATGACCTGAGCCAAAGCAGACACTTAACTGACTGAGCCACCCAGGCATCCCTCCATGGGATCTCCTATGCATCTATGGCCAAATGTGCTTTTGCTAGGTAACTTTGTTAAAACTAGCTGGACTTTCTCACATATTTAGAGCTTCAGCTGAGACAACTGAGCTGACTTAACTCTGCTCTATTCGTATCAATGTCCAGCAGGCTAACCTGGGCATGTTCTCATGGCAAAGCCAGAGAGTGGGACAGGAAATGTGTGCACACTTTTCAAGTCTCTGCATACATCATGTA
Source organism: Ailurus styani (assembly GCA_002007465.1). Lineage (NCBI taxonomy): Eukaryota > Metazoa > Chordata > Mammalia > Carnivora > Ailuridae > Ailurus > Ailurus styani. Next base: position 38,299 of record LNAC01000845.1, on the reverse strand, counting down.
TATTAATATCCTATGGACCAAAGTAGGTCAAATGACCAAGCCCAGAGTCAGAGTGCAAAAGGGCTTCAAAGTTACAGGGCATGGGATCCATTCATTAGAACCATATGCTATCCTCTAGGATTTTGATAGATTCCTGCCTCACACTGAGGTCTTTCATCCATTTCAAATTTATCTTTGTGTATGGTGTGAGAGGATGGTTGAGTTTCATTCTTCTATACATAGCTGTCCAATTTTCCCAGCACCATTTATTCAAGAGACTGTCTTTTTTCCACTAGATATTTTTTCTGCTTTGTCAAAGGTTATTTGACCATTGAGTTGAGGGTCTATATATGGACTCTCCACTCTGTTCCATTGGTCTATTGTGTCTGTTTTTGTGCCAGTACCATGCTGTCTTGATGATCACAGCTTTGTAGTAAAGCTTAAAATCAAGCAATGTGATGCCCCCAGCTTTGTTTTTCTCTTTCAACATTTCCTTAGCAATTCGGGGTCTTTTCTGGTTCCATACAAGTTTTAGGCTTGTTTGTTCCAACATTTTGAAAAATGCTGGTGGAATTTTGATCAGGATGGCATTGAAAGTGTAGATTGCTCTGGGCAGCATAGACATTTTAACAATGTTTATTATTCTGATCCATGAGCATAGAATGCTTTTCCATCTTTTTGTGTCTTCTTCAATTTCTTTGATGAATGTTCTGTAGTTCCTCAAGTACAGATCCTTTACCACTTTGGTTAGGTTTATTCCAAGGTATCTTATGGTTCTTAGTGCTATAGTAAATGGAATTGATTCTCTAATTTCCCTTTCTATATTTTCATTGCTAGGGTATAAGAAAGCAACTGATTTCTGTGGATTGATTTTGTATCCTGCCACATTACTGAATTGTTGTATGAGTTCTAGTAGTTTGGGGGTGGAGTCTTTTGGGTTTTCCATATAAAGCATCATGTCATCTGCAAAGAGAGAGAGTTTGACTTCTTCTTTGCCAATTTGAATACGTTTTATTTCTTTTTGTTGTCTGATTGCTGTTGCTAGGACTTCTAGTACTATTTTGAACAACAGTGGTGAGAGTGGACATCCTTGTCATGTTCCTGATCTCAATGGGGATAGGCCACAGCAACTTCTTTCAAGACACATCTCCAAAGGCAAAGGAAACAAAAGCGAAAATGAACTTCTGGGACTTCATCAAGATAAAAAGTTTCTTTCTTTTTTTTAAAAGATTTTTTATTTATTTATTTGACAGAGAAAGATCACAAGTAGGCAGAGAGGCAGGCGGAGAGGAGGAAGCAGGCTCCCCACTGAGCAGGGAGCCCGATGTGGGCCTCGATCCCAGGACCCTGAGATCATGACCTGAGCCGAACACAGAGGCTTTTAACCCACTGAGCCACCCAGGCGCCCGAAAAAAAGNAGTGAAAATGAACTTTTGGGACTTCACCAAGATAAAATCTTCTGCACAGCAAAGGAAACAGTCAACAAAACAAAGAGGCAACCCATGGAATGGGAGAAGATATTTGCAAATGACACTACAGACAAAGGGCTGATGTCCAAGATCTATAAAGACCTTCTCAAGCTCAATGCCCAAAAAATAGATAATCATGTCAAAAAATGGGCAGAAGGCTTGAACAGACACTTCTCCAAAGAAGACATACAAATTGCTAACAGACATGAAAAAATGTTCATCATCACTAACCATCAGGGAAACTCAAATCAAAACCACATTGAGATATGACCTTACACCAGTTAGAATGGCCAAAATCAACAGGACAGGAAACAAGTGTTGGAGAGGATGTGGGGAAAGGGGAACCCTCTTCCACTGTTGGTGGGAATGCAAGTTGGTGCAGCCCCTTTGGAAAACAGTGTGGAGAATCCTCAAAAAATTAAAAATAGAGCTACCTTATGACCCTGCAATTGAACTACTGGGTATTTACCCCAAAGATACAGATGGAGTGAAAAGAAGGGCCATATGTACCCCAATGTTCATAGCAGCAACGGCCACAATCGTCAAACTGTGGGAAGAACTGAGATGCCCTTCAACAGATGAATGGATAAAGAAGATGTGGTCCATATATACAATGGAATACTATGCAGCCATCAGAAAGGATGAATACCCAACTGTTGTATCAACATGGACGGGTCTGGAGGAGATTATGCTGAGTGAAATAAGTCAAGCAGAGAAAGTCAATTATCATATGGTTTCACTTACTTGTGGAACATAAGGAATAAAATAGAGGATTTTAGAAGGAAAGGAAAAGTGAATTGGGATAAATCAGAGCGGGAGATGAACCATGAGAGACTGTGGACTCTGAGAAACAAGCTGAGGGTTATGGAGGGGAAGGGGGAGGGGGGATGGGTGACCCTGGTGGTGGATATTAAGAAGGATATGTATTGCATGGAGCACTGGCTCTGGTGCATAAACAATGTATCTCGGATCACTGGAGAAAAAAAGAACCATATGCAATAAATCTTCCACAACCCCTGACAAAAAAAGAATGTTTGGTTTGTACCTTTCCAGTTCCATTTCCCAAGAGCTGTGATTGTACTCTGGTTCCTAGGTCTGTGACATTGGCTAGTTTTCTTATAACAAATCCTCCTTACCTGAACTTTCTTCAGTGTCTTTTCTTTACAATCAGGAGATCCTATATTAAAAGAGTCCTAAATTTAGTAGAAATAATTTAGGGACCACCAAATAGATGACCTGGTTCAAAAAGCCAAGAAGTTGGATTAAAACCAAAACCTTTATTTCTTTGGTCAACTAAATCATGTACTTGCACCATTAAGCACTGAACAAACAGTTATTTAAAGATGCCTCTTTTTCTTTTTAATTTTGCTTTGCTTTCTGTATTCCTAATATGTTGGATTTCAGAAGAATTCACTAATTTTATGGTAAACCACCAAGACATGGCACATTTGACAATTCCTGTGTGATTTTTTTTAATTTATGCTGCCCTACACAGACAAACCCAGGACTGCCAGTTATCTATTTCCAAGCTGCCTGTTTCAGCTTCAAGAGATATCTGGGAATATTTCACTCGCTTCAGAACTTCCATAAATATTCAATGAGACTGAGTGACCAGAATAGATCTGCACATTTCTTCTCTTTGCAGAACATGTAGAGAGTGGGGAGACATTGTGCTGATTTCCAGCTTTGATTCAGAAAAATCTTGGCTCTCAGAGCCCTGAGCATCTGTAGCTCCACACCCACCTGAGCTAATCTTGAATCAGCTGCTAAGACACATCCAAGGCTTTGAACACTCACACAGACTCAATAAAAGCTCTTCACATGGACCCTCTAGCCATCAGCTCTAACGTATCATTTAATAGAGACTGCTATAGGGCTTCTAAACACCTTCCACTGCTGCGAGTTATCTAAGTATGATGAAGTGAAACTTCCAAAGGGTCTAAATCCTGGGAAATTTTACATGATTACCATTAATGAGACAATCTCAAGTAATTGGTTTGGATTGTGCCCCTTCCCAAACTAAAGTTCCAATGGCTATCATAAAGCCTACATGAAATTAGCCTGGCTGTGACAGGACATTCTTCACCAAGCCTAGGGTTCTCTCACACAAGAATTCCAGATTTGCTGATGACTTTAGCTCTAATATCTGAAACTACAGAATCATGGAATGCTGGAGATTATTGCATTTTCTGCTTGGCAGGCATCTTATTGATTTAAGATAGGTTACCCAAAGTCTCAGCAACATATTTCTATGGTGAAGAGGAAGTGCCAACTACACAGTGCTAGGCAGAGTATACGTTTTCATAAATAATCTATTGACAATTATTTAAAGCCATATGCAAACACAGCCCTTTCTCTGATTCACAGACTGTCTATTTCAGTAGATTTGATCAGGGAGATAATAAATGAAATCTCTGCAGTTACAATCACACAAACACAAGACATTGAAAGAAATTTTAATAGTATTAATCAAGTCCTTTTATCGTATATCAAATCTTCCCTTGTCAAGATTAAAGAATGCAAAAGACAAAAGGTACAAAGATGAAGGGAACATTAGAATCTTTTTATTATTATTATTTGCTTTTTTTCTCATGCAGAAAGAAGATGAGAAGATTCAAAGCAGCCACTTGGAAAAAGCCTAGGATCCCAAAGTTCCAAGACTTGTCTGAAAATCTTTGTAAGCAGCCATTTCCTATTGCAATAATAGTGGAGTGAAGTCCAAATGTTTAGGTGTTCTAACTGGCTTAAAGTAAACATCTGTGTCAGATGCAATGAATGAAACTACTTTTCTGTTTAATAAGCAATAGATTGAAGGCAAATTGTGGACAATGCTAACTCCATTTAAAGTTTTATTGGCTGAACAAAAGCTTTATTTTGAAATGTACATGATTGTTATATCAGCAAATAGCACTACTGAGGCACCATAAGTGCCATTGCTTTAAAAAAATCTTCAGTGGTTCCAAACACACTTCAGGATGTAGTTCTTTTTCAACATATAAGGTCCTTTGCAATCTTGATCCTTCCTACTTTTACAGCCTCATCTGCTGCCATTCCTCCAAGCCTCCCTGAAAATACCTCTCTCCCAATACCTTGAAATACTTGTCATCCCTCCAACACACCGGGCACTTTCAGGCTTCTTTACCTTCATACCTGCTCTTTCCCTCATTTTTACCCTCTTCTCAACTCATCATTTAAAACCTAGCCTTGGGAAACCATCCTAACCTCACAATGTATAGTCATTGTTTTAACCTTATTTACCAAGCTCTGTAGAGATTCCAGCATATTCTGAAACTTTATTTCCCACATACACTAGTGAGCACACCTGTGAGTACAGCTATATTTGTATACCTGCACACACAGGCATACACATTATACACACCTCTTGGGACCTGGACCCCATTTCATATGCATTTCATACTCTCAAGTGTCCAGCAAAATGCCTGGTGAAGAGTAAAGATTCAGAAAGGTAGTGGAATTCATGAAGTTTGTGGGTAGGTATGGATTTGCACTGAGTACACAGAATCTCTTGCCTGGACTTCCTTGTGAGTGTAATGATAATTTATATTTGCAGTTGGCGTATCTGTATTAGAAGTAGGCAATGGACAAAATAAGAAAAGAAAAAAAATATAATGAACTGGTCCATTTGGGAAAGGAATCCTTCACCATAACGTAAGTCTTATACACTAATCATGTTAGCCCATGCCATGGATAAAGTTTTTCAATATGACAACCTACTCAGATGCAAGCAAACTGTCATTATTCCCCCCATTCCCAGGCTTCCTTGTTCTTGGGACACGAACCATGATTTTCATTAGTTTCCTTTTTTTAGGTCTTTTTCTGAGCTCCTTAATCCTTCCCCCATTTATAGAGTTATTTATGATGATTTGGCAGACACAAAGCTCTTTGCCATGACTCAATTGGCATTTTAAATTATTTTAATTTCAAGAGAGGCAGCAGTGACGCAACCATTTTTAACCACTAACTACTTAGAAACTTCCCTACTTAGGCAAATCCATTCCTGCAAGTAGAATGGATTTCATGATTAATTGAATCACCAGCCCACATGTCAAACCAAAGAGACTTTTATTTCCACCACACTGCATTGACATTTGTAAAAGAGTTCTCAGATAGCTTTAGAATATCTACTACTGCTGTTAAAAGAAAAAACCCTAGGTCAATATTTAGCCCAAAGATAGTTTAAAATGCATATATATCAAATATGTATTATATATATAATATATCTATATCTATCTATCTATCTATATATATATATATATATATATATATATATATATATATATATAACGAACTTGTAGTTGGGATGATTCCCCTTCACTCAAAAGATCATGCTAGAACCCATGAACAGACCTTGGAGAGTAAAGGGAGAGTTCTTGGGATCTTGTTTAAAAGGCTGAGCCCCAGAGAAGCGAAAAGATGGCAGGAACTAACCATAAAACCCACTGGACTAGAAGATGATTGTTTATAGTGACTTCAACTGAAGTAGAAACAACTTCCCATTCCTACCCCTACTCCATAAAGACAACTTCATCAATTGACACATGTGTGGAAAATGTACATAAAGTCATCTTTTAAAAAAAATATTGGGCACACATTCATCCAAAATGCACAAGTGCATACAGGAGTGTACATAGACATAGACACACACACACACACACACACACACACACACACACACACACACACACGCGTGCGCGCCTCACAAAAAGAAAAGGATTTCTCATTCCAGAAGCCTCAGTACAGAAACCACAAGAAAACATCATGACATGTTAAACTGTAAAGGACTGGCCTCCTCCTTTCCCTGTACTTGGAAATTCCCAACATAATGGGAAATATAAACAAACTCTAGTTAACAACGTTTATTTTATACAGGGGAGTGGGATTGGGTGAGAGACTGAAGGTAGACTTTCATCTTTTACTATGTATTCTTCTATACTCTGATTATAAGTATGTATTCATATATTATTTGCACAATACAAAAATAAGAAAAATAATGAAGGGGACAAAAATAGTGTGACCTAAGCTACTGATATCTGTGGCACATATCATATATAGATTGTGCCAAGATTTCCCTTCTTTGTTCAAAATTTTTCATACCTGTAGCTCTGTTAAGAATCATTTTTTGATGCAAGAAATTCCTTTGATCAACCCATCAGACACCCACTACCTTGGATGGATATGCTGCCATTTTCCTCAAATATATTCTCACATACAGGTACATGTGCATGTGCACACATTCCCACATGCACTTGCTCTCTCACCATCACCCTAAAGCCACTTACGAAAATCATCAGAGTGAGAAAATCCAGAACTTCATAAAAAACCAAGGTTAGTGCCACAACAAAACAAACATCTGAGTTAGAATAAAGTGAGTTAGCCAGTTGGAACCATTGAGTATATTTCAAAACCTAAGTCTCACTGTTTTGTGTACTCTGTGTTTGTGTGTGTGTATATGTGTTTGCCTCATATTTCAAATTAGGTTTTTCTAGATTCTTTATAGATACATTCTCTTTCTGCAATATACATAACAATGGGAGAGCTCTAAAATTTTTTGACTCTGAAATCCTAGAATTCATAAAAAGCCTAAAACAATTTTCATGTACAAAAATGGGTCACAAAAAGGACATATCTTTAAAAAACTTAATTTGACATTCCAGAAGTATTCAGACAAATGCATTTGATGCTATACACACCTACCATCCTCAGCAATGGAGCAGCAGTTTTCATATTTCAATTTTGCAGATTCTTATGTGTACCAGCTCACACTGGGAAAGCCTTCCTGGAATGTAACAGCATAATTCCTTTCAAAGATGACTGTTTCTTCTCCTAAAAAGAAGCTCCCAATACAAAGGTCATATCTCACAGTGCTCTTTGGATGGGTGGATAATGATGATTGTAATATTAATGGGAATTATGAAAATTAAATGAGGTCTAGGGAGGCAGAGATGGTCTCATGTACTTCAGCAAGAAGCCTTGGGAACTCCTTGAGAATGAATTTTGGTCACCCCAATGGCAAACAACACACACGTACATATTCATGCAAATATGTTGGCATATTTACTGCATACTGTATTTGTTCATCTAGAGATGAATAAGAAGAGTAAATTATAACTGAATACAAAAAAAATAACAGAATGAATAATGAGATGAGGGACTCAAGTCAACAAGCATTTACTGTAGGCTCCTAAAAGGATTGACAGAGAAGGAGAAAGTATAAAGACATTTGAAGATAAGCCCTGCCTTCAAGGAACTTCCCTCCAGATCCAAAGAAATATTAATCTATGTGAAACATGCAGAGCAGTTAATTGCCAGAATTAATTTAGGTCCTTATTAAAATTCAGACTTTTGGGCTGACCACCAACTTACTGATTCAAAATCTCTGGTGATAGAGATCAGAAATCTATATTTTTAACAAGCTCTTCCAGTAATTCTGATAATCAGTCCATTTGAGGGAACCACTAAAAGAGAGACAACACGAAAGGTACATAAGGAGTGCTAGGTTAATTTTGGGGAAAGGAAGAATCAAAATGCTCCGGGAAGTAAGAAAATAATAGGATCAGTGGGTCAGGAGCTATCAGTTAAGGCTTCTCAGAGAAGGTGAGACCAGAGCTGTACCCTGAAGGATGGGTAAGATGTGGATTGGCAAAAAGGAAAAAGGAGCACATTTCAAGATGGATGATATAACATGATCAAAAGAATGGATAGGAAAATGAACAGCTTCAGAGCGCAGGAAGAGACCAGCAGTTGCAGAGGGACCACTGTTGAGAAATAGAAGACTGGATCTAAAAGAGGAGATTAGGATACTAAAACCAGCACACCAATGATGTCTAGAGCAAAAATAGTACCACTTGGTACCTCTGTTTACCATAATTATGATGGTCTTTGCAACCAGACATTCCTTCAATTGCAGGAAAGACAATGAGATATGGCATTAACAAGGGACGTTTGAATAAATGGTAAATGCAGTATCTTCTCTCAAGGCACAAAGTTATCCCAGACTCCACAATAACTCCCCAAAACCATCAGATGATAGTTCCAAACCAAATGCTTAAAATTCTTCAGTGGTTTTCCATTTTCCTTAGGGCGAAGTTCAAACTTTTGAACATAGTTTATAAGGTGCTTTACAATCTGCCCCCTGCAGATTCTTCCATCATGTATGTTATCACTCCCTTCACTGCACTCTATGCCCCAGTTCTATTGAACTATTTTCCATGCTTCTCCCCTTATCTCTCTACACATATCCATTCCTCTACTCTACCAACTTGCTTAGCTAATTTTTACTTACTTTCAAATTTTCTCTTACTATCTCATCTAGGAAGATTTCCATTACCTGCTCGTCACCACATTGCCCAACACACGAATTTTCTCCTTAAAATATTAATGATCAGTCAGGTGCTGTCGTTACACCTTATACACAGAAGGCTGTGGAGCCTGTCTTTATAATGTAAGTGAAGCCAATACTCTTCCAAGACTTGATTATTTTATACTCAGATAATACAACATTCATCTGGCTCTGGTAATTGGGTTTTGGTCTTTGGCCAAATCGAGCCCCATTTCCTCCCATTTGGTGTACAATGCAACTGAGACAAAGCAGAAATAATGCTGTTTAGCAATTTTAGCTTCCTGTTAGAGATTCAATGACCACTAACATCAAATGAAGAGTCATTTGATATCATAGATGTGTCCTGATTAAGCTAAGGCAATACACAAAACATTCCAATCATTCCAAAGACCAATTTAAAAGGGATTGGTTATTTGCTTTGCCCCAAAAAAGTTAAAAAAGAAACAAAAAAATAGATTTTCATTGTTTTTCAAACAATAGGATGCTTAGATATTGAGCATCCCTTGTGCTTTAGAAACAGCACTGTATTTACAGCTGTCCGACTTAAATGTCAGTTCTTGGTAATACTGTTCAGGAAGATAGAAAGAGCGTAGACTTTAAATCCCTCTCTGCCACTTACATATGTTCAGCCTGGGGTTCAAAACTAGTGAAATAACTTGTCCAGTTTCTTCACATATAAAATTGGGATAATACCAATGCCTACTTCCTAGAATTGCTGGGATAATTACTTGGGATGAAAAGGGTAAAGGATTTGGTAAATGTGAGGCTCTCCATGGGTTCCACCTTTTGTGACTGGCACTTTGTAGTAATTTTCATTTCATTCATCTTTTAATTTCTTAATTATTTTTTCCAGCAGCACAATCCTGTAGACTACATGGGCTTTGGGATGAGATAGGCCTGGATTCCAATCTCAGTTCCACTACTAATTGCTTTCCATTAGGCAGGTTTTTCAGTATCTCTGAGCTTTCACTTACTTATCTACAAAATGGATTTAGTAAAACCTACCTCCTGGAGGGTAATGGGAAGAATGAGGAGACATGAAAAGTATCTATTATCACAATGCCTGGTACATTGAAAATCTTCAATAAATGGTAGCTATTATGATCCTCTAACTACCATTATTCCTTATTCCATAATGAGTTAAACTTGTATTGAATTACAAAAGGAAATCTCAGTCAGGCCAAAAAAGAAAAAACAAACCCGGGGCTATTTCAACAGCTGATGTGAGCCATCTGATTTTTATAAAAAGTCAATGTTAGTAAAACCAGTATGAAGTAAAGTGAAACAAAACTGTCTCTTCAGCCCATGGTATTTGAGCAACACAGACCAAAAAAGTTGTTGAAGAAATTATTCCTGTTTGGCTGATTTTGTTATAACAGTGTTTACCTAGTCTCACGTTGGCTCTGATTGACCTGAACCAATTATTTGAGGTTGTCATACCTACCTCAAAGCAAGAATCTGCATTCCTTTTTAGAGTTGCCAATTCCAATGAACAAAGAAGTCAGCTGGCCCTACAAGAAAAAGCCGTATGCAGGAATGGTATGGAGGGAACATCTGCACTGTGTTAGAAGTCAGCCTACATAACTTCTGAATTCCCTTCACATTGAGACTCTCTGAGTGTCTGGAATCTCACTTGCTGTGTGACCATGACCAAGCATCTTTGCCTCTCTGGGTCTAGGATTTTCCATCTGTAAAATGAGGGAGATGGCTCTAATATTCTGTGGTGCTCCTTTAAAATTATAATCATTTGGCAACAGCCGTAAGGGCAGAAAAGCTGAGACTCCTGCAACCAATTGCTCTGAGAAAAATCAACTCCAAACGAAGCCATGGAAAAAGTTCTCTCCTTTACCTTTTTTATTACCTTCACTTTGTCCAGGCCCTGAGTGATTTGTTGTAACATCACTGTAAAGTGATTACTAATATACTCACCAAAGTGCAGAGAAGAATGAAAACAAACCAGGATCTCCAGTAAATGCCCTTTACTTAAGAAGTAAATGAGTTTAATTTAGTTTAGTAAAAACAAAAACAAAAAAAACTTCTTTTCAAGAAGCCTATGCTGATAAAGCGGCTAAAAACAGTTACCTTAGGAAACATTTTCAAATACCGTGCAATTCAAGTCCTCCTGACAATCCAGGCAAGAGAGAACTGGAGACATACTTCATAAAGATGGTTTGGGGGAGGAAAAATATCTATTGAAATTTCAACATTAAATATGAACCAAATTATTTGTAGGAGATGAATACTAGATTTTTTTTCAGTGCTTTCAGTGATACTCAGTAAAACTTTGATTAACCAGGACTATATAAATACAAACTTCAAATTTCCAGAATTTTCTTGCTACACTCTGCTCTAAGGAAAATACACCCAATTTTAGGCTCTCTGATCAGCCCTGAGAGGGTGACAACAGTGATGACAACAGACGGCCAGGCCCAGAGCATTTACATGCCTCTTTGGGCTTCTTTATCTAGCCAGGAAAGATAATATATGGATAATATTTCTGTGGATAATATTTATACCATTTCAATATGTATATTATGTTCATATTATAATATTTTATTGATAATATTTATTGATTACCCTATGCCAGGCCCTGTGCTAAGTGTTTATTAAGCCTGAGCTTCTTAGGAGAGGGGTAATGAAAGAACCCTATCAGAAACCAGCAAGAGTTCTTTAAACCCAGAAGGGTTAGCCAGGAGAGACTGGGGTGAAGCCATGAGGTGTAGCTGCTATGGGAGAAAGGATTACAGAAATTTTCGGAGAGCTGTCACAACAACTGTGGCCTTAGACCTCCTGGCCGCTACTTGGACAGGTTCCCGAGAATGCTGCACAGCAATCCTTTGAGCTTGACTGCGTTAAGTGTCCCATGGAGTTCCTGGACCTTCGGTCAGCCACATGGACTTAACATTTAGACTTCTTGGATCTTGCACCAATCCCCCGTTTCACAATCTCTAGTGCCAGCCTGGCATTTGCCCTGCACTGAGCAAGAGAGGAAACTAAGAGACCCAGTAGGAGACAATTACAATAGTCCACGCAAAAGAGCTTTCAAATACGGTGGTAGCCGTGGAGAGGGATAGAAAGGAGCATACTTGAGCTATCTTTTGAGGACGGTAGAATTGGCATGTATTTCTCTGGGTTTTATGTTCACAATGAATGCCTAATTGTTCCATCTGATTTGGCTGCTTTCTTTGTCAAACTGGTGTATTTGTTTCAACACACTAACCAAAATAAACCCTGGTTTAGAGACTGGATTTCTCACGTTTAAATACTTTCAGTGATATGTGGATACAATCGAAGACTTAACAGTTCCAAGAAAAGTAAAGAAGAGAGCATAAATATAAGTGATAATTCGATCCAAAAGAGCAGACTATCATGTACCTTGACCCAAAGACTTCTTTCATAAAATATTAATATTCTCAAATGAAAATATTACCTATGATGCACACTGAGTTCTACTCAAATGGCAACTGGCCAAGAAGAGAAGGAATTTTTTAACACCAATACATTAAGCTCTGTAAAAGATTGTTTACTGCTGAAAGTTGCGCACAAAGAATTAGAAATAGAATCAATGAAGCATATGCTTCAGCATATCTTTTTAACTGATCTCTTCCATGCATTAATTTAACTCCCATTGTTATATTTTCATCCCTGCTGGAATGGGTTTTACTTTGCCTTGTTTGAGCCCCAAAAGCCAGACAGTTAGGAGTAACCCAAATTACCAGCAAATGGCCTGACCCATGAAGCCCACCACCTATTTTGATACCCAAACTATATCTTTTAAGCCAAAGGACATCCATAAGAAAAGTAGAAAAAGCCACCTCAGTGCGCACTATGGTGAATGCTATGAAAGGCGTAAGCCTGATGATTCACAGACCTGTACCTCTGGGCAAATAATAATAATAAAAATAAATTAAAAAAAAGGAAAGTAGAAAAGCCATGCAATCACTTAGATAGATAATAAAAATGGTGGCATTTAGGAGATTTGGATGCTTCAGGACTTGTTTTTTTTTCCATTTTAATCCATATGGTTGCTATTTCCACCAGGGCTCTTAGATATCTGTCCTTTGGGGCTGACATGATTTGGTTTACCTATAGCCTCTTCAGAAATACTTATAAATACTTGACATGTCTCCAGGAGATTCCCGGCAGATGAATGAACAACAAATTCAATAGTTTTTTTTAAATAAGATGTACTCTTATATACCTTGATGATTATGTATTAGACAATTTATCTGGAAGTCATTAATTTAGAAGGTGACATTTCCAGACTCCTTTGACCGAACTCTGAACTTAACTTGTTAGTTTAGTCAAGCAACTGTTTTGACACATACTTTCTAACGAATTTCCCAGTTGTTTTGATGCCCATTCCAAAAGAAGACCCCCTAGGGACAGGCTGGCACAATTATTATAACCAGCTGACATGATTAGACCTAAGGACTGTCTTTCAGGGAGATTTCATTTCCAGATTTCATTAAACTAGCCGAAAGACTCACATCTTTTTATGTTCTAATGTTCGCCTACAAACCCGTAGTTATAGTAACCGAGAGCAAATGCTCAGCCTCAAAGGATTATCAGATTTGAAGCAATGGACTAGATTTGGCAGCTTCTCTGCTGTCCAAGATGCTTAGGGACTTAGAGACAAAATAGTTTCCTACTCTTTCTGTTCCTTACTTTGAAATGACAGTTGAAATGCCCACTTTCTGGGTAATGCCAGTCTATCTTCCATGTACCCCACACCCCCCAAAGTAGGCAGCAGAGAGAAGAAGTAAAATGTCAGGTAATAAGATGTACAGGGTTGATGGCTACTATAAAAAAAATTTAAGGGAAGACTCCACATAGAAGCTAGGCCTGGAGCTAAAACATGAAGGATAGGTAGAACCTGAACTGGCAGGAAGGAACACATAGTGAATTCAAGGGATCCACGAAGGCCTAGAGGAGAGAATGACTATTAGGTAAATATAGAACCAGGCTAGGTAAAGATTCTTACTGCTTCAAGCTGCAAATGGCAGTGTTAAAGATTTCTCCAAGAGAAAGCCAAGATTCCAAAACACCTTTACACATGGATCTGGCTTTCCCTTTCCTTCTGATCCAGCCACTGGGATATGGATTTTGATTGAGGCAATATGGTAAACAGAATAATGGCCCTCAAAGATTTTCAAGTTCTAGTACCCAAAATCTCTGAATATGATACCCCACATGTTAAAAGGGACTTGAAATGAGGAAATTATCCTGAATTTTCCGGGAGGACCCAAAGTAATCACAAGCATCCTTATAAGTGAAAGAGGAGGCAAGAGAGTCCGAGAAAGAGATGTGAAGGTGGAAGTAAAGGTCGCTGTAATAGGATTGCTGGCTTTGGCACAGAGGGTGCTTATGCGCCAAGAAATGCAGACAACCCCTAGAAACTAAAATAGGAAAGGAAATGGGTGCTCCCCTAGAGCCTCCAAAAGGAATACAGCCTGACACCCTGGTTTTAGCCCAGTGAGACCTATTTTGAACTTCTGATATCTAGAACTGTACAATAACAACTCTGTGCACTTTTCAGCCATGAAGTTAGCAGTATTTGGTATAGCAGCAATAGGAAATTAATATAAGCAATCTAATAAATAATACCCCAAAGAGCATAAACAATTTAGGATTTATGTGGTCCAATATCCCTCTCCCAGAGGCCCATGGGTGGGACATAACAAGAATAGGCACCAAAGCTATCATCTTAGGACTGGGTGATCACTGTACTAGGAACCAAGACCCCATCAGTGACTGAGAGATAAAAGCACAAATTTAAGTAGTATTAATAATAATTACAATAACAATGAAAGCACCTACCAGATGTTCTATAGTTTCTCCATGGCAGTGCTTTACATTTATGTTAATCATCATAAGAAGTCTATATAAAATACATTGTCATTATCCCTATTTTACATAATCCTGTTTTATAGATGAGGAAACTAAGTGCAAGGAAAGGCATGGAAAGAACCAGAGAGAAGTCAGGGACCCAGGAAAGTAGGCTGAAAATCAGGGCAATGCTCCAGTCCCAGCAAGGGACTGTAGCACTAAATAGAAAACTGACAGAAAAATCCAGTGGGGGATTGCAAGTGTGGGAGGAAAGAAGGGTTGCAATTCAGCAGACCTGTGTGTGCCCAGGATTCATGCCAAATAGGCTGGGTCCAGGTATGCAGGGCAGCATGAGTCATGCTAGGCCTTGCCTGTTGGCCGGTTGAAAGTTGAAGGCGGGGGTCATACACCTGGCTGTAGGCAAGGCCTGCTAATCTTCAAGCGTTCCAGTCCATCACGCTTACAGAGGATCACTACAGCATCTGTCCATCATCTTGGAGGCAGACTCTCCCACACTGAGCTCAGGGTGCTCTCACAAGGGCTTCAAACGCCTTCAGCCTCATGTCTTGTCATTTTTCCAAAACAGACTCTCTGCTCCGGGCAAACCAACTGCTTTGCCTTCTTTTAAGGATATGTAACCAGAAAGAAGCAGAATATTCTCTAATGAACAGAGGATAGATTCTGGAAGGCAATCTCTAATGGGTAATGGATAATTGTTCTTGTAGACCCCACACTACTTCTACTGAGGTTTTGTTCCTCTCTCAAGTTGTTTTCTTTCTGTTATTCCCTTTCAGAACCAGTCCTGGTCCCCAGGGAGAGTGTGTCACCTCATTTAAGAATTAAAACCAAAGCCAAAAAAGAAAGAAAAGAAAAGAAAAGAAAAGGAAAAGAAAGACCCACAAACTAAACTAAAACTTTTTCCAAACCTGCCTCACCCACACAATCCTTCTCTGAGTCCAGCCTGAGGGCCAAGATCTAATTCCAAGCTGAGAGGAAAGGCTGTAGAGACTGGCCCCCTGAGCCCAAATGCATCTACCCTTCCTGTCTCCTTTCGGCATCACGATTTACCCCAGGAGAATTCTGTGTGATGACCCACACAGTTGCTTCCTCCCTTATCCTGCAAAGCAGTCTTGTAGATGTCTACACATTGTAACTTGACAATGTAAAAATTTCATGCCATGTAATAACTAAACACATGTGGAAAGAGAATCAGCACCAATTCTAAGAAGCCCTTTCTGACCTTCATAAACTGGATCAAATGTCCCCTCAGTGCTCACAGCACCCAGAGGGTCTCACCTGAGACAATACATGGTCACAGAGGTACAGCACAGGATTAGAGAAAACAGAATTCCTCACACAATTTTAAATAGTATATAGCTACCGGACTACACTGCCTGTAGAGAACTCTAAAATAAATTTATCAATTCTGTGTAATTATCTTATGAATAGCACAATTATATTACGTTGTATTTTTGTGTATGTAAAAAGGATCCATTTGTTAAATTTAAATAAAAATTTTAATTTTGTTTTGGCATTTCTTCATCTCTTTAATATATGAGTTGCCTCAAAACATGGAAGATGCTTAGGTTTCTCTCAGGCTCTGAGAGACCCTGCTAGCATTTATTTATGGGGATTGTAATATCCTGTCTACTTGCCTGACTGCCTTGACCCTGGTTGCGCTTTAGAGTCACCTGGGCAACTCTGAAAACCACTGGGGACTGAGCACCACGCTCACCAATTGAAATTAAAATGCTGGGGGAAGGCCTTGGTAGCTGACAGGTAAAATAGTCAGGTGATTCTCATCAACATTGAGGGCCTCAAACCACTGGTATTGACTGGGAACTCCTTTTAAGGATGGGACCAATTCTGCCCTGTTCCTGCCTCAAATTAGTAAACATTCAGGAAATGTTCGCCAAAATAAAAAACAGTCCTCTCCACGCTTCTCTGCCCATGGTTTTCTTATTTCCTTGGGCGATTGATCCCCCCTGTCAGGCATTTTCCCCTTCCTCCAGTCAGTGTTCTGTTAAAATTCCACATTTCCAGACTCTGCTCCAGACCACTGAATCATAACCTCTGAAGAGGACTCCAGGAAGCTGTATTTTCTGAAAGTGGTCCAGATGATTCTAACATGCAGCTTCCTTTGGAAATCACTACTGCCATGCTATATGGTGATATCCCTCACAAAGGATACCTCCTTCCTGTAGCAAGCCTTTCTGAATTGATGCTACTCTGCTCCAATTCATTTTGTAACTAAACTCTAATAGTGGTTTTCTATATCTATTGTATAAACTACTCACCCACTCCCATGATCCTGTCCAATTATGACCCTTTTAGAATTGCCACTGACAAGTAATCAGACCTAATAATTCGCAGATAGTAACGCTCAAGCTTGTCCCCTAGTTGTCTCAGCCCCTTCCCATCTATCCAACTTGGGACATTTATGCCTTTATGCCTGAAATTAAACTAGGCTCACCAGCCTTCTTTTTTTCCCCTAAATCTCTGGTTTATTTTTAAACTACTTTTTCTTCTCTTTTGTGCTAAAATTAAACACCTCTGATAAATCTTGACTACCATTCAAAACAGTGCCAATAGACCGAATGCAATTTTCTTTTAACTCTCTACCAGAAATCCTTTGGTCCTGTGGATTACTTTCACAGGTTGGTTTGTTTGCTTTAATCCCTGACTCCTTTACCCTTAAGGAAAGAGGCTACTTTCCCAGAGATCTTTCTTAGCTAGGCCCCCTGGGGGACTGTCACATCACCAAGGCTAATGAGCACCCCATTTTTACACTTTTACACTTTTCCTAATTATCACAACAAACACCTATTTAGGAAAACAAGAACAGTCTCAGACCTGTGATTAGATCGTTACCTAAGGAGTGGAATTTAGAGCCTCTTGACTAAGTAGAGAGGAGTACCAGGCTGGGGGGGACCTCCTCAAGATACTTACTCCACACACTCAGTGCTGCCTAAATTCCTACTATTGTGGATTTATTCTTCTAGCATAAGGGTATCAGTGCTCTTTTCTATGGGGGGGGTGTTATATGATCAGTCATTTGTAACTTAGAGAATGACTTTACCAGCAATTTTGCTCTATAATCAACAGAATAAATTGAGAGCAGGGGACCACGAGATACCTAGGATTTAGAGGGAGGAAGAACAAGGTGCAGGGTTGGAGAAAACCTGAGTGTTCCAGAGAGTTTTACCACCCTCTCCAGTTTGTGTAGGCTGGATCCCAACCAAACCCTTCAGTTAACAGTAAAAACTAGTTCTGCCTTGAGATGCCACCCTACCAGCCACTCCTCTAATCAATAGCTCTATTGTCATATTTCCATATGTTTTGGAACATATAAGTCCCACGTACTCTTGAGAATTCTTGTCTATAAAGAGGAATGTTGAGAAGGGATATGAGCTAGATGCTGCAGTTTCTTTTCTCCTGCTAAGCACCTCATTACTCAGGTCCCCCCTTCCACACCAACAAGGCATATAGCCGCATAAGTTATTCAGAACAAAAAGGAAAGTCACAAAGGGGTACGCTCTCTCTCCCCTTCCTACTCTAGGGTTCAATATTTAAAACTGAAAAACAATGCATTTGTCTCTCTTTCTTGGGAAAATATATAGATTTCTTGCCACAGGTCATTAGAGACATCATCTTACAACTGCCTCAAAATGTTGTACCAGGCTTCAAAGAGCCTCTGACCTCCAGGGAACTCTCCCCCTGCTGATTAGCTCTGCAGTTCCCTACAAATCCAAGCTAACCCATTCCACTGAGTATACAGTCCTGTGCCTGCAACACAGCATACGGCCTCATAGGCAAGAAGGGACTATTTCTTGGCACCAAGCATGTTATCTGAAATTTAATCTAAAACTACACAAATTTAGACCAATTCAGGAGAAGGCTTCAGGGAATTTGTGAAAAGTCTAAAGAACAGAATCTGTCAAAGCTAGAAGGAGCTTTGGAGATCATTTACCCCAGTGATTTTCAAATTTCAATCTCTCTATTTCTGTCCTATATATATATATACACACACACATATAGACTCATATACATATATATTCTCACATATATATGTGTATACTCATATATACATACATACTCACATATATTCTCACATATGTACCTACATACATATATACGAGTAATCTGAAAGACCTGCACCCCACCTGTTTAGTCTCCTCCTCTCTCTCCATTAGCAGTCCCTGAGGCATCATCACAGAATCCTAGGGCTTCCCACAGTACTGCTGCAAAACCACTGATCCAGCCTAACCTCCTGTTAAGAAAACTGAGCCCAAGAGCAGAAAATGTGCTTTGTCCAAGGTCATGTACCAATTTAGTGGCAGAACTGGTTGTGGAACACCACAACCTTTTGGAATTGCCACTGTGGAACACAGGTCGCCTGGTGACCAAGACAATATGCTTTCCAAATACCATAAAGTGTTTTAAATAGCATTTTACTGAAATTTTTCAGGTGACAAAAAAACACATTAGTCTTCTGCAACATCATTTTAAGGATTCAATAGAATTCTATCTTATAGATATAATTTACTAAGTGTGTTTATGCTTTTGAAAAAAGTTTGGAATAGTAATGCCTTAAATTATGCATGTCCTTAAATATGCAACCTATTAGAATGCACACTTTTAAGTTGGCTAACTTGAAGAAACCATAAAATTCACCCACTAATAAATTCAAGTG
Organism: Ailurus styani; assembly: GCA_002007465.1. Classification (NCBI taxonomy): domain Eukaryota; kingdom Metazoa; phylum Chordata; class Mammalia; order Carnivora; family Ailuridae; genus Ailurus; species Ailurus styani. Next base: position 18,969 of record LNAC01000845.1, on the reverse strand, counting down.
TCTCCCAATGAGGTCATATTGGCATAATTAGAAGAGAAACTAAGTTTTCAACACTTGTGAGTTGTAAGATCCAATTGCCTTTGAAGCGCATTCTCCAAGCACTCCTTCTCCATGCATGCATTCACCATGCCCTTCTGGGGAGGAGCTGTCTCTATACTGCCTCCATAATCTCTGCACAGGTCACAATCTTGCAAAATAATCCACCATTGCAAATACCATCCTTCACCACCAAAGCACAATTCAACTTGTTGATTTTTCTCTTGATTCTTTGGTTTCAAAACCTTACTTACGTAAACTAATGGGAACTGAATTTGAATAATGCACTGAGGCTTAATCCTGATATACTTCACATTCATCCCCAGAATATCTGCCCAGACTAGTACACAAAAATCTGACCTCAGGGGCGCCTGGGTGGCTCAGTGGGTTAAAGCCGCTGCCTTCAGCTCAGGTCATGATCCCACGGTCCTGGGATCGAGGCCCACATCGGGCTCTCTGCTCAGCAGGGAGCCTGCTTCCTCTTCTCTCCTCTCTCTCTGCCTGCCTCTCTGCCTACTTGTAATCTCTCTCTGTGTATCAAATGAATAAATAAAATCTTTAAAAAAAAATCTGACCTCAGCCCCTTTCTCAAATAAGAACCACTGATTCCTTTCCCCCGTCCCCCCCCTCCATTAATTCTACTTAATACCCCTACTTGAAAGCTATGGCTTGTCTAAGCTCTGAGTCTAAGGACTGTTTCTGGATATCAGGTATACACTTGGTTCAATCATAGTGCTATTGCCCATACCTGTTACCTAGACCTAGGAGCTCATCTTTGCCTGCCTAGAACTTCTAACCTAGGTTCTAGGTACCTGCTTCTCTGTCACCCAGATATTTTCACTAACCCCACTCTATGATTCTCCAGTCCTATGCTTATGATCTACTTAGATTCCCTGGATTCTGGACCCTGCTTTCTTTCTTTAGTTGAAATCCGTCAACTGCTGGCACCTACTTGCTCCTCTTTGCCTTTTAAGATTTTCCAGACCTACCTGGTTTGGGATGCTTAATAGTCCTTTTCCTGTAAAGCTGAACATCAGCATCTTGGCCCTACACCACTCCCAGATTTTTCTGTACTCTTATCACCCAAGTCCCAGTGTGACACCTATTCTTACATTCTCCATCAGGCATCATGCTTGAGTAAAAGCTGGAAAGCCACATCTGGCCTAGACTTTCAATGGCTCTCTTTTAGAACCACTCCTGCCTGACCTCCATATGCCTAGTATCCTCAGGCAGCCCTATGTTCACCTATATCTATCTACACACTTAGGTGTCCTATCCATATCTGCTCCACCTGGACAAGACTTTGTGCCAGCTCAAAACACATTTGGAGTTTCTCTTTGGAAGTTACTTTCAGAGCTGTAACAAATTTCTCTGGAAAACTTCATCTTAAGTCTCTCATCTTGGAGTATAGATGTTATTTGAGGAAGAAGCTAAAAGGAATTTGGGGATAACCTGATGAATAAGCTGGAAAGTTCATTTCCTGGTCAATACCCAATGACTTCCTGTGTCAGTACCTGGTCAGACTTTCTGGTCAGTACCCAATAACCAGGAGCAGACATTATGAGCTAGATCATAAAGACAACAAAGCCAGTCACATCATTTAATTGTCCTTCCAAAATAAATGTATATTTTTTTCTTGATGTAAAATAATGTATCCTGATTTTAGCTGCATGTAATATAATATGCACTCAATATGTAAATGCATAAAGTAGGAAGTCAAAGTTTCCCTTGATAATCCCACTACCTCAGAAACAACAATTTTTAACTACTTATACCAACACTGTCCAGAAGAAATATAATGAGAGGACATATATAACTTTAGATTTTCTTTTTTTTAAATAATTTTAAAATTTTTCTAGTAGCCACACTGAAATGTAAAACAAACAAAAAAACAACACCAAAAGTAAATTTTTTAAAAGATTTTATTTATTCATTTGAGAGAGAGTGCACACAAGAGCAGGAGCTGGAGGGAGGGGCAGAGAGAGAGAGAAAAGCAGGCTCTCCACTAAGCAGGAGCCCAACATGGGACTCAATCCCAAGACCCTAGGATCATGACTTGAGCCAAAGGTAGGTGCTTAACTGACTGAGCCACCCAGGCATCCCAGAAAGTAAATTTAATAATATTTTTAATGTAATCCAATATATCCAAAATATTGTCACTTCAACATGTAAAAATTAAAATATAAAAATTATTAATGAAATATTATACATATCTTTTGTGCTGAATCTTCAAACTCTGGTAGGTACTTTTACATTTACAGCACATTTCAATTCTGAGTAGCCACAAGTTGGCCAAGAGCCACACGTAGCTCCTGGCTACTGTATTAGACCAAGAACGTTAAGAGTACAGGTGACCCGTGAACAACACAGGTTTGAATTGCACAGGTCCTCTTATATGTGGATTTTTTTCAATTAATATGGTACAGGACTGTAAATGTATTTTCTCTTCCTTATGATTTTCTTTTTCTTTTTAAATATTTTATTTATTTATTTGTGAGAGAGAAAGAGAGCAGAAGCAGGGGGAGTGGCAGAGGCAGAAGGAGAAGCAGACTCCCCACTGAGCAGGGACCCTGATGCAGGACTCGATCCCAGGACCCTGGGATCATGACCTGAGCTGAAGGCAGACAGTTAAGTGACTGAGCCACCCAGGTGTCCCTCCTTATGATTTTCTCAATAGCATTTTCTTTTCTCCAGCTTACTTTACAGTAATAATACAGCATGTCATACAGATAACATACAAAATATGTGTTAACTGTTTCTGTTATCGGTAAGGCTTCCAGTCAACAGTAGGCTGTTAGTAGTTAAGTTTTTGGGGGGTCAAAAGTTATATGCAGATTTTTGACTGCACAGAAGGTCAGTGTCTTTAATTTCCCCATTGTTCAAGGGCCAACTGTATTTCCTTCTAGATTTTTATATATAAATAGAATTTATATATTTGTTTCTTCACATAAATGGGAAAATACTATTCATATCTTCATACTTGCTTTTTTTTCTAACAATATAACAAAGACACACATCCATGTCATCATCTATAAACTGCCCTAATCCTTTTAAACCACTATATTGTCAATTACTGGTGAGACTGAATAGCTTTTCTTAATTACTGGCTTAAATTTCTTATTTCTTCTGCTCCTTTTCCCCCTCTTTTTTCTATTTGAGTTGGTTTTATCCCTCGTAACTGAAAGTGTCCTGCGTAACAATTTGCAATAGTTCTTTACTATATTAAAAACATTATCTTTTTGTGTCATAAATGTCGCAAATAGTTTTCCCAATTTGTTTCTCTCTCGACATTGTTATGTTGGCCTTTGAAATAAAAAAAGGTGTATGTGGGGGCGTGTGTGTCTGTGTTAATAATGTCTCAAATAACTTCTTTCATTTTTTTCCCCTGGCCTTGATGTCATGCATATAAAATCCTTATCAAACTTCGAGGTCATATAAACGTTCACTTATATTTTCTTCCAATACCATTATCTAAATATTTAATCTTCCTGGAATATTCTTTTTATGAGCTGTCAGTAGATATATAATTTTTATCACACATTGCCATATAATTGCCCCCAAACCCTTTACAGAATAATACAGTCTTTGGAAATGCTTTAATATATACTAAATCAGTATGTTATTAGGTAGGTAGGTAGGTAGGTTGACAGATAGCTAAATAGATATGTATTTGTTTCTGAATATTCTATTCAACTGCATCAATCTACATGGCTGTTCCCATGCTAGTGACACACTTTAATCACTTTATTTTTATGGGATGTTTTATCATCTGGTACAACAATTCCCCTCCTCCACATTAGTTTTTTTCCAATTGTCTAAGCTATGATATCTCTTTTATTTTTCAAGATAAACTAGAATATAAACTTGCCAAATTTCCTCAAAATCTTTGAAATGTTTTATTTGAAATTCATTTGGAATTACATGAGGATAATTTGTGAAGAGAAAGACCATATGTACCCCAATGTTCATAGCAGCAATGGCCACAATCGCAAAATTATGGGAAGAGCTGAGATGTCCTTCAACAGATGAATGGATAAAGAAGATGTGGTCCATATATACAATGGAATATTATGCAGCCGTGAGAAAGGATGAATACCCAACTGTTGTATCAACATGGACGGGTCTGGAGGAGATTATGCTGAGTGAAATAAGTCAAGCAGAGAAAGTCAATTATCATATGGTTTCACTTACTTGTGGAACATAAGGAATAAAATGGAGGACTCTAGGAGAAGGAAAGGAATAGTGGAATTGGGGTAAATCAGAAGGGGAGATGAACCATGAGAAACTGTGGACTCTGAGAAACAAGCTGAGGGTTATGGAGGGGAGGTGGGGAAGGGAGATGGGTGAGCCTCATGGTGGTATTAAGAAGGGCACGTATTGCATGGAGCCCTGGGTGTGGTGCATAAACAATGAATCTTGGATCACTGAAAAATAAATAAATAAATAAATATAAAAATAAAAACACTTTAGAAAAAAAAGAGGATAATTGACATTTAAAAACTATTGAGTCTTCCACTCCAAAACTGCTAGAACTCATACAGAAATTCGATGAAGTGTCAGGATATAAAATCAATGCACAGAAATCAGTTACATTTCTATACACCAATAGCAAGACAGAAGAAAGAGAAATTAAGGAGTCAATCCCCTTTACAATTGCACCCCAAACCATAAGTACCTAGGAAAAACCCTAACCAAAGAGACAAAGAATCTGTACTCAGAAAACTATAAAGTACTCATGAAAGAAATTGAGGAAGATACAAAGAAATGTAAAACGTTCCATGCTCGTAGATTGGAAGAACAAATATTGTGAAAATGTCTATGTTACCTAAAGCAATCTACACATCTAATGCAATCCCAATCAAAATAACATCAATTTTTTCAAAGAAATGGAACAAATAATCCTAAAATTTATATGGAACCAGAAAAGACCCACAAAAGCCAGAGGAATGTTGAAAAAGAAAACCGAAGTTGGCGGCATCACAATTCCAGACTTCAAGCTCTATTACAAAGCTGTAATCATCAAGACAGTATGTACTGGCACAAAAACAGACAGATCAATGGAACAGACTAGAGAGCCCAGAAATGGACCCTCAATTCTATGGTCAGCTACTCTTCAAAAAAGCAGGAAAGAATGTCCAATGGAAAAAAGACAGTCTCTTCAACAAATGGTGTTGGGAAAATTGGACAGCTACTTGCAGAAGAATGAAACTGGATCATTTCCTTACACCACACACAAAAATAGACTCAAAATGGATGAAAGACCTAAATGTGAGACAGGAATCCATCAAAATCCTAGAGGAGAACATAGGCAGCAACCTCTTTGACCTCAGCTGCAGTAACTTCTTCAAAAAAAAAAAAAGCACCAAAGGCAAGGGAAGCAAGTGCAAAAATGAATTATTGGGACTTCATCAAGATAAAAATCTTTTGTACAGCAAAGGAAACAGTCAACAAAACTAAAAGACAATCGACAGAATGGGAGATGATATTTGCAAATGACATATCAGGTAAATGACTAGTATCCAAAATCTACAAAGAGTTTCTCAAACTCAACACCCAAAGAACAAATAATCCAATCAAGAAATGGGCAGAAGACATAGACAGACATTTCTGCAAAGAAGACATCTAAATGGCCAACAGATACATGAAAAAGTGCTCAACATCACTCAGCGTCAGGGAAATACAAATCAAAACCACAGTGAGATACCACTTCACACCAGTCATAATGGCTAAAATTAACAAGTCAGGAAATGACAGATGTTGGCAAGGATGCAGAGAAAGGGGAACCCTCCTACACTGTTGGTGGGAATGCAAGCTGGTGGAACCCCTCTGGAAAACAGTATGGAGATTCCTCAAAAAGTTGAAAATAGAGCTACCCTATGACCCAGCAATTGCACTACTGGATATTTACCCTAAAGATATAAAGGTAGTGAACTGAAGGGACATGTGCCCCTGAATGTTTTTAGCAACAATGTCCACAATAGCCAAACTGTGGAAAGAGCCTAGATGTCCATCAATAGATGAATGGATAGAGAAGATGTGGTATGTGTATATATATACACATATACACACACACACATATATATATATACACATACACATACTTATACACACACACACACAGGAATACTATGCAGCCATCGAAAAAGAAATATTGCCATTTGCAACAATGTGGTTGGAACTAGAGGGTATTAAGCTAAGTGAAATAAGTCAATCAGAGAAAGACAACTATCATATGATGTCTCTGATATGAGGAATTTGAGAGACAGGGCAGGGGTCATGAAACAAGATGGGACCAGGGAGGGAGACAAACCATAAGGAACTCTTAATCTCAGGAAACACACTAAGGGTTGTTGGGGGTGGAGGGGAAGAGATAGAGTGGTTGAGTTATGGACAATGAGGAGGGTATGTACTATGGTGAGTATTGTGAATTGTGTAAGACTGATGATTCACAGACCTGTACCCCTGACGCAAATAATACATTATATGTTAAATAAATAAACAAACAAACAAAAATAAATAAACTATTGAGTCTTAACTGGGTGATGGGCATTAAGGAGGGCACATGATCTGATGAGCAATGGGTGTTATATACAACTAATGAATCATTGAACACTACATCAAAAAAAAATCTACTGAGTTTTTCCATCCAATTCCTCCCAAGGAATGCAAGGGTGTCCCTCCATTTATTCTTTGTGACCTAGTATATATTAAATTGTTGTAAAGTATCCATGGCTTTTCTAAAATACTGTGCATAAAAAAATACTGTGCATAGTACAAGTGTATCTATATAAAACTGAGCTTGTTAATAATGCTATTCAAATCTATTATTTTTTTGTCTACTTGAACTACCAAGTTTCAAATGAGATAAGTTAAAATTCCCCATATAATTGTGCATTGTTATGTATTCCTGACTTTGCTGAATTAATCAAGTGTATGTTCTGCTTTTATATCTAATTATTTGGAAAGGCCATATTATAGGTCCACTCTACTAATAAATTCTCTTACTTTTTAATATAAAATGCCTCTTTAAGTACAGAGAAATAAAAAAGAAAACAAAAATTAAAAGACTCTCAGGATCTCCTCTTCCTTAATAACCCATAAGAATATTTTTAAATGAAAAGTAATACACATTAAATTTTAAAAAATCAAATAGTATGAAAAAATAAAAAAGGAAAATTAAAAACCTCCCTTGTTCAGCCCTGCACCTATTAACTACAAGTTTTTGTGACTCTGTAAGTACAAAGCCCTGTATGTCCACATATATATTTATTTATACATAGTACACGAGGTAATACTAAAACCTTGCTTGTCTTTTTCAGTTAGTAACATATCTCAGAGCTCTTCCACTTGTGCACTTCCAGACCTACCTAATTCTTTCAACAATACATACCATTTCACCATATGAACTAAATCACATTTAGGTTGTTTTCACTTTTTTGTTACGGGATGATACACATCCACAAGCCCACACATGCACACACAGATGCTACAATGAACATGTAGGTTTACATTTGCAAGAATATTTTCTAAAATTTTGCTAAAAATCAAATTGTTGAATCAAAATGTATAAGTACTTTAATTTGTTAAAAATATTATAAATTATTTTCCAGAACATTTGTATAAATTTATAGTCCAATCAACAATGTACAAATTGCTCATTTCCCAACATTTTTACCAACACTGGGTTTCATCTAACTTTTTAGGTTTTTATTTTTGATATGGTAAATTAAAAATGAAATCTCGCTGTTTTGGTCTTTTTTTTGATTATGTATGAAATTGAGAATCATAATGTGTATTTTTGGTCATTTTTATTTCTTTGTTTGATATATTGCTTATTTATATCTTCTATGCACTTTGTATTGGATCATTCATCATTCTCTTACTGATTCATAAAGACGTTTTCTAAATTAAGGAAAGTAGCCCTTTGTCTGTCTTACATATTATATGTTTCACAGTTTTCACTGCTTCTACTTTTATTTCTGTTTATTATAGAATTTTAGTCACATTGAAGTTTTGATTATTAGGTAACCAACAATATAAATCTTTTGTTTCATGGTTTCTGAATTTCCCTTTACATTTCAAAAAACTCATCTTTAGCCTATATCTCTTTTTTTTAGCCTATATCTCTTTATCAATAATAGCATCATTTAAGCTAATACCTCCACACAAATTGATAAGTTAATACCCGTGATTTCTAAGACTACCTTTTCTCTTCTGTTTTATTCCCATCCTAATTTTATGGGGGGAGTTGGTGAGTGGGGTACTTTAAATCAATACTTTGGGCTGTGGCAGTGTTTTTTCTATTTGCTCCCTCTATTGAGTCATTTTGTTTATACTGTATTAGTAATATTCTTAGTAATAGAATGTAATAGAATGTAAATTAGTAATAGAATGTAAGTTCTAATTCAACCAGCAAATATTTTCTGATTGCTTACTTTATATCAAGTACTGTGCAATATAAAGTTGGGATGGGAATTTTAAAAAGTTGAATAAAACCAATCTTATAGCTATTCTAATGGAAGTGTATTTAAGTGAACTGTAGAGAAAGGTGGAGGAAAAGTAAACTGAAAAATAAACAAAATGCTTGCAAAATTTAATAAGTGCTGGGAAGAATACAAATAAGGTGTTGAGATAAAGTTTAGCAGAAGATACGTGGAAGGCCAAAGAAGGTGAATTTTTTTCCTCCAATTCCTCTTTGTCATGGAAGCTTGGTCTTATTTTATTGATGCTATAACCCCTCAAAAGTTATTAAACTGGTTTATAAGTTTCTCAAAGTTATTTCCTGTTTCCTAAATTAACTGTTTCAGTGGGCCCAAATGTACTGATTGTTCAATTACTCTCTATCAAACTGTGGGTTCTGTCCATATATCTAGTGGCTTTTCCTTTTCTGTTCATATTTATAAAGCAAGTAACAAATTGATCAGTATCAATAGCCAGCATGGATTTTGCAACAATCGAATGGGTCACCAATCACCCTTGCTAAGTGCCCCCATCTTAGAGCAGTGGCCTCCAGAGGACCATAGCAGCAAATTCTCTAAACACCTGCTCAAAGGACATAGTTTGGGTGACATTTTGAAAAACATTTATTTGTGCCCCCCTGGATACTTCCTAACAACTGCTCTGCCAACTAAGTCCTCTTTTGGCTTCTGCTGGTAGGACTTTTTAGCTGGCTATATTCTACCAGTGTGGCAGTTGCCCATGGAGAGGGGGAAGAAGATACTAGGGAGATTTAGCCTGTTAGGGAAAGAAATGCCCTCCACACACTAATCTATGGCTACAAAAAGATGGAGAGAAAATATGCCAGTTAGATCTGGCCACATTAGTAATGTCCATTCATATTACCCTGAGCACTATCCATACCAAGGGAAGCCTAGAGGCTAATGTCCTCAGATGCTGGAGTCAGGAAGCCTAAGTTCAAAACTCGACTGTCAATTACTAGTTGGATGACCTTGAGTGAATTATTTGACCTCTTTGAGATCTTATTTTCTCATTTTAAAGAAATGGGCATTAAGATATAATGGGCACTTGATATAATGAGCACTGCATGTTAGATCAACTGATGAATCACTAAATTCTATCCCTAAAACTAATATTGCATTATATGTGAAATAGTTTGAATTTTAGGGCTGATATCCAAGATCTACAAAGAACTTCTCAAACTCAACATCAATCTTGGATCACTGAAAAAATAAGGTAAAATAAAGCATCACAGAAAAAATAAAATAAAAAAAGGCATACATGGAAGGGGATAGATTCATATATTTGATCATATAGAAAATAACTTCCTCTCATTCAGTACCTGCTTCAACTTCTCTCTTTCTTACAACTTAGCTTACATATTCTTGCCTCAGAGGAGCCTTCTTTGATGTTCTAATTTAACTCATGTATTCTCCCTCATTGTCCCCCCATAGAATCCTATTTTTTGTCTTCAAAATAGTCATCACAATAATTATATATGTGTTTGTTTATATGCTCAGTGCGTCTCTACACGCCTTCCTTCAGTAGACTCTAAGTTCCATGAGTGAAGGAACCATATTTGTTTTTCACCATCTCCTTTTTTCAATTTTTAACTTGTTTTTTTTGTGTTATTTTACTCACCATACAGTACATCATTAGTTTTTGATGTAGTGTTCCATGATTCATTATTTGCATATAATACCCAGAGCTCCATGAAGTCCGTGCCCTCCTTAATATCCACCACCAGGCTCACCCACACCCTCACTCCCCTCCCTTCTAAAACCCTCAGTGTGTTTCCCAGAGTTCATAGTCTGTCATGGTTCATCTCCCACCCCGATTTCTCCCCCTTCATTTTTCCCTTCTCCTAATGTCCTCCACGCTATTTATTATGTTCCACAAATAAGTGAAACCACATGATAATTGACTTTCTATGTTTGACTTATTTCACTTAGAATAAACTCCTCCAGTCCCATCCATGTTGATGCAAAAGTTAGGTATTCATCCTTTCTGATGGCTGAGTAGTATTCCATTGGGTATATGGGCCACATCTTTTTTCATTCGTCTGTTGAAGGGCATCTTGGCTCTTTCCACATTTTGGCTATTGTGGACATTTCTGTTATGAACATTGGGTTGCATATGGCCCTTCTTTTCACTACATCTGTATCTTTGAGGTAAATACCCAGTAGTGCAATTGCAGGGTCATAGAGTAGCTCTATTTTTAATTTTTTGAGGAACCTCTACACTGTTTTCCAAAGTGGATGCACCAATTTGCATTCCCACCATATTTTTAAGCCAATGTCTGTCATGGTGTCTGGTACCTAATAAACACTTGGTTCATTTGCTGAATTATTTAATTTAATATAGTGAAATCCTGATTCATGAGTATGCTCAGGGTTGTGTGCCAGAAGAGTCTGACTAATCCTATATTTTTCTAGAAAGCTTTTTTTGAGAGATAGTATAGGGTAGTGGTGAAAAGTTTAGACATTACACAACCCTTTGCTAGTTGTATAGCCTGTAGGCAAATTATTTTACCTCATTCCCCATTAGTTTTCTCATCTATAAATTGGGACTAATGTTTAAGATATGTTAATGATTTATATCCGGGTCTAGGGAAGGACATGGAAGAAGAGAAAGAAAACTATATAAGGGGTTGAGCTAATGCCTCTTCAACTCAGAAAATATGCTGCAGCTTATTTTCTTTTTAACTAAGTCCTAGATTTCTGCTTGTTTCATTCTATGTGGTATTGCATTGATAATTAAAGGACCAAATGAATGAATGAATAGGTTTTTAAAAAAGATTTTATTTATTTCTTTGAGAGAGAGAGCATGCACGAGCCGGGGAGGGGCAAAGGGAGAGTCTTAGCAGACACTGCACTGAGCACAAGGGCCCACATGGGGGTCAGTCTCAAAACCTCAGGATCATGACCTGAGTGGCAACCAAGAATCAGATGCTTAACAGACTGTGCCAACCAGGCGCCCTAAAAATTCTTTTAAAGCATTCATCCTGCATCTTTTACAATGTTTATTGCCATTGTTAATTGTATCTTTTGAATAGTTTCTAACTGATGGTTTTGTGTTTGTATATAAGGAAGATACATATTTTAAGTAATTATTTTATAACTAGTCATATTTATAATAAATGCCAATAAATTTTCAGTTGATTTTCCAGGTAATCAGTAAAATCTATGATAAATAAAACCTTTGTTTCTTTTCCAATATTTCTATCTCATTGCAACATCTAGAATTTCTGGAAAGAATATTAAATGATAGTAGTGATACTGTCTGTATTGCTCTTACCCTTTCTAAAGATTTATGATCAGGTATGTTATTTTTTATCATGTTAAGGTAATATATGCAAAGTCTTTATTTACTTTGTTTTAGGTATAAACGTTCAATTCCTATCAAATGATTTTTCCCTTTTTGACCTATTGATAGGATAAGTACATTTATCACACATCAGTAAAATAAAACATTTTTGGAATGAGGTGTATAGTTTTTTTTTTGAGAGTAGAACTCAACTCCCCATTACTCAGATAATAAGAAAGAAGGCCTGTCTCTCAAATAAACATGTTGGGCCCTTCAATTGGTGTACAAGTAAATAATCATAATACATTTTTCATGTTAATATTGGATAGAAGAATATGGTCACATTCTTCTCATCAACTCTACATCTTGGCCATCTTTTTTGTTTTACACTAACATAATGTATTATTTGTTTCAGGGGTACAGGTCTGTGGTTCATCAGTCTTACATAATTCACAGTGCTCACCATAGCACATACCCTCCCCAGTGTCCATCAGTAGACTCTAAGTTTCATGAGTGAAGGAACTATATTTGTTTTTTTTTACTAACATATAATGTATTCTATATTAGCCACCCCATCCTTCCCGCCCACCTCCACTCTAGCAACCCTCAGTTTGTTTCCTGAGATTAAGAGTTTCTTATGGTTTGTCTCCCTCTCTGGTTTTGCCTTGTTTCATTTTTTCCTCTTGAAGTATATAGATTTTAAATCATCAATGAATTATTAGGAAAAGGCAAATTTGGTAATAACTTTTTTTTTAACTTGAGAGAGAGAGAGAGAGAGAGCATGTGGGGTGAAGGGAGGGGCAGAGGGAGAGGGAAAGAGCATCCCAAGCAGACTCTGAGCTGAGCCTGGAGTCCACCTATGGGACTCAATCTCACCACCCTGAGATCACCACCTGAGCTGAAATCAAGAGTCTATTCCTCAACTGACTGTGGCACCCAGGTGCCCTTGGTAATAACTTTTGTAGCAACTTTTAAATTCAATTAGTACTTTAGTAATTTTGCTCTTATAATGATAAATGAGTTTGGCCTCTCAGTTTTCTTTTCTTGTGCTATCATTTGACAATCAGGCACAATGCTAGGCATGGGGTGCTCTGTTTTTCACTTTTCAAGCCACAGACCTCTCCTGTGTGTTGGGGAAATGTGAAAATACTACATAGCATTAGGGTTATTATAAGTTTATAATGTGGGTCTGAATATTTTATACCTTTTTCGATGATTTATAATGATTTAAGTAGCATAATAACCTATGCTTTGAATGTGTGAAATAACATGCCTATAAAATCACCAAGTGCCTTTTTTTTTTTACATAAATGTTTAACCTTTTACCAACTTTCCTTCCTGTTTTTGGCTGTAATTAGTTTGGGGGGTTATTCTTACATAAAAATATGGTAGGGTCACACTTATATTTGAAAATCAGCTATATTTTAACAAGTTTGATAATGCAGATCCATCCATATGGAAGGAAACATTGGGAACAGGGAAGAACACTCCTCTCTCCAATACTGTACTTCATATTTTTCTTTCTTTTTAAGTTCTTATTTACATTTATAATATTTCCTATAACAAAGTTTTAAAATAAGGAAAATTTAAAAAAATTACTTAAACATTTAAATAAGGATTCAAAATAATGTTGAAGAAATCCGATATTTTTATTTATTCAACCAGATGATGAACTTTGAGAGCACTGGCTAGCAAGATAACTTTAAATATAGCAGCAATTAGATTCATCTAAGAGGAAAAAAATGAACACAGAAGATTCTGTGAAGATTATGCCATGCGTTCTTATTTGATAAATAGAAACATGGAACATTTGACATTTATTATGACTATTCAAAGGGAAAAAAGGACCAAAGAACATGCCTTAGAGAAAAAGAGTAACTCAGGATAAAATATGTCATTTTCAGTCCAAGCTAGGCAAAACCAACATCTTTAAGTCCTCAAAAGGCAACAAGACTAAACAATATGTGAGGACTGGATCAGTGTGCTTTTATTGCCCATAGTCATTTGAGAGATTCAAGCTTTCAGTTTGGATTATTACATACTGATCCTGGAGCAAAGGAAGGGGATTGAAGGACTTGGGGAATTGTAATGTACTTTGTGTATATTTTCTCATTTAAGCTAGTTATCTACACCAATCTTATGAGTCAAATAGTATTATATTTATTTATTTATTTATTTATTTATTTATTTATTTATTTATTTTATTTTTTCAGTGATCCAAGATTCATTGTTTAAGCACCACACCCAGGGCTCCATGCAATACGTGCCCTCCTTAATACCTACCACCAGGCTCACCCATACACCCTCCCCCTACCCCTCCATAATCCTCAGCTTGTTTCTCAGAGTCCACAGTTTCTCATGGTTCATCTCCCCTTCTGATTTACCCCAATTCCATTATTCCTTTCCTTCTCCTAGAGTCCTCCATTTTATTCCTTATGTTCCACAAGTAAGTGAAACCATATGATAATTGACTTTCTCTGCTTGACTTATTTCACTCAGCATAATCTCCTCCAGACCCGTCCATGTTGATACAACAGCTGGGTATTCATCCTTTCTGATGGCTGCGTAGTATTCCATTGTATATATGGACCACATCTTCTTTATCCATTCATCTGTTGAAGGGCATCTCGGCCCTTTCCACAATTTCGTGATTGTGGCCATTGCGGCTATGAACACTGGGGTACATATGGCCCTTCTTTTCACTCCACCTGTATCTTTGGGGTAAATACCTGGTAGTGCAATTGCAGGGTCATAGGGTAGCTCTATTTTTAACTTTTTGAGGAATCTCCACACTATTTTCCAAAATGGCTGCTCCAACTTGCATCCCCACCAAGAGTGAAAGAGGGTTCCCCTTTCTCCACATCCTCTCCAACATTTGTTTTTTCCTGTCCTGTTGATTTTGGCCATTCTAACTGGTGTAAGGCGGTATCTCAATGTGGTTTTGATTTGAGTTTCCCCGATGGCTAGTGATGATGAACATTTTTTCATGTGTCTGTTGGGCATTTATATGTCTTCTTTGGAGAAGTGTCTGTTCATGTCTTCTGCCCATTTTTTGACATGATTATCTGTTTTTTGAGCATTGAACTTGAGAAGTTCTTTATAAATCTTGGATATCAGCCCTTCGTCTGTAGTGTCATTTGTGAATATCTTCTCCCATTCCATGGGTTGCCTCTTTGTTTTGTTGACTGTTTCCTTTGCTGTGCAGAAGTTTATATCTTGATGAAGTCCCAAAAATTCACTTTTGCTTTTGTCTCCTTTGCCTTTGGAGACTTGTCTTGAAAGAAGTTGCTATGGCCGATGTCAAAGAGGTTACTGCCTATGTTCTCCTCTAGGATTTTGATAGATTCCTGCCTCATGTTGAGGTCTTTCATCCATTTTGACTTTATCTGTATGTATGGTGTGAGAGAATGGTTGCATTTCATTCTTCTATACATAGCTGTCCAATTTTCCTGGCACCATTTATTCAAGAGACTGTCTTTTTTCCACTGGATATTTTTATCTGCTTTGTTGAAGATCATTTGACCATTGAGTTGAGGGCCCATATCTGGGCTTTCTACTCTGTTCCATTGGTCTATGTGTCTGTTTTTGTGCCAGTACCATGCTGTCTTGATCACAGCTTTGGAGTAGAGCTTGAAATCAGGCAATGTGATGCCCCCAGATTTTTTTTTCAACATTTCCTTAGTGATTCGGGGTCTTTTCTGGTTCTATACAAATTTTAGGGTTGTTTGTTCCAGCATTTTGAAAAACGCTGGCGGAATTTTGATCAGGATGGCATTGAAAGTATAGGTTGCTCTGGGCAGCATAGACATTTTAACAATGTTTATTCTTCTGATCCATGAGCATGGAATGCTTTTCCATCTTTTTGTGTCTTCTTCAATTTCTTTCATGAGTGTTCTGTAGTTCCTCGAGTACAGATTCTTTACCACTTTATTAGGTTTATTCCAAGGTATCTTATGGTTCTTGGTGCTATAGTAAATGCAATCAATTCTCTAATTTCCCTTTCTATATTTTTACTGCTAGTGTATAAGAAAGCAACTGATTTCTGTGGATTGATTTTGTATCCTGTCACATTACTGAATTGTTGTATGAGTTCTAGTAGTTTGGGGGTGGAGTCTTTTGGGTTTTCCACATAAAGTATCATGCCATCTGTGAAGAGAGATAGTTTACCTTCTTCTTTGCCAATTTGAATATCTTTTATTTCTTTTTTGTTGTCTGATTGCTGTTGCTAGGACTTCTAGTACTATGTTGAACAACAGTGGTGAGAGTGGGCATCCTTGTCATGTTCCTGACAAGTGTGTCTTTTCTATTTATTATTCCTTGACAGCCTTTCCTCACCTCACAATGCTATAAAGATTGTCCTATATTTTTTCTAGCAATAAAAAAATACATTTAAAAAGTATGTACTACATGTCAGACACTCTTCTAATTGCTTTACACGCATTAACTCACTTAATCCTCACAAGAACCTTACCAAGTAAGTACTTTTATTGCCTCAATTTTATAGATGAGGAACCTAAGGCATGAATGGATTAGGTGACTTGGCCAAGGTCACAGAGCTAGTATCTGATGGAGTTGGAGTTTGAATCCAGGCATCCTTAACCTCAACCTGTACTGTCTTGCAAATGTTACTATTTAATTTTAACATTTAGATCTTTAATGTAACTGCAGCTCCTCAGTGCATACTATGAAAGGTTTTTTTTTTCTGAATGGCTAGTCAATTATCCCAATATAATTTGCTGAATAAGTATTACTCATGCCTGCTTGAAGAAATACTAAATTCTTATATAATCTTGAATTGTTCTCTTGGCTTTTTATTATTATGTCTGATTAATCTGACTATCTCTATACTGATACCAGTCTGTCTTAAAATTACTCTATCTTCTTTAAATAAGACTTCAACCCAGATTTTTTAACAGCTTCATCTAAAATATCCTATTTTTTCTTACTATAGTCATTCACATTTATGTTAACACAAAATAACACTTCTATTCATGAGGACTTGTGGCATGATAACTAGAATTCTGCTGTTTACTACAAGTTAGATGAAGTTGCAGCATCAAACATATTTTAAACATCTACTCTGTTCCAGGTAGCATGGTAGGTGACAGGAACACAAATGAATAAGATGGGTCCCTGCCCTCAAAGGAGTTCATGTTCTACAGAAGGGGACAGAGAAATAACTCAGACATAATGGTGCTGTAGGCTGATCAGTGTAAGTATAGGGAGCATCTAAATCAGACAGGGAGAGGGTGCACAATGAAGTCTTCCACAGAGACACTGCAGCTTTAGTTGAGTTTTAAATGGCATATGAGAGCTCACAGGATGAAAATGGTGAGGAAAGGTCATTGCAGGCAGCAGAAATAGCTTGTGTGAAAGCCAGAGATGTTCAAGGAATTACCAGTTTGACCCACATGAAACATAGAGTTTGTATTGGAACATAGCAAGGTATGAAGCTTGTGGAGTAGACAGAAGCCACTTCATGATGGGCTTTATATATAATAGTAAAATGCTTGGATTTTGTTCTGAAAGTAATGAGAAACAAAAGGGGTTTAAGAAAAATGGCATGATCAGATTCCACTAGTCATACTCATCTAATTAACTGATGGAAAATATCCAAAAATAATAGTTTTGTAGTACCTGAGTGGCTTAGTCAGTTAAGCATCTGACTACTTCAGCTCAGGTCATGGATCTCAGGGTTGTGAGATCAAGCCCCACGTTGGGCTCATGCACTAGGCATGGTGCTTGCTTGGGATTCTCCATCTCCCTATGCCCCTCACCGACCCTTTGTCACTCTCTCACTCTTAAAAAAATAATAGTTTTATACAGAAGTATGGAAAATTAAAAATGAATAAAGAATATATTTATGCAACTGTGTGACAACAGAAGCTCACCAGCAGTGATCAGAAGCAGAGCTATACTTCTCCCTGAACCTGGTATATATAAGCCATCAATCATTTCATCAATGCCCAGCACTTGAAGTGGACCTCTGTTTGTGTATAGCTTCCGTAAGAAGAGAAATAAAGATCCACTTCAGCATTTGGGTACTGATGAAGATTCACTGACATAGTCTATGGCTTGTGTGCAAAGATCATAGAAAGAAAGTGGTAGAACTCAGTTGCTTGGCACTGCTGAATGACCCTCACCTCTTCCTATGCAAAGCTCTGCGAAGTCACACAGAGACAAAAATTATATTGCTGGAATTAAACAGTAGGCTCCTACTGGTCCCAGACCCAAGGAATCATACAGAAGGGAGAGAAAGGATAACTTTCATAGACACTTAGAGGTTAGGTTCTATACCAAGGCATTTTTAAACGTTTCACTCAACCTTACAGTTAAAGCCATTAATAGATTGTATAACAATTGGGACACTCTTGATTTCAGTGGACAGAGAAGCCCACTTAAACTGGTCTTTTGAAAAAGAGAATTTTTTTAAGAGGAGAAGGGAAACATTGATTCATATAAATGAAAACCTCAAGGATGAATCTTGCTAACTTTGGGCAGGGCTTGATGCAGGGACTCAAATAATATCACCAGGACCTGATTCCCTCAGACTCATGATTTAGATCTGGTTTATTCTGAGATAGTCCCTCTCTTGGCAATTTTAAAATGGCCACAGCAAGGCCAGACTTATATAACCTCAGCTTCACATTCAGAAGAAATTAGTTTCTCATCCCCAAAAGCCTTGGGTACAACTCCCATTGATCTGATTATATATCTATCCAAGAACCCATCTATGTGTGAACAAGTAGATTAAAAAAACAAGACCCATCAATAGTCTGCCTACAAGAGACTCATTTTAGCATTTAATAAGATGCTTAAGAATAAACATAACCATGAAGGTGAAACACCTGTACTCTGAAAACTATAAAACACTGATCAAAGAAATTGAGGATGACACACAAAAAAATGGAAACACTCCATGCTCATGGATTGGAAGAACAAATACTGTTAAAATGTTTATACTACTCAAAGCAATCTACACGTTTAATGCAATGCCTATCAAACCACCAACAGCATTTTTCACAGAACTAGAACAAACAATCCCAAAACTTGTATGGAACCACAAAAGACCCCAAATAAAAAGAAGACCTCAAATAGCGAAAGCATTCTTTTTATTTTATTTTATTTTTATTCTTTGCCCAAGGGATACAGGTCTGTGAATCATCAGGC
>LNAC01000844.1:531957-606753 GCA_002007465.1 Ailurus styani | reverse complement strand
TCCTCATATCAGAGAGATCATATGATAATTGTCTTTCTCTGATTGACTTATTTTGCTCTAGAACACTGAAGTTCTTAAAGGAAAATAACATTCAGACCACTCTTGAGCAGAGACATTACTGCTTCTACCTTATACACTCAATTCCTAGCCTTTAAGATCTGTTCTGATGTATACACTTAGGATGGTACTCATGACAACCATTTCTGCAGCCCCCTAAAATTATGCCTTGGTGCTCTGGCTCACACCCCAGGACTACCTAGCTCAGATGAATGATTGCAAAAAACTGATTTTAGTCTCAAACTTAGAGAGCTAAGGCAAACACAGATAAAGGAATTGCACTGAGAAGGATCAGAATGAGCATGGCAGGAGAGGATTCGACTTGGGTACAGGCACAGCTATTGCTTTAATTTTATCTACAATGCTATCAGAACTTACACATTACAATTAAAGTTCTAGAGCTTTTATAAGAAGCCAGTGCAACAATGAGATACCACCTCACACCAGTTAGAATGGCTAAAATTAACAAGACAGGAACCAACAAATGTTGGCAAGAATGTGGAGAAAGGGAAAACCTCTTATACTGTTCGTGGGAATGCAAGCTGGTACAGCCACTCTGGAAAACAGTATAGATGTTCCTCAAGAAGTTAAAAATAGAGCTACCCTATGACCCAGAAATTGCACTACTGGGTATTTATCCCAAAGATACAGACAGATGTAGCAAAAAAGAAAGGGCACCTGCACCCCAATGTTCATGGCAGCAACGTCCACAATAGTGAAACTACGGAAGGTGCTGAGATGTCCTTCAACAGATGAATGGATAAAGAAGATGTGGTTCATATATACAATGGAATATTACTCAGCCATCAGAGAGGATGAATAGCTACCATTTACATTGACGTGGATGAACCTGGAGTATGTTAGGTTAAATGAAATAAGTCAAGCAGAGAAAGATAATTATCATATGGTTTCACTCATATGTGAAATACAAGAAATAGTGGAGAGGATCATAGGAGAAAGAAGGGAAAATCGAAGGGGAAGAAATCAGAGAGGGAGACAAACCATGAGAGACTCCTGACTTTGGGAAACAAACTGAGGGTTGCAGAAAGGGAGGTGAGTGGGGGGATAGGGTAACAGGGTGATGGGCATCAAGGAGGGCACATGAGGTGATGAGCACTGGGTGTTACATGCAATTAATGAATCACTGAACAGTACATCAAAAACTAATGATGTACTGTATGTTGGCCAAAGAAGCCAATGCAAGTTCTGTTGGGGGACTGAGGTGAGATCATCCAAGAAAGAGCTTTTCTCAAGTAAACTGGACACACCAACAATTATATGAGCATCTGCTCATATGCTCTTTGGAGCCCTTGTGAGCAGCTGTGTCCCATTTCCTCTGGTGACACCATCAGAAGGATCAGGCTGATTTGCAACAGGAGTGCCCAGGTGAGTCCAGCCCAGCAACTCCAGCTAGCTGGCAGCTTCCATATGCTCACGGTGTTCATGGCTTCATTGAACACCACATACATTGCATCTCTCCTTGCCATGATTCCTGATAGTAAAGAGGTGAAAGGCATCCAGTAGTGAGGAAATGTCAAGAAGTCTTTCATTTTCATGTGAACCATTTTCAGGGCTCTGACAAAACTGTCCTTCAGACCTCATACATCCATCCCCAGCATCGATTATTTCTCTTTGGAACTGCCCAGAACCCCGTGGGCAGGTTCAGACTGGCAGGTGCTCCAGCTCACCCCATCAGGATGCTGGGTTCTCATGCCGCCTCCCCCACTTACCAGCTTCCTTCCACCTGACAACTCCATGCTCGTGCAGTAATAACCAACTGTCAGATTGGCTTTTATCCTGGTTGTAAGTTAATCTGTTTTAATTGGTTTTATTTCCAGTCAAATGTGGAGAATGGGGCAAGGGATGGATCCCAGTAGGATTTCAGAAAAGCATTTTATTCTACTCTCACAGCATCTTAGAAGAGATACAGTAAAATAAAATGTGGGTGCCCCCTCTCTCCTACCCGCCTGTGCCTCAGAGTAATAAACTTTCCATTTCAGTGGGGGAATGAAGCTATTTGTCAGTTCCAATGTCAAGAATGAATGCAATTTGAATTCTCCAGCCATTTATTTCAACAATTCTCTATTCTACAGCTGAAATAACTTAACATAAGAAATAGCTGTTCACTCTATGTAAAACTTGCAAACCTGGTTCCACAAGGCATATTTCTAAAAAATAATGAATCTGGAAGGGCTGTTGAGTAAGATGCTCCATCCATCGTGGTGTGATGGTAATGCCCGACTCCACTGGAGCACTCTCCTCCATCGTCCTAGGCTCAGGAGAAACATCCCAGTGGGCCAATCTCTTCACTTCCCTCTTCATTACCATCATCATAATTGCTGCCATTTTCTCATAAACATTCACGATTCATCATCTTTCCTCTTTAAACCTGATGCGTTGATGACACCCAAATGGCCCTGAATATGAAACCTTCAATGACTGAGACATGGAGAAGAATTAGAAATAATGATAAAATTTTTCATTTCACCCCTGACAAGTCCCTACTGCAGACAGCTACGGAAGACAAACCGGAGCTGTAGCTTGCAGCAGGAAAATGGCTTTGTCTGGATGGTAATGTGAAGAGAAGACTCGTGGGAAACCTGTTGACAGCCAGCACAGGCCTCTCATGTTCACTGTCTGTCCTGGGGTTGAGCACCAAACTTGATGTTTGGAAGGATTTTCACTTAAACTTTGTTCCCCTCCCCCACACACCTCCCTCACCAGGGTGAATATGAAAATGTAAAGATTGACAAGAATGTGGTCTAGTGAAAAAACAAATTTTTAGCTTCTCATTAAAAGTAATAGCAAACATTTATATAATCTATAGTGCTTGCTATGTACCAGATTCTAAAGTATTTTACATATCTGGCTTAGCCCTTACTACAATCCTATCTTCATGTGAGAAAACTGAGGTTCAGTGGTCTGGCCAAAGGCAGAGAGTTTTCAAATTGTGGGACTGAAATCAGATCTAGGTACCTTACCCAGAACCTGTGCTCTTAACTAGAACACTGTGTGTCATCTCTTAAAACTTCATGTTATTGAAATTTCCAGAGGGCATTTTTTTGAGAATTTGGTGTTCCTGGCAATGATTTCAGAGGGGTTCTGCCTAAAGGTAGAGGACAATAAATTCCCAGTTCCTCTTGCAACATCAATGTACCTATACAGGTTTAAAGCTGTTTCACAAATTCTACAGAAGAGAAAAAGACCAGTCCTTCTTTTTCTGGTATGCTTGTGTTCTTTATTTCCCTTTGGGTTAAATGACAGGAAAAAAAGGGGGGGGGGACCAGGGAGGAGGGTTAAAGGCCAACAGAGACAGAAGGAGCCAGAAGGGAAAGCATCGTGCATGTTAGCAAGACCGTGGGGAGGAAAGTCTCTGCAGGATAGAATTCACACAGGAAAATATAAGGAAATACAGTTAGGTGGAAAGATGAACTGAAACAAGTTACATAGGGCCTTGAACATCAAAGTAGAGTGATTTAGGCAAGGTTTGCTGTGGGACCAGTGGAGCAGGAGGAAGAATGGATAGGAACCCCACCAGAGCTACGCTTGGTGATACTTCCCTGACACTCAGAAACTATCCTCCCAAGGCCCTTTCCCTTTATTCTCAGAGAACTTGTCATCTCTTCTGCTGCTCAGAGAAATCCAGAAGCCATAACCTAGGTCTCCATGGTCCCCTCTTACAAGGCCAGACTGCTTGTTAAGGAAATGTCCCACAGCTGTTTGCTCTGTTTACAGCCCAGAACAGAGCTAATATCCACAGCTTCTTGCCCGTCTGTCATCAAAGGCTCTGTCCTTCACAAAGAATTTACTTCTCGGGCTCCTGGATGGCTCAGTGGGTTAAAGCCTCTGTCTTCAGCTCTGGTCATGATCTCAGCGTCTTGGGATCGAGGCCAGCATCGGGCTCCCTGCTNCTCTCTCTCTCTCTCTCTCTCTCTCTCTCTCTCTCTCTCTCTCTCTCTCTGTCAAATAAAAAAAAGAAAAAAGAATTTACTTCTCTGGATCCTCTTTCACCTCCCAAGAAGTCCCAAGTGTAAACACTGGGCACATTCGCAAATCTCTCTCTCCCTCTCTAACTCTAAGCTCCAAAGAAATCTTTGATCCACTGAGTGACTGAGTGACTGCTAGGGAGGAATATACAGTGCAACTTGTCTCTTAGCTGAGTCAAGTCTATCTCTCTATTTCTGTCCACTTAATTCCTTTTCAGTGGTAATCAGTCACCATGGAAGTCTAGAGTATTATGGGAGAGAAAAGGGAGGGGTCTCATTGTCACTCCTATTCTCCCAGAATTTGGCCATTGATAGTTGGACCAGGTAAGTGTAGATAAAATGAAATCAAGCACAAAGGTGTGAGGGATAGCACAGTCTTTTTGTCTTATCCACACTTAAAGGATGGGGAAATAATGGGTATGTCACTGCCTGCCAAAACTAGAGATAATAAAGCTTCAATCAATCAGGACAATATTAACCTAATTAACTAGATCCCTTTTTTCCCCATTTTTGGCATTAAGGGCAAATAATCAAATTTCAGATTGATGTCAAAGATCCATTTTTAGAAATCTGTCAGGAGATTGAGAAGACAAGCCAAAGACTGGAAGAAAATATTTTAAAAGATATATCTGATAAAAGAATACTATTCAAAATATACAAAAGGAGGGGCACCTGGGTGGTTCAGTGGGTTAAAGCCTCTGTCTTCGGCTCAGGTCATGATCTCAGGGTCCTGGGATCAAGCCCCGCATCGGGCTCTCTGCTCTGCAGGGAGCCCGCTTCCTCCGCTCTCTGCCTGTCTCTCTGCCTACTTGTGATTTCTCTCTCTCTCTCTCTCTCTCTCTCTCTCTCTCTCTCTCTCTCTGTCAAATAAATAAATCTTAAAGAGAAAACTTAAAAAATATATACAAAACTCATAAAACTCAACAATAAGGAAATGAAAAACCAATTAAAACATGGGCAAAAGACCTGAACAGACACCTAACCAAAGAAGAGATACAGATGACAAATAATGCATATGAAAAGATGCCCCACATCATACATCATTAGGGAAAAGCAAATCAGAACAAGCACAAGATACATGACTATTAGAATGACCAAATTCCGGCATACTAAAAATACCAAATGCTGGGGAGGTTGTGGAGCAATAAGAACTCTTGTTCATTGCTAGTGAGAATGCAAAATAGTATAGCCACTTTGGAAGACAGGTTGGCAAAATAAACACATTCTTACAACATGATCCAGCAAACACACTCCTTTGTGTTTACCCAAAAGAGTAGAAAGCTTATGTTCACACCAAAACTTGCACATAGATGTTTATAGCACCTTTGTTAATAATTGCCAAAGCTTGGAAACAGCCAAGATGCCCTGGACTAGGTGATGGATAAGTTGTGGTACACTCAGAAAATAGAATAGTATTCAATATTGAAAATAAATGAGCTATCAAGCCATGAAAAGACATAGATAAACCTTAGCTGTATAGGCAATCCCTAACTTATGATGGCTTGACTTATGAATTTTTGACTTCATGGTGGTACAAAAATGATATGCATTCAGTAGAAGCCATACTCCAAATTTTTAATTTGGATCTTTTCCTGAGTTAGTAATATGTGGTATATGCCTATCTCAGGATGCTGGACAGCAACAGTGAGCTGCAGCTCCCAGCCAACCACACAATCATGAGAACAAATAACCCATTCATGTACAACCATTCCATACCCATAAACCATTCTGTTTTTCATTTTCAGTATAGTATCAATAAATTTCATGAGACATTTAACACTTTGTCAAAAATAAGCTTTGTGTGAGATGATTTTTGCCCAACTGTAGACTAATGTAAGTGTTCTGAGCATGTTTAAGGTAGGGTAGACCAGGTTATGGTATGCAATAGGTTAGGTGTGTTAAATACAATTTCATCTTACAATATTTTCAATTTATGAGTTTGTTGGGCATAACCCCATTGTAAGTTGAGGAGTATCCATATATGACATTCTGGAAAAGATAAAACTATAAAGACAATACAAAGATCTGTAGTCTCAAGGAGGCATAAATGGGTGCAGCACAAAGGATTTTTAGGGCAGGGAAACGATTCTATATGATATTATCATAGTAGGTACATGTCATTATACACCTGTCAAACCTATCAAAAGCACAATAGAAAGAATGAGACCTAACACCAACTATGAACTTCGGGTGATAATAATGTGTCAGTGTAGTTTCATCAGTTACAACAAATGTACCACTCTGGTGCAGGATACCCATAGTGCATGTGTGGGGCCAGAGAGCATGCGGGAGCACTCTATACTTTCTGCTCAGTTTTTCTGTGAATATAAAAGCACTCTAAAATAGTATGTCTATTTTCTGCAAATCTTGAATAGGAAATCTCTCCAGACTAATGTTTCTGAAGTCCCGACTCCTAAATAATCAAATTATGACCAGGACTGAAGTAGCAAATGGTCCTAATACATTGTAATTTTTTTTCAAAAATCATTTCCCTTCTACTTCAGTAAATAGTTATTAAAGCACTAAACTAATCTGTGAGGGTCTAAAAATAATACAACCCTGACCTTGGTCTTTGAGGAACTCATAGTGCAGTGGAAGAGACAGGCAAACAATCATTTGTACCAAGTAGTAGTGCCTTAATGCAGTAAATGTAAATTACTGTAGGAGCCCTTAAGAGAGAGGAGGGTTGGTTTGGAGGAAACTTTTGGTTAATGCTCAGTGAACCATTATTCATTGACACCTTCCTACATGCAGTAAGTGACAACTCTTCTGGGCACTGTACCAGAAAACAGGGAAACAATAGTGAGCCAGATTAAACAACTCCTATTGGTTAGAAGATTATAGTTTAAAGATCCCTAATATTTAATTACCAAAGAACATAATATTTAAGCTGAAGCAGGCAACTCCTCCCAAAATGTCCGGTTACTAGGAAAAAGTGTTTTGTATGTTCCAATCACAGACAATTAGAATTAAGAGGGACATTAGAGGTGCTCTATTACAGTGGCTCTCAAACCTAGTTACACATTAGCCTTATATGGCACTCTTTCAGTAAACACCAATACTTGATTTTCTACCTACTCCCATTAATTCAGAATATCTGGTGATTGGAAGTACATATTGGTGCTTTTTAAATCTCCCTAAGTTATTCTTGTACATAGTGAGGACTTAAAATGCCTACTAATCTAATGCTATCTTTTTATTGATTATGAATGATTGTCAAAAAGTTGAGGTCAAGATTATAGAGCTAGTCAATATAATAAATCCATGATCCACTATACACCTTAAGAACTATAACTCTACTGATAACTTGCATGTAATACACTTCTCCCAGTCCTTTTCCCCCATATAGTAACCACTCTGCTGAATTTTATAATTGCCTTTTTTGTTAATTTATCCCATACCTATGTTCTGTTTACCCACATGACAAACTGTTTGATGTAGCTTGGTGTTGAGCTCATAAAGAAGGTGTTTAGCATATGTAGTCTTAGGACCTTACTAATCAAAATGTGATCTGTGGTCCAGCAGCAGCAGCATCACCCAAATGTTTTAGAAATGTAGAATCTGGGGCACTAACCCAGATCCATGATCTTCATTTTAACAAGATGCCCACATATTAAACTTCGATAAGTACTATTCTAAAGACTAATTTTATCACAAGGTTTATCCAAGTTGTTATATGTAGGTATAGTTCTGTGAATGAGTACTTAGGATATTTCCAGGTATTTTTTTATATTATGGAAAATACTGCTATGAATAATCTTGTATGTCTTCTACTGTACAAGTGAAGAGGTTTTGTAGGATACATACCTAGGACTGATGGAAAATAACTACATAAATGTTCAAATTCACAATGCCAAATTTTTTTCCAAAGTACTTTTAGATTCATGTACCTACTGGAGTATGTAAGAGTTTCTATTAACTCACATTTTCTCTCACATTGAGTGTTGTCAGGTTTCTTGATTTTTGCCTGTTTAGTAAATGTACTTATTGTAGTCTTGATTTATATTTCTCTGATTTATTAATGAGTTCAAAAATAATTTTAAATGCTTTCTCACCATTTGTATTTTCTTTTCTGTGTGTTTTTCCAGTTTATTTATTACATTATTTGGGGTATTTTTTCTTGTTGGTTTGTGGGGTTTTTATATTTATAGATAGAGATGTGTTTTCAATCACACATGTTGCAAATAATTTTTTCTAGTATATAGGTTCTCTCTCCACTTTCTTCAATGTGACTTATGATGAACCGATTCTAAGTTCTACTGTAATAAAATTTATTTCTATCTTGGTTAGTAATTTTTGCCTTTTTAAAGAGATATTTCTCTACCCCAAGGTCTAAAATATATTCTCACACATTTTCTTCTAACAGTTTTAAAGACTGACTTTCCTATTTAAGTCCTTAATCTATCTGGAATTAATTTTTATGTTCTTGGTACAGTAGAGATTAATGTCTTTTTTTTTTTTTTTTTTTTAGTGTGGAGAATCAATTGTGCCAGAGCCATTATGGAATAGTTTCTCCTTTCTTCCAGTTGATCTGCAAGGCTCTTGTGTGCTATATATTCATCAATCTGTTTCATGACTCTGTCTTGTTTCACTAGACAACTCTATTCTGGCACCAATACCCCAGAATTTTAACAACCGTAATTTTATAGTAAAACTTGATATCTACTAGGGCAAATCCTCCCACCCATTTTTTCTCCTTTAGTGTTTTGGATATTCTTAACCCTTGTAATTTACATATAAATCACAAAATCAGTCTGTCATATTCCACTCAAAATATCATTGGGGTTTGTATTTATACTATGTTATAAATCAATTTGAGAAGAACTGGTATCTTTTATAGTACTAGGGATTTCTTTTCATGAACATTGAACACTAATGTCTTTTAATCAAGTTTTATAATCTTCTCCACAGTGTTTTTACCTATGTTTGGTTAGATTTATATCTAAATATCTTTTTTAAATTTTGTTATTGTAAATTTTATTTTTTAAAATTATTTTCTAATGTTTTGTTGATAAAGTACAGAAATGTAAATAATTTCTATACATTGTTCTTTAACCAGTCACTTAGTCACTTAGATAAACCCTCTCATTATGTCTGATTATATAGTCAATTAATTATTAGAAATGCCTATATAGACAAGTCATTGTCTCCGAAAACAATAACAGTTTTGTTTCTTATTCTAATCTGCATATTTGCCAAGGACTGCTAACTGTACTATGTATATATTTTCTTTTTTTTAGTAATAGAACATTGTGAATTTCAGCTGGGATAATTGCTACCTTGCAGCTAGGTAAGAGTAAATGACCAAATTTAGGGCAGTTAGTTGTGAGCAGAAATGATATGTAAAACTTTCTCATCATAACCATAAGGGCTGAGTTTTAAGACTAGTATTTAAAGTTTGGCTGTTTTAGAAAAGCCAACTGATTCCCTATCCCCAAACAGCAGGCAGGAGATTGATACTCAGAGACTTTCTCAAGAATCTCCCATTAACTTTTCTCAAGAACTAGAAAATGAGAGATAATCTACTGGCAAAAATCAGATTAAGAATGGTGCCTCCCTTAAAATTAACAAGTCAGGAAAACGACAGGTGTTAGTAAGGATGCAGAGAAAGGGAAACCCTCCTTTGCTGTGCAAAAGCTTTTGTGCTTTGGTGAGTGCTGTGAAAGATGTAAGCCTGATGATTCACAGACCTGTACCCCTTGGGCAAAGAATAAAAATAAAATTAAAAAAAAAAAAAGAAAGGGAAACCCTCCTACACTGTTGGTTGGAATGCAAGCTGGTGCAGCCACTCTGGAAAAAAATACATAGATTCCTCAAAAAGTTAAAAATAGAGCTACCCTGGGACCCAGCAATTGCACTACTGGGTATTTACCCTAAAGATACAAATGGAGTGATCCGAAGGGGCACGTGCACCCCAATGTTTATAACAGCAACGTCCACAATAGACAAACTATGGAAAGAGCCTAAATGTCCATCAACAGATGAATGGATAAAGAAGATGTGATACACACACACACACACACACACACACACACACACACACACACACACAATGGAATATTACGCAGCCATCAAAAACCCTGAAATCTTGCCATTTGCAATGATGTGGATGGAAGTAAAGGGTACTATGCTAAANACAATTATCATATGATCTCACGTATATGAGGAATTTGAGAAACGAGACAGGAGGGAAAAATGAAACAAGACGAAACCAGAGAGGGAGACAAACTGAATCTCAGGTAACAAACTGAGGGTAACAAACTGAGGGGGGTGGGAGGGCTGGGTGATGGACATTGGGGAGGGTATGTGCTATGGTGAGTGCTGTGAATTGTGTAAGACTGATGAATCACAGACCTGTAACCCCAAAACAAATAATACATTATATGTTAATTTAAAAAATAAAATTAAATAAAATTAAAAAAAAGAAGAATGGTGCCTTCCTACACCAGTCTTTGGAAATGGCCTCAATATAGCTTTCACTAAATTAACTGAGTTATGAGCTGAGCACAAAAACTAAATCCTAAAAGAGATTTGGAAGATATAAAAACTACAATCTGAAGAGATCATTGGGTGTGTTAACTTGTACATGGAATTGATTAGAAGTCAAAAATTGAAAGTTATTTAGTTTGTGAGACATTATATTAAAGCAAAAAAAACAAAAGTCTTGCCTTTAGAAGTATAAAACTGTTCAATCCTTAAAGCCATGCTTGGGCCCTAAACTTGCACTAACAGGAATTGGACTGCAAAGATTGTGCAGTTCCAAAAAAGGCACATTTTCTGATACTGATTCTATTTATATGTATAGAGACCCATGGAAAGGGGGGAAAAACACCCAGAGGGCAAAGCAAGGAAAAATCCACAATGAACTTACTTCCAGAAGGCAGAAGTAAGGGCAGCCAGCTGTCCTAAGCAAGGAAACTGCTCTACTCCCAGGACAGGGAGTCTCATAATTCATGCCCAGAAAGATTTGTTGACCTTTGGTATTTTTCATTCTTTGCTTTCCAAGTGAGAGTTTTCATTCTAATTGTATTTTTCTTACTTGTATTAGTAAAGCTATAGGCTAAGCTGTTATAGAAAAAGATACCAAAATAGAAATTTATTTTGTACTGGGCTAATATTCCAAATAAAGTGGACCCTAAGAAGCAATCTAAGGTCTTAGGCAGGCCAGGTAGAACTGATGTCCTTAATACATGATTGTAACCTCTTTTTCTGTGTCCATATTGTTATGAAATCCTTGCTAGCTACAAGTTCAGAGTAAGCATGCTGTCTTTAAGGGGTATCACAGAAGGTGCACACATTACTTTTACATATATTTTATTGACCCAAATTTTGTCACTTGTCAGCACCTAGTCCCAGGTGAATTTAGAAAATGTGGTCTGTAGCTGACTGGTTATGTCCTCCCCTGTAAAACTCTACTACTACTAGGAGGAAAGGGAGAATGCATTCCTTGAGACAATCAACCATCACATTAATTCATTATTTTATACTGAGTGTGAAGTCCTGGCATGAAGTTACTTTGCCCTTTATTTGTTCATCAGTAAACTTCAAGAAGCTAAGGCCTTGTGGAGAAAAATAAGTATCATCCAGTTAACCTGAATTTTGAACAAACTACATTAACTGAATGGGACTTTGGGTTATTAGAGAAGAGTTTTACTCTGCGAGTGGGGAGAGAGAACACATGAAAACTTAGATGCCATAAGGCAAAAACTGTGGTCATTTTCTCACTCAAGTCTATAAGGGAAGATGTACAAGGATATTCATCACAGCATTATTCAGTGACAGGATGTAGAAGTAAGTCTAAGTGTTAATCTCTCGGAGAATAAATACATAAATGAGGTAGATGCATACAAGGTTTACTATTCAGCAGAGAGCAGCAGTAGATTAGATGTATACATGGGAATGTTGATGAATCTTAAAGACATAATGCTTAGTAAAAAGAGTGACACATGTCTTAATATGACTTACATAAGTGTAAAATATACTTTACAATCTAACAATACACATATGCACAAAGTCTGCCAAAAATATACAAATTAACTTGTTAAAATGGTTACCTATGGTGAGGGAAAGAACTAAGAGTAGGAATCAAAAGAGAAATGTGGAAAATTAAAATAAGAGAAGATCCTTCTATATACCAATATCATTTCCTGACATTAGCTGCAAAGAAGGATTAAACACCTTCTGAATCTGAGGTCTGAAAAGAGAAAAAGAATGACTTATGAAAGAGGAGTAGAAAGCAAGTAGGACTCCCACTGCTGAAAAAGACGGAGTAACGAAGGTCCTATCTACCATCCCTCCAAACAACTATAAACCAGAAAAAATATACAAAACAATGCTTTCTAAGATGTTGAATATTAGACAACAAAACAAAGTAGTCCCTGAGCAACAAGAACAAACAAGGCTAATTCTATGATTGCCCGGCTAATCACCTGAAGAGAGTTTCCAGGCCACACTCAGACAAAAACAGGCAGCCTTCCTGAGTTGAAAAGATAGAGCTGAAGGCTAAGATGGCTAGCGCTCACAGAACAGAGTACTGGAAAGGAGAAAGTTGAACAAAAAGAGTATTCCATTATCTGCAAAGGATCCTACTGAAATCTTCAACTGAGTATTGATCAGCACATGCAAGGGAGGACACTACTAAAAGCCAGGGGGAAAACATACTGGAAATGATTAGGGGAAACAGTATCCAGCACTGACAGATAGGAATAGTACCAGCCTACGAATTCAAAGAACATCAGGCCAAGTACCCAGAAGGCTTTTGCCTAAGTAGTAGGGCAAAATTAGTCCTAAGCCAAACATTGCTCTGATCCCACCTAACAATGCTATAAGATTAACTCTCAAAAGAATGAATTGTTTCCAAATAACTTAATTATGTTCTAGAACAAAGCTCAAGAAAATCTATAGGAGGGCGCCTGGGTGGCTCGGTGGGTTAAAGCCTCTGCTTTCGGCTCAGGTCATGATCTCAGGGTCCTGGCATCGAGGCCCACATCTGCCTCTCTGCTCTGCAGGGAGCCTGCTTCCTCCTCTCTCTCTGCCTGCCTCTCTGCCTACTTGTGATCTCTCCCTCTGTGTCAAATAAATAAATAAAATCTTTAAAAAAAAAGAAAATCTATAGGAATTAAAAATATTTAGCATACAGCAAGGTAAAATTTATAACTTATGATATCTAATAAAAATTTATATTAATTTGAAAAGGCATATACTCCCCTATGTTTATTGCAGCATTATTTAAAATAGCCAAGATATGGAAGCAGCCTAAGTGTCCATTGATAGATTGATAGATGTGGGATGTGCATATATATATATATGAATATTATAGAGCCATAAAAAGAATGAGATCTTGACATTTCCAAAAACATGCATGGACCTAGAGAGTGTTATGCTAACTGAAATAAATCAGACAGAGAAAGACAAATACTACATAATTTCACCTACATGTAGAATCTAAGAAAAACAAACAAACAAACAAAAAACATGAATAGACTCACAAATACAGAGAACAAACTGTTGGTTGCCAGTGGAAAGATGAGCAAAACAGGTGAAAGGGATAAAGAGGTACAAACTTCTAGTTAAAAAATGAATAAGTCATAAGAATGAAAGGTAAAGCATAGCCAATAATATTGTAATAACTGTGTATGATGACAGGTGGTAACTATACTTATCATGATAACCATTGCTTGTTATACACCTGAAGCTAAGGTAACATTTTATTATGTCAACTATAGTTTAATAAAAAAATTTAAAAATTAAAAATTATCATACATACAAAAAGAAGTAGGAAAATATGCTAAATAATGAAAAAATAAAATAAAAATATTAATTGGATAAATTATAAAATTTATTTTATAAATTATAAATTCATAAAAAATGAATAAAAACCAACCCATACAAATCACATCAAAACCACAGGAGATACCACCTCACACTAGTCAGACTGGCTAAAATTAACAAGTCAGGAAATAATAGATGTTGGCAAAGTTACAGAGAAAGGGGAGCCCTCTTACACTGCTGGTGGGAATGCAAGCTGCTATAGCCACTCAGGAAAACAGTATGGAGGTTCCTCAAAAAGTTAAAAATAGAGCTATCCTATGACCCAGTAATTGCACTACTAGGTATTTACCCAAAAGATACAAACATAGTGATCCAAAGGTGCACCTGCACCCCAATGTTTATAGCAGAAATGTCCGCAATAGCCAAACTATAGAAATAGCCCAGATGATGACTATCAACAGATAATGAATAAAGAAGTTGTAGGGTGTGTGTGTGTGTGTGTGTGTGTGTAATGGAAAATGACTCGGTCATCAAAAAGTGAAATTTTGCCATGTGCAACAATGTGTATGAAATTAGAGGGATCAAAGACAATTATCATATGATTAGAATTTAAAAAATAAAACAGAGGGTCATAGGAAAAGGGAGGGGAAAATAAAATAAGATGAAATCAGAGAAGGAGACAAACCATAAGAGACTCTTAACTATAGGAAACAAACTGGGAATTGCTGGAGAAGAGGGGGTAAGGGGATGGGGTACTGGCTGATGGACATTAAGAAGAGCACTTGATATAATGGGCACTGGGTGTTATATGCAAATGATGAATCACTAAACTCTACCTCTGAAACCAATAACGTGTATATGTTAATTAATTGAATTTAAATAAAATTTAAAAAATAAAATAAAAACTGATTTTGTGGCTCCCCACAAAAAAAACCCCATAAATGATATGGATGATAGGATTAGTAGACAAGGATATTATCATAACTATATTCTATATGTTCCAGAAACTAGAGAAATAGTTAACATGTCAGAGACAGGGAAAATTTTTTTAAATTCCCAAACTTCAGGAGATGATAACTATAATGTCTGAGATAGAAAATATAATGGGTGGAATTAACAGTGTATTAGACATTGCAAAAGAAAATATTAGTGAATTTGAAGAAATTATCCAACATAAAACATGGAAAGGAAAAGATTTTCAGAAGGCACATCGTAATCAAATTACTTAAAGCCAGAATTCAAGAGAAAATTTCAAAGCAACAAGAGATAAAAGGCACATTTCATACAGAGCAACAAGATAAGGATGATAGCAAATTTCTCATCAGAAACACTGAAAGTCAAAAGAAAGTGAAGCAGTATTTTTAAAGTATTGAGGGAAAGAAAAAACTGTCAAACGCCCTTGAATTCCATACCTAGAAAATATATATTGCAAAGGTGAAATAAAAACATTTTCAGGCATAAAAAAGTTTGAAAATTTTTATTACCAAGAGAATATCACCACACACACACACAGAAAAAAAGTTAAGGAGGGCCTTTGGGCAGAAAGAAAATAATAACAGAAAGAAATGAATGTATGCAAAGAAAGAAGAGCACCAGATTTGAAAACTACATGAGTAAATATAAAATTCATTGTTATTACTTAAATCTCTTTAAAAGATATTTCACTCTTTAAAGCAAAAGGAAAAATACTAAAATGTATGTTGGGATTTTAAAAACATGCTGAAATTAAATGTATGACAATACCACAATGTTCAGAAATAGAAAAATGCTGTTGTAATATTCTTAAACTATATACAAAGTGATATAATATTGCTTTAAAGATTTTATTTATTTGAGAGAAACAGAGCATGAGTAGGGGGAGGGCCAGAGGAAAAAGCAGACTCCCCATTGAGCAGGGACCCCAATGCAGGGCTCAGTCCCAGGACCCTGAGATCATGACCTGAGCCAAAGCCAGACGCCTCACCGACAGTTTTGGGTTAAGTGAACAGAAGTCTAACTTGAATCATCAAAACAAAAAGTATTGCCCCTTCAATCAATTTTCAGACTTGATCAAGTTTTATTAGGGTGACTGTACATTGGAGAAAAGGAAAATGATCAGACTTTTGGGGGTTACTGAAACATTGGCTCTGAACTGTCACTGATTTTAGGAGACCCCAAACATCACTGTGGCCCACAGGTCATAGTAGGGGCTATGCAGGTCAGATTACCAATAAGGTTCTAGTTCAAGTCTATCCAACAGTAGGTACAGTGGGTCACCAAACACATCCCATGGTTATTTTCACAGCTCTAGAATTCGTAATTGGAATAGACATACTGAGCAACTGGCAGAATTCCCACACTGCTTCCCTAACCTGTAGAGGAAGGCTACTATGGTGGGAAAGGCCAAGTGAAAGCCACTAAAACTGATTCTACCTGGGAGAAGAGTAAAGCAAAAGCAATACCACATTCCTAGATGGATTTTGGAGATTGATATCATCATCAGAGTTGAAGGATACAGGGGCAGTGGTAATTCCACATATTCCCATTCAACTCCCTAGTTGGTCTGTGCAGAAAACAGATGGATCTTAGAGATTGACAGTGGATTATCATAAATTTAATCAGGTAATGATTCCAATTACACCTGCTGTTCCAGATGTGATTTCATTGCTTGAACAAATTAACACATCCCTGATACCTAGTATGTAGCTATTGATCTGGAAAAATGCATGTTTTCTTGATACTTGTTAATAAAGCCCACCAGAAGCAATTTACGTTCAGCTGGAAATATATCTTCACTGTCCTAATTTAGGAGTATATCATTGCTCCAGCCTTATGTGATAATTCAGCCCACAGAAACTTGATTGCCTTTCCCTTCCACAAAGTATCACAACTATTCTAGACTTATTGGTAAGAAATTTGCATGTCAGAGGTTGGGAAATAAATGCAAAAAAAAAAGTCAGATGTTTTCCACCTCAGTGAAATTTCTAGAAGTCCAGTGTTGTCATCCATGTCCAGATATTCTTATATCTCCTAGGTATAATACCTAGTGACCCTCTAGATTTTAGAGGCAACATATTCCTCACTTGGGCATATTACTGTGGCCCATATACCAAGTGACCCCAAAAGCTGTTTTGAGTAGGGCTCAGAACAAGAAAAGTCTCTGTAACACATGCAGGCTGACACACAAGCTGCTCTGCGGCTTGAACCATATGATCCATCAGATCAGTGTTGCCTGAAGCATCAGTGGCAGATAGAAATACTGCTTAGAGCCTTTGGCAGACCCTTATAGGTATTTTCCCAAGAGAAATAAAAGGATATCTCCATACAAAGAATTGCACACAAAAATTCACACCAGCTTTATCTGATATAGTCATAAACATTAAAAAATCCAATGTCCAGCAACAGGTGAATGAATGAACATATTATGACATATCCATTCAATGGAACGTTACTCAGCTATAAGAATGGATCAATTAACAATTGATCTCTGCAACAATATGAATGAAACTCAGAACAATTATGCTGAGTAACAGAAGCCAGACACAAAAAAAGTACATGGTATATGATTTCAATTTATATTCTAGAAAATTTAAATTTCAATCCTAGAAAATGCAAACTAATCTAAAGTGGAAAGAAAACAAATCAGTGGTTGTCGGGGGGGAGGGGCAGAGCACTGCCGAGTGGGCAGGAGGACAGTTTTGAAGATGAGAGATATGTTAGTTATTACGGTAGTAGTGGTTTCATGGGTGTATATATATGTCAAAACTTAATCAACTTTCACATTTTAAGTATGTGAAATTCATTTAATGTCAACTATACCTCAATCAAGTTAAAAATATTTAAATACAAGAAAATAATTGCATGGGGAAAATGGTTCTCTCCCATTCAAAATGGTACTGTAAGTTAATGTCCTTTTATTGTAATTTGTTATGAGATATGTTTTGTTTTCATTTTATTTTATTTTTAATCTCTTAAGAAGGTTATACAATATTATATAAATTTGGAATGACCATATTACATTTGGATTTGATCTGGGAGAATTGACTGATAAAACTCTCCAGTGTTTTATTTGTGGCAAACTTTAAAAATATTATTTAATTTCTTAATAGATTAGATTTATCCAGATATTCTATTTCTTCCTGAAATTATTTTTTATTCATATTTTTCTAATTTTTCCATTTTATCTCAGAGTTTAAGTTTGCCGTCATAGTTTTTTTATCTTTAATCTCTCCTATATCTGTAATTGTGTTTCCTTTTTCTCACTCAGCATTATTATTGTGTTTCTCTCTCCTTCATTCCCACTTTATTTCACTTTGTTTTTTCTTCTTTCTCATTACAATCAACTTTTAAATTCCTCACAATCAACTTTTGGCTTTGTTGATCTACTTTTTGCTACTAATACTTCCTGAATCTATGTATATATGTCTTCATTCTGGTTCTAGAAAATTCTCAGCCAGTAGCTCTTTAAATGAATCCTCTTCTCCAGTCTATATATTATCACATGTCTTATCTCCTTGCTCTCTGTGAGGAAGCCTAAGTAATTTATTTAAACATATATTCCAGATCATTAATTTTCTCTTCAGCTATGTATAATCAACTATTAAAGACATCTATTAAGATTTTTATTTCAGTAATGTGATGGAGGAAAAATTTTTCTTCTACCCTCCTGGGTTCTGTGACTGATTTAAGAACTACATTGTAATCGGGACACCTGGCTCAGTTGGTTGAGTGGCAGACTCTGATTTTGACTCAGGTCATGATCTCGGTGTCCTGGGGTGGAGCCCCACTTCAGGCTTCACACTCAATGGGGAGTCTGTTCGAGGATTCTCTCTCTCCCTTTCCCTCTGCCTTTACCCCTACTCACATGTGCACACACACACTCTCTCTCTCTCTCTTTAAAATAAATAAACCCTAAAAAAAAGAATTACATTGACATATAAAAGATTAACAGGGAAAAACATTTTAATTATGTGTGCGTGCATGGGAGCTTCATAAAAACATGAGACTCAAGGAGACAACCAGATGATTGGGACTTATGTACCATCCTGAGCTAAGGAAAAGAGAGAACAAATCTATATGGCTATATTTAATCATCAGCCATTATTAGGTCATATGTATGTTTCATTTCTTCAGAGTTCATACACAGATAAGTATCAGTTAATTTCCATTTCTATAGTCCTGGTGGTCTAAATCTGATCTATTTGTTATTTCTTCTGATTCTCACCCTGGGTGGCTTGCCTTCCCTTATACTCAATGACTTGGAATTCATATTCGGTATATATTAATTGTGAGGTAATGTGGGTACTTAAAATGAGAATATTTTTTTCCAGGAAGGATTTGCATCTATGTCTTCCAGGAGCTAGGGAAAGCCACTGGTCTGGAATGTCTTCAAAGTCCCCACAGGGACTGTGGTGGCTAAGACAGGAGTCAGGGGCTCTGTCCCACCTCCTTCTGCTGGAACAAAGCTCAGAACCTGGATTATTGTCCTGCTGAGGACATCTGTCCTTAGGGCCACCCTGTCCACTACTCCCATTCTGCCTTCATCTCAGAGTTTGTTTTCCATTCTCTCTGGTTTGGGGAGAGGGACAGGACAGTGTACTTTGAATTCACCCTAATTCTCCTTTTATGAGCCCATCAATTCACCAAAAAGTGTTTCTATTCAGGATCCAGTCGTTCTACAGTGGGAGGGCCTATTAGAGCACTTAGCATCATGTGTAGTCAGGTGTGAAACTTAAACCTATGTCTCTTTGACTTGTAGTTCAATGTTATTTTTACTTTTGTATGCCATGAAAGCAAACATTGGCAACTATTAAAACATCATTCTCCTTCTCAGTATTCTGATCATCAAAATGTGACCATCCACATAACACACAGAAAGGAGCTATTACGGACTGATTTGTGTCTCTCCAGAATTCTCCAGTATGGTGAAGTCTTAAGCCCCAGTACACCTCATCCTATGACTGTGTTTAGAAATAAAGCCTTGTAGTGGTTAATCTTGCATGTCAACTGGGCTGGCCCCAGGGTGCCCACGTTAAACATTATATCTGGGTGTGTTCATGAGGGTGTTTCTAGAAGAGATTATTATTTGAATCACTGGACTCAGTAGATTGCCTTTCCAAGTGGGGGTGGGAATCGTCCAATCCATTGAGGGTCTGAATAGTACAAGAGGTGAAAAAAGAAGGAATTCACTCTTTTTTCTCCTGCCTCAAAGATTGAGCCAGAACATCTCATCTCATCTTCTCCAACTTTTAGACTGGGATTTACATAATCATCTCCCCCAGTTCTCAGGCTGTTAGACTTGGACTGAATGATACCATTGGCTTTCCTGGGTTTCTAGCTTGCCAATGGCAGATAGTGGGACTTCTCAGCCTCACTGGCATGAGCCAGTTCCTCAGAATGAATCTACATCTACTTGTGTGTGTGTGTGTGTGTGTGTGTGTGTGTGTGTGTGTGTATGTGTGTGTGTATGCATATGTACATATGTACTAGTTCTGTTTCTCTGGAGACCCTAAGAGAAATTTAAAGGTGTGATTAAAGTTAAGTGACGTTATATTGGTGGGCCCTCATTCTATATGAGTGGTGTCTTTAAAAGAGAGAGAGGCACAAACCCAAAGAAAAGACCACGTGAAGACACATCAAGAAGGCAGTCATCTGCAAGACAACGAGAGAAGCTTCAGGAGAAACCAACCTTGCCAACATCTTAATCGTGGACTTCCGACCTCTAGAACTGTGAGAAAATAAATTTCTATTTTTTAAACCACTCAATCTGTGGTATTTTATTATAAGAGTTTCTAGCAAACTAATACAGAAGCTTTCTTAGTCTTCTTTATGTTTTCTTTATTCCTGGAATGGCCCGTTCCTCTTGTTGTCATGAGAAATTTAACCCATCCTTCAAGGCTAACTCAATTGTCACCTCTTCTGTGAAACTTCTCCAAATTCTCTGTGTTCTAGTATTTTCACATATTTCGTTTATAGCACTTTTAATATTGTATTCGTACCTGCCTCTTGTACAAGATTGTGAATCCTTTAAGAATAGCAGCCACATAAAGTCCGTCTTTGAATTCCCAACACCTAGTTTAAATGCCTGTTGGATGAAGGTATATGAACGGATGAATGGATGAACACAGGAGACGCAATTTCCCGTTAGGATGCCATACTCTCTGCTGCCCTCTGGTGGCTATTCATTCTACAACACTGCAACAAAGGCAGCTCACGGATTCTTCTAACAGCTTGTTTTTTCACTTTATGAAAAATTTTCCGCTTCTATTTTGGTATTACCACAATCTACTCTTCTCATTACATCATCCATCAGCTTCTGGTCATCTTCCTCATTTACTAAGAACTTTTTTACCAAGATCCTGGTCCTCACTACCCTAACATCAGTGACTTCCAATGACATGTAGATCATCCTTCTCAAAGACTGATTCAAAATTTCTTCCTTAGCCCCAACATGTTATCTACATCTTACTTCAGGAACTCGTTACTTAGCCACACCCAGAGTTCATCGTCACAAAAATTTTTTTCATATCTGTATATTTTGATTCTGTGGTAAGTTGAATAATGACCCCCAAAGATGTCTACTTTCTAATCCCCAGAACCTGCAACTGTGTTACCAAAAGAACCTTTGCAGATGTGATTAAGTTAAGAATGTTGAGATCAGAAGATAACCTTGAATTATCTGGGGGGCTCAATATAATCACAAGGGTCTTGTGACAAGAAACATGCAGAAGGGTCAGAGTGAGAGAAGAAGTGACAACAGAAGCAGAAGTCTATGTAATGTGAGGCCATGAGCAACAGAAGGCAGGCAGCCTCTCAAAGCTGGAAAGGGCAAGAAAGCAAGTTCTCTCTTAGAGCCTCCAGAAAGAACACATCCCTGCCAACCGGGTTTAGATTTACGACTTTCAGAACTGTGAGAGGAAAAAACTTACATTGCTGTAACCACTAAGTTTATGGTAACTTGACAGAGCAGCAGTAGGAAACTAACACAGGCTCCAACAGACAAATCTCTAACCACAAGCTTTTGTTCATCTGGCTCACTCCATTTCTTTCAGTAAGACTAACCTTATTCCCACAATTGTTCTCTCTCTGGCTACGTTTCCTTTCCTAGACACATAGACACGATGATTTTAAAGATTAATATCTCTCTTCTCAAGACATCAAGGTCCTAACCTGAGCTAGGTCCTCAGTCCCTCTTTATTCTTTATATGACTTTCAGGAGCTCCTTCTATTTCTCAGAGCAATAATTCCAAACCAAGTCACATGCTCCATCACTACTTCGCTCTTCAGGAAATTACCTTGGCTTCTATTTTTGAGAGAAAACGGAGGTGTGGCATGAACTGCCTCCAGCATGCCCCCTTGCTGCAATCCCCCTTGCTCTCACTGTCCCTGCTTATTTCTCTCTGCAGCCTCTGCCTAACAGACCTTCCTGCTCTCTAGCCTCTGTTCACCTAAAATAACTTACTTCTTTATCTTTTTCCAACATTTTCCAACTTTCTATGAAGACTTTATTGACACCACCCAATTCCC
Organism: Ailurus styani; assembly: GCA_002007465.1. Classification (NCBI taxonomy): domain Eukaryota; kingdom Metazoa; phylum Chordata; class Mammalia; order Carnivora; family Ailuridae; genus Ailurus; species Ailurus styani. The sequence continues at coordinate 584,434 of LNAC01000844.1, read as the reverse complement.
CGGTTGACTACTCCTCCTTCGTGTTCCCATTTTATTATACATATTTCTACTGCAACTGTCATACCACACATGATAATGTTTTGTTACATTGATTTATGTGTCTTTCTCCTTCAACTAGACTGAGAGTCCCTTGAGGTGAATTACTGTGTCTTATTTGTCTCATTACCTCTAACACGTCTAGCACTTTGCCTATAATGTTTTAAGAAATGGTAAGAAAGAAAGTAGGAAGGACCAAGTGAGATGGTGAGTGATGTGGCCAGACAGCAAGACTCCTCCCACCACATATATGCACCATCACCACCACCAAACATCAGTTCTGCCTCTCACCTCCTCCCTGTGATTAATCTGTTTAGAGACCAAGGCTGATCCCAGATCTCTAGGCAGAAACTCATTCCAGTCAAAATGACAAGTGCACTGGCATGTTCATCTAGAGTCCTATATTTCATCAAATCCACTTCAGAATCAGGAAGGCACTCTTGGCTACCTCCGCACTCCAGACCATCTGGTCAGGTGGCACAGAGCCCACTTACAAGGTCAGTTTCTTACTGCCCTGAACACTCCAGATTATACTGCAGAGTAAACTTCTCTCTGAACTATCACAGGAAAATCTTCAGAATCACATTAGTTACTCTCTCAACCACTTCTTTTAGTTCCTGGTTAAGTGGCAGGGATATTTCTCCATAGCATAATTGTGATCTAACTGTATCTCTGACTGGGGACAATGAAGTGGTCTCAGAGGACAAGGGCCAGCACCGACTTCTTATATTCCTTTTTTGTGGGAAGGAGAGAGCAGTGAAGTGGTCTGTGCCATGGAAACACTGGACCACATTCTGGCGTCTCAAGGATGTGTCCAGTCAGCCTCGTGGACATTCTGATCCTAAGTCAAACTCTTTGTATTAGAACTGATAGGCATTTACTATGCTTCACTTCTAAATGATGGTTCCTTTCATATTCAAAAGAAATCGTTCCCCCAACAGTAGTGAGGGTGAGAGAAGCTACAATATGTTTGCTTCTTGTTGGCACAGTTTTTGGTTGGAGTTTGCTTGAAGGTTCCTCTAAACTTCTGGAACTAATGCTATAATGATGAAGCCTGCTAACATCATAGAGAAAGCTAAAGATGAGCAATCATAAGTAGCTCTATACAAATGATACGCATCCTGTGCCAAAACAAAAAGGATAGCCACATTGCAGGCAGAGCTCCTAGGGAGCAAGATGGGGAAGAGAGCTGGCTTCACATGACACCGGCACATTCTAACACATGGTCAGCACTACTGTCAGGTATTTGATCTTCCTGTAGGTAATTCTGTCTGGGTAGATTTCAAAGCAAATATATTTGAGGACTGTCTGAAAAATACATCTCTACTTCTGCCTTCTTTTCCTGTTTATTTGGGAAAAAAGGGGAAGATGACCTGGAGGGGGTTAGAAACCAACTCTCACCCTTGAAGATCCAACATAAAGGGTACCTTCTTGGTGAGGTTCCCTCTAAAACACTGGAATCCCCAGTGATCTGTCCTTGCCCTGAATACCTATAATATTTTCCATTTTACTACATACCATACTGACTTGCATTATTAGTTATCCATTCATGATCCAGGAACTTGTATCCCCAATTAGCTGCCAGATCCTGTGTTGTTGCTTTTTTGTTTTGTTTTGTTTTTAAGATTTTATTTATTTATTTACTTGACAGAGAGATAGCACAAGTAAACAGAGCAGCAGGCAGAGGGAGAAGGAGAAGCAGACTGTCTGCCCAGCAGGAAGCCTGATGCATCCCAAAACCCCGGGATGGTGACCTGAGTTGAAGGCAGCCGCTCAACCGACTGAGCCATCCAGGCGCCCCTAACTACAAGGTCCTGAGAACAAGGACTGCTCTATTTGTCTACAGTCCACAGTACCTATTCACAGTGATTGAATATAGCAGATGCTCAAAAGATCTGATTGCTTGGGTAATGCCACCATCAAAAAACTCCCAAGTCCCAAATATGATTTTGTTACAAAGTATGTGAAATATAAGGAATAAGTCTATCTCTGTATTAATTTTGTACGCCTTGTGTTCTGCAATTCCTGAGAACAAAGTACCCGAGCTGTGTATTGGGGATTGCACAGGGGCGCCAGGAGGAAGCAGGGTAAATGTTAAAATGTATCAGGCCAAAGAAAAAAATGCCCGCATGGGATTAAAACAAACTGGATTACTTAGAGTTTGCCTAAGCAGCAAGAAATGTTGGCCGACTCCATTTAATAAAGCTAGAAATCTCAGTCTTAGGGTTACTTTCTCAGGGTTACTGCCTGCAAGGCCACTCTGTGCTCCACACCGCTTTGAGAACTACGGTCCACACCTCAGCACTGTTCCGCAAGCAAGAGTTTGGGAGACCACTTTCCGCTGGTGCTGTCACGGCAGTTCCTCACCACCAGGGGCAGCCGCGGGCAGCGCCGCGCCACGGGGCGAGCGGCCGCTCTCCCAGCATGCCCCGCTGCGCCGGCGTCGACCCGGAAGTTGTCGCCGGCAGCCGCCGGCCGGCAGCCGTGACAGAAGCCGGGCGGTTGATTGCAGTCGCCCGGGGAACCAAGCCCGGGGAAGAGTTCCTCCGAGGGTGGCGGCGAAGACACCGTTGTGTCCCCCACAAATCGGGGTTCGGTCTGGGCGCGCCCCCAGCTGGTGTATGACCCGGCGCTCGGCGTCTGTAAGTGTTGGGTGAGGGGCGCCGTAGGCCGGGCCCCGTCCTCCCCAGGCAGCGCGGGGGCTTTCCGACCTCTGCGTTATGAAGGCAGCAGAGTCTTTGAGGGCGGCGTCTCGGCTGGAAGGGGCTGGAACGAGGGGGAGAAGCAGAGCCGCCTCTGTGGCTTTGCAGTGCGTGTAGGACGCCGAGGGCCCAGAGCCCCGCCCGGGTCCCTGAATAGCACCCCGGATAGCCTTGCCTCCGTACTCGGTTAACGTCCCATTCCCGATTCAAGTGAAGTAGAAAGAGGGCGATCGATCGTCTAGGTAGCCATCTGCCCCTTTCAGCCATGAAGGCGGAGACAGTGTCCTCCTTACAAGAGGCTCCAGCTGGGTCGAGCTGGAACCTCAATAACCTGCTGAGTAGCCGGAAGCTGATGGCTGTGGGGATCGTGCTCGGCTGGCTCCTGGTCATCCACTTTCTGGTCAGTGTGTGGCTCCTCTGCCTTTTGTCTGCATTGCTAGCGGTGCTGGGAGGATGGCTGGGCTCAAACGCCATTGTGGGGGCTTCAGGTCGATTGCACCTGGAACGCTTCATCCCGGTGGCCACCTGCCCTCCAAACCCTGAGGCAGAGAGGCAACTGGAACAGGAGATCGACCGCACCATCCAGATGATTATTCGGGACTTTGTGTCATCTTGGTATCGCTCAGTGAGCCAGGAGCCAGCCTTTGAGGAAGAAATGGAGGCGGCCATGAGAGGGTTGGTCCGGGAGCTGCGGAGGAGGATGGGCATGGTGGACAGTCATGCTCTTGCACAGAGGGTTCTGACTCTCTGCGGTTGTCACCTGCAGAGCTATATTCAGGCGAAGGAAGCCCTGGCTGGGAAGCAGAGTGGTACAGTTGAGCCCTCCCAGCTCTGGGAGGCTTACTGCCGAGCTGCTGCCCCACATCCCGCTGTACAGAGCGCCAGCACTGAGGTCACCTATACACGTGGCATTGTAAATTTGTTGCTTCAAGGACTAGTGCCAAAGCCCCACTTGGAGACCCGGACCGGTCGCCACGTCGTGGTGGAACTCATTACTTGCAATGTAATCTTACCACTGATCAGCAAGCTGTCAGATCCTGACTGGATCCACCTTGTACTTGTGGGCATCTTTTCCAAGGCCAGAAATAATCCTACAGCAGTGGTTAAACCGACTTCCCCAGCCAGTGCCCTGGAAAAGCCCTCAGTGCCCACATCTCTGCCACTGATTGTTGAGGTACAGAGCCTGCCAGAAGTGAGAGCCCCTTCTCCAGCAGCAGCACCAGTGCTGCTAAACTGTAGTGAGCCAGACGGGCCTTCCCACCACTCCCCAGAAGTTGAAGAAGGCCATGAAGCAATAGAGGGAGAATTGGGTGGTGTGCCGGAAGAGAGAAAAGTAGGAAACAACTCATCTCATTTCCTACAGCCAGATATTCGAGGTCCTTTGTTCTTATGTGAAGACACAGAGCTGGAGTCTCCATTGTCTGAACTGAGCAAGGAAACCATCATGCTCATGACCCCGGGCAACTTCCTCTCTGACAGGATCCAGGATGCCCTGTGTGTCCTGGAGGGTCCCCAGTCTCTGGAGTCTAAGGATGTTGAGGGATCCGAAGGAATTGAAGGAGCAGAGGCCGAGGAGGGTCCAGGAACAGAAACAGAGACAGGGCTGCTGGTTTCCATGCTCACTTCTTGCCCAGAAATCCACATTGACACAGCAGACAAGGACATAGAGCAAGGAGATGTCACCTCTCTTACAGCTTTGCTGACAGATCCAGAAGGGACCTGCCCCCCACGACCCTCATGCTTAGAGAAGGATCTCACCAATGATGTGAGCTCTGTAGATCCTAGTCTGCCACAGGTTTTGCTTTCTTCTTCTCCAACCGGTCCTCTCAGCTCAACCACCTTCAGCTTTGAGCCCCTGACCAGTCCAGATGGCCCAGTTGTCATCCAGAACCTTCGTATCACTGGTACCATTACTGCTCGAGAGCACAGTGGCACTGGATTCCACCCATACACACTCTACACAGTGAAGGTAACAGGATTAAAATTACGGTCACCCACTCTGGGTTGGGAATGTGTTTGGAGAGCAGAGTCAGTGAAGCTAGTATTCTAAAGGAGAGAGGCTACTCCTTATTTACTATGCTACTATGTTCAGTTCAACAATCTATATGTGAATGGTCTGAAGATCATTTGTAAAGCACTTTACAAATGGCTTTTCTTTAGTATCTACATAAACAGTCCTAGAATCTCAGGGTTCTTAGGATACTGAGGGTCATATTTTTCAGTGGTTCTAATATAGAGGCTTGTCCAGAAATTCTCTTTCCAAACTTCCCTGTTAATTTCTTTCTTTCCTTTTTTAATTACTAGTATCTTCTGTACTTTGTTTAGGAAAGAAGTTTATTTACGTGTGTGTGTGTGTGTATAACATCTCAGATGCATATGTATAATATATATGTGTGTGTGTACGTTACATCTCAGAAGGTAACAGCTTCCTCATTCCTAGAGATGTTCAAGCACAGAAGTAGGAACTACTTGGCAGAGATGATATGAAGGGGTTCCTGTATCAGATGGTGAGTTCAGTTACAGCAGCAGCTCCCTGAAACTGGCTTCAGGATAGACTGCCTCCCAGTCACCTGAAGTGGGTATTTTTGTTAATTCTCATTCTCAGATATATCTGAGCCTATCAGAATCTATTTAAAAAGCAGCCCAAGTGATTTTTGAGAAGCAGCCAAGTTTGGGAATGTATATGTATTGATTGGTGTTGCTCAGGGAGCAGAATATTCCACAGTAACTCCCAGGTGCTCCAACTTTGAGAGCCCCACCCTGAATTCTATCTGTGTCTCTTACCTAGGCCTTTCCTTCGCAATGCTGGTCTGAGGGACTACTACTTTTCTTGTATCAGTTCATGATGAATACTTCCCTCTGGCTCCAGAAAATTTTAAGACAGCCTTAAGCCCCACTAACAAAGAGATCATTTCTTCCATCACTTGCCCCACAGCATAATACCTCCTCCAAACAATAGTTGTAACCTACCCCTAATGAGAACGATTACATACATAGTTCTTGCACATCATTTTATCTTAACTACTCTGTCAAAAAGTCTACCCTGTATTGAGTTGCAGCTTTCATGCTGCTCAGGGTGTTTGCTCTGGGGGAACATTCAGTACAAGTTGTCTTTTCCCACATACTGGCCCTCCACACATATGAAGACAGCAAACTTTGACCCCTTACAACATCTCCAGTCTTCATGTGACTTTCAATCATACAGATGATATGTGCTTAGGAAAAAAAAATTTCAATTTAGCTCCAAGAATAATAATTAATCTGCCCAAAGCAAAATAAAAACACATGTTCCTTTAATGCATTCCAGGCAAACAAATGATTTTATTCATCAGCTGTTTTGGATTATTTGTTCTTCCCCCTAACTAACATAAATAATCACTGGCCAAGTATGGCAAATAGTTACCCTTTTATAATGTCTAACCTATAACTTAGGAGTGAAAGAGGTGTTTGTACCTTCTGTTTTATACTCTTTGAGATTTGAAGAATAGTAATATAGCCATTTTTTTAAGATTTATTTATTTCTGAGAGAGGGAGATAAGTGGGTGGGGCAGAGGGAGAGAACATCACAAGCAGATTCCACTCCAAATGTGGAGCCTGACGGAGGACTCAGTCTCATGGCTGTGAGGTCAAAACCTGAACTGAAACCAAGAGTCAGACACTTAACTGACTGTGCCACCCAGGAGCCCTATAGCCATTTTATAAGTAAAGTGTTTGCAGGAAGGAGTTTTGAGGTGGAAGGAGGGAATGGAGAACAGCAAAACTCATTTTTCTTTCTGGGCCATATATGTTGGGAAACACATCTCATTCCTTAATTCAGCTATCCTGGGAATTTGAGTTATTCATTACAACTCAGAGCAGCAGTTCAATCTAGTATTTTCAGAAATAGGGGCACGTGGGTGGCTCAGTCATTTAAGCTTCTGCCTTTGGCTCAGGTCATGATCCCAGGGTCCTGGGATCGAGCCCCTGCTCCTCCCTCTCCCTCTGCCTGCCACTCTGCCTACTTGTGTCTCTCTCTCTGTCAAGTAAATTTTTAAAAAGGAAAGAAACGGAAGAAATAAACAGAATAGGAACTTCTCCCTCCCTTTACCTCTACTCTGCTCTTACTTTGTGGCCATTGAGCTCATGCCTTAAACAAATATGTTCATTCAACAGTATGAGACGGCCCTGGATGGTGAGAATAGCAGCGGCCTACAGCAGGTGGCCTACCACACTGTGAATCGCCGTTACCGCGAGTTCCTGAATCTACAGACTCGTCTGGAGGAGAAATCCGATCTCCGAAAGTTCATCAAAAGTCAGGAGTTTCCCCAGCCTGGACTGCCTGCTTGCTTTACACATCTGGCCCCTTGAGCTGAGAGGCTGGAGGCCTACTAGATTGTGGGGAGGGATGAAGGAGGAGAACACAGCATCAAGGGGCTCGTGTTCCCCCAGTTTGCTCTCAGATGCTATGGGTTTTAGTGCTGGATAGCACTGATCACATTCTTTCTGAGGCACTTCTTTGCCACTTAGTGTTTTGTTCTGTGTCCCATCTAGTTTAAGTGTAAGAAACTTTCACTATTTCCACCTGTGTCTGTGAGGTAGCATGAGGAGTTAAATCAACTTTTCCACATACATACAGAGATGGATTGCTCTTAAAATAGTATCCAGAAATACTTGCCATCCTTCCTTTAACAACTAGGCTTTTTGTGTGTCTGCTATTTGACACCCATAAGGCACAGGAACAGTAAGAAAATGTAATAACATTTAATTCTAGGGCGCCTGGGTGGCTCAGTGGGTTAAAGCCTCTGCCTTCAGCTCAGGTCATGATCTCAGGGTCCTGGGATCGAGGCCCACATCGGGCTCCCTGCTCAGCAGGGAGCCTGCTTCCTCCTCTCTCTCTGCCTGCCTCTCTGTCTACTTGTGATCTCTCTCTGTCAAATAAATAAATAAAATCTTTAAAAAAAAAAATTTTATTCTAAAAGTAAGCTAGTAAGCCAGCTACTTTGTTTAAAAAAACAAAACAAAACTGATGATCACCCAAATAAACCTTTTAATAAGTTTAGGCATAAGTTGTGGATTTCAGTTATGCATTTTCTTTCTTAATAACAATAGTTACCATTGAACCAAGCTTGAAAACGTTTGCCAACTTCTCTTCTAAGTACTTTACACGTATTAGCTCACTTAATTCTCCTAACAGCTTATGAGATAGATAACTATCATTATCCCTACTTTACAGAGAGAAAAGTCAAAGAAGGATTAGGCAACTTGCTGAAGGTCATTCTTATATAGGGATTGGAGCAAAAATTTCAACTTGGGCAGCTGGACTTCAGGGTCCTCATTTGTAACTACTGTAGCATAAGGTCTCCTATATCTTAGCATGAACACTGATAACGAGAGTAGATTGTATGTAGTATATCCTTGGGGTATATTTGGAACTCCTTAAATAAAAAAAAAAATCTTAGGAACATATCAACTGTTCTGTTTTCTTTACGTATATGATGTATCTTATATGGAATATCTCTCAGTAAACATTAAGTGAGTTTGTGTTTTTGTTTTTTTTAAGATGTGAAGGGTCCTAAAAAGCTCTTTCCAGATCTTCCATTTGGAAACATGGATAGTGACAGAGTAGAAGCCCGAAAGAGCCTCCTGGAATCCTTTCTAAAGGTCAGCATCCTTCTGTTTCAGTTGTGCTTTCATTCTAATTACCAGATACCTGAGCCAAGCTGGAAAGACTTGGGGACCAGAATTTCTCTTTGAAATCCTTCTTGTGTCTTTTGCAGCAACTCTGTGCCATTCCAGAGATCGCTAACAGTGAGGAGATGCAGGAGTTCCTTGCTCTGAACACAGATGCTCGTATCGCGTTTGTCAAGAAACCATTCATGGTGTCCAGAATAGACAAGGTACCAGCAGGGCCACTGTACTCAGCTTTAGTTTCTCACCAGAGTGTAGGCAGGGATTGAAAAATAAAGGAGGTTGGGGGTAGGGAGAGACAGCAGAGAGGAGTCCGTAGAACATGGACTAGAATTTTTAAGACCTGTTGCAAATATTGGTTGGACTATCACCTTGCTGAATTACAGTGAGCAACTGTGACACTATATGCGTACACATATCTCCTGGGTGATATTATGGCATTGTTATTCTAGTGGAGGGAAGTAAGGATAGATCTGTACCTCCATAGATCAGTGGTGGCAGGAAAGTCTCCTGGAGGTAAAGATCAATCCTAGTGTTGATCACTCAGGAAAAAAGCCCCAAGACAGGACACTGAGCTGGATTTAAACTGGTGTGGTGATTCTCTGTTGGAGAACAGAGCATGGAAAGAATTACACTTTTTTCAAGAGGATAGTTCAGAACCTTTGGAGATGGTAGGAGAAGGGTATTTATTTGTACAACACATTATGTCCTGTAAGCAGTGATTACCAGCTGATTTTAGAATCTCCAGGGCACAAGTCTGAGGTTTATGTTTATCCAAAGATGGCATATGTTTTAAAAGGTTAGAAAACACTGACTTATTGGCAGAAGGCAGGCCTCTCTCTAGACTTCAGGGGATAAAATGAAAAAGTGGAATATCATGTGGTAGGAATTAGGAGACATTCACTGCTGTGAGGAAAAAGCTGCAAACTGGAAAGGGATAAATGAGGTAGAATCCCCAGAATTCCATGCAGGTGTGTCCATCCACACAGATGTGTTGACTCATTGACTCACTAGCCACTTACTGCTTGCCTGGTCAAGTATGAGTTTGACCATGAACAAGATTAACTGCTGGTGATGTAAGAGTGAACAGAGCAGATAAGACCACAATTTCGTGAGCCTTGAGAGCAAGTTATATTTTTTAAGTTGCATTATCTATTCATGCTGTCCTCTTGTTCTTTCCCTGGTCTGTTATTCCCTATGGTTTACTGTCATCTTACCCCACCACTTCAGTCTTGTCTCAGCTGTGCTAGCTGTATTCCTTGTAGAGGATGAACACAGGCATGAATTAAGGAAGGCATGATGCTGCACTGAGCCAGCAGTGTTAATTAGCAAAGCACCAAAGGAAAAGTAAAGATTTCTTTTCACTTCTTTGGTATTTTAGGGTTTCATTTGTCCATTTTCCTTTTTAGCAAATATCTATATGCCATTTTTCCATTCTGAGAAATACAGACAACTCTTGCTCTTTCAGAGAGGATTGTTTTATTTGGTCTTTATGAGTAGTTTATATATCAACCCTTATCAATTATTCCTTAATTTTGACATGAATGATTTTTGTTTTTCTTTCTGTAAAGAAGAGATATGTGTGGATTAACTGGAAAAACTAGTTGTTTACTCTGTGACTTACTCAGAGCATGTTAATATTATATATCCTTCTAGAATGTATTTCTTATTTGATAATCTTTACTCTTTCTCTTTTCCATATATTCCTACCTATGTCACTTCCATTTATTCACATCTTGGTGAAAGTATTATTGATTTGGCAACTAAAACCCATTCCTTCATATACAAGGAAAGAAATTGAAAAATGAAAAGTATTTCACCAGCCTGCAGAACTCCCAGCTTTTTATTTATTTCATTGTTTGTTTTGGCTTCTTTTCCCATGGCATTGTTTGTCTTAACTCTGTGAGGAAGCAGATTTTTATGGCTATGGAGAAAAGGGGGGTAGTTGCCAGTAAATCTGTCTGGTATCTGACTATGCTGATGAAAGGGCTCCACTAGCTAGCCCAGCTATCTGCTCATCTTCATTGCATAAAGCACCATGAGAACTGCTCATTTGGTGGTTTCTGTCTGACCCTGCACCTCTGACCCCTGCAGATGGTGGTAAGTGCTATCGTGGACACATTGAAGACAGCATTTCCTCGCTCCGAACCCCAGAGCCCCACAGAAGAGCTGAGTGAGGCCGAGACAGAAAGCAAGCCCCAGACAGAAGGCAAGAAGCCTAGCAAGTGAGAAGCCCTTCGGTCACCCGGGGACCCTTTCTAGTTCTCAGGGTCATTGCCAGTCCTGAGTCAAAGCCGGTCCCCACACTCCAGCCCTAGGATAGAGGAAATGGGTCATACATACCAATTTTTATTACAAAGCCAGACCCCACACTTCTCAGTGCTCAACCCAAAGACCTGAGATCCAGCGTAGGTATCCCTGCTGAATGTTTGTCTTGCCATGGGAACCCAGGACTTAAAATGACCAGGGAGTTTTGACTAGAAGGAAAACTGTAGAATATGGATATTCTCCTTTTCTGTTTTCCTGGAAAATTGAAATGTTTCTTTCCTGTTAAGAACCAAGGCTTATAAGTGATCTCTGTTTGTCATCATTTCTGGAAATCGTAGCTCAGAAGATGCATGTACTAGCAATAAACAGCAAAGGGCCAGAATGAACACACATAGGGCCTATTTTAAGCTATACTGTCCTGCACTAGGATCCCACATATACCTTTTCAAAGCCAACATGTGGAAGCAGAGGGCACCACACTTAACTCTTACTGCAAACTTCATATCTGTATCTGGACCATTATGAAGAGAAAGAGTGAGTGAGTGAAAGAAGAGTGTGTGTGTGTGTGTGTGTGTGTGTGTGTGTGTGTGTGTGTGTACATGCATATGTGTATGTGATAGAGGAAAGGGTGGAGAGTTTGTGTGTTTGTGTTTGTATGTCTGACTGTCTTTGTCTCTATGTTCCATGGACCAGCAATAACACAGTTTTTAGCCTTTTTTTTTTTTTAACTGAGCCCATATTTTGAAGGGTGACCATGATATCTGTGCTTATAAGAGCCTTGAAACATGAGGTTAGCACTTGTGGTCCCTTCCCTACTTTTATTTGGAACACTAGGAGAATAAGTGGATGTACGAAAAGGGTACTAACAACAGCAACAAAAACCTTGGTTTATGCCACTTGTCAATTTAATCTCCAACAAATTTTTAATGAGTAGGTATTATATGCTAGCCATTCTTCTAGCTTATGGGAGTACAACCAGGATAGACAAGCCCCTGTTTTACATTAGCAAAAGCCCTTTCAAACATTGTGGACATAGCTTAGTGCAATTGTTGTGCTATATATTAAGAATTGCCAGAATGTATATCATTTCAGGAATTTCAGGACCAGGTCTCTCCTGGCAACTCTGACCACAGTAAGCTCCCAAGAATAAGTATGGATGTTCTTGTTTTAAGGTATTAGTACTTGTCAGCCCTTTGTTTGGAGATCAAAACCATGAATTATGTTCTGTTTCTGCTCTTTGTGTCAATACCAGGTCCAGATTGAGATTCTCCTCCAGTAAGATTGCTCCAGCACTGAGTATAACTGAGGCACCTGAGAAGATTCTCTATTGTCTCCAGGAAGGCAGTGTGGTAAGAAGTTCCTAGATAACTCCTGGAATTAATAGCTGGAATGTTGATCCTGCAGTTACAGACAATTGAAACATTCTCCAAAGTCAGGAGAGATAAAGGTGCCTTACTAAAGGACTTAACCAGCCTCTAGATCTCTAATTTTTATTCTAAAGTGTTTTCTCTCATGGTTTCTAATTCCTACCCACTCTGGATTGGCAGGTTAACTTCTCAAGGGTCATGAGTTTGTAATAAAGGATGGCAGAATGAGAAGGAAAACCAGTTCCTGGGAGAGAACAGATGAAACAAATATATTTGCAGTGAGTGAGAATACAAAGGCATGTTTTACTTGCAATTTAGGTAGAAAGTGAAAATTTTCCAAAGGTGGCCACAAAGTTAGTTGGGTTCTATACTCATGATACTTAGTGCAGTGAAGGAACAGGGAGAAGCTGAAGGGCCACAGTTACTCTTCTGTTTTCTTCATTCTTTATGTGATGTGCCACTGGCCCTTTCTTCAGGAGTCAGAGATCCTATCTATGTCTGGGATGGAATCTTTTATTGAAAAACAGACAAAGTTATTAGAAATGCAGCCAGCAGAAGCCCCAGAAAAAGATCCTGAACAAATCTCCAAAGGTTGTATGGATGGTTACTTGTCAGATGCAGCTGTGCCCACCCAAGATCTCCGCAATGGTGATCCAGGTACGTGACAAGATCTCCGCTCCCACAGAGAAGGGAGGCAGGGTGTGACAGTCGGGGTTCGTCGATGTAATTTCTCTTGTGTTCAGCTAAGCCAGCCACGTGTTAAACATCAGTGTTTGAGGTACTGTGCCGAGTCCTGGGGTACAAAGAAGAATTTGACACAGTTCCCAGAGCTGAATCAAACAGGAGCAGCGCACAAAAACAGGGAGTTCTGGTCCAGCAAAATAAGATCCATGAATATAATGCCATTATCTTTTGTTATTTTTGCCATGCTTTGGCATCTTTGGACACCTTTACTTACGAACTTTCTTTCATGTCTGTGGTATCCCTTTCCTGGTTTTCTTTCCAGCTCTCTTGTGATCCCTTCTCAGTCCCCTTTGTTGGTTCCCTTACTAGCCTTCCAGAACTTTATTTTTGGCTCTCTGTTCTTACTCTGTACTCCCCCTGAGTGATCTCATTTGTACCCTTGATTTTAAATCTAACGTGTGCTGACGATGCCTAAATATTGGATGTCGTATTTTCACTTGCTTACCAGAAATTTCCACTTAGACATACCATAGGGCAACTGAAGCTCAACATGGAATTCTCCCTTTTCCTTCTGTTTTATTTACTGCCATAACAAATGACACCACCCAGTTCCCCAGCATAGAGTGGGAAGGGAGAAGAGGTGAGGACAGGGATGTTTGCTTCCTAAAAGAAATACAGATAGTTTTTTACAGAAGAAAAATTGGGAGCCCTGGATATTAGTATGTTTGCTGAGCTAGAACTTAGAAAAAAGTTTTTCATTTCCACCAAGACAGAGTCTCCCACTGAAAAGAAAAGATCACAAAATCCTGGGGGGAGGGGAGGGGGAGAGAAAAAAAACTGATTTCAGCATTGTTTCTCAGGTGTACATGAACAGTCACCTGACCTATACTGTATGGACCTCAGCTTAACTGTGTGAAAAAATCCCACCTCTTCCCACATATCTCACTGGTTAAGTAAATGAAGTGTTGAAACAGCAAAAGCATCAGAACTGTAGGAAGTTACAAGTAAGAGGAAATGGGTAAAATAATATAATTCTAGCCAAAGTCAAGACTGCAAATTTAGAACATCATATTTCTAAGGGTATAGTTTATGCGTGAGCTTTTCTTCTAGCCCCGAGAAACTCAAAATGCTCACATAACGGGAAACTTATATTTTCTTCCAGAGGACTGGGTTCTGTGGTTTGCTCTTATTTTTTACTGCTATGACTGGCTGTCACCACATGGTGGCAGCTCTAGGTAAAAGCTAAACCTGAGAAAAATCATAAAATCGAGAACGGTGGCTGATGGTCAGGACGGTGCTGTTTCCCAAGGAACTGAATATCCTGTCTTTGAGCAAATGACTGGAAAGTAAACATACTAGTTCCCATGCCCCCTTGAAATGCAGTGCAGAAAAGATATATATTTTTTAGATGTGATTAAGAAAAAAGTAAGATTTGGTTCTCAAAGATTCATCCAAATCTGAAGTTATTAATGTCCTAAAGAACCCTTTAGGGAGGAGAGCTTGGGCAAGCTGGCTGAGACAATACCCATTGGTCCTAGACTAATAAAATTATTGTTGATGATTAATTATGATATTAATCACAGAAGTAGCGCCAGATTGCTGAGATTCATTCTAGAGCATTATGTATTCCTGGGGACATCTCCTGGGAAGCAAATAATAGATGACATGGGACCCCCTGAAAAGGGTTAAAGAACAGATGCTTCCATCCATAAAGTACATCTGTTCAGGAGACTTCAGCTTAGCATGGGCGTGAAGTCACTTGTGGTCTTTCCAGTCTTTGAAAGAGGAAAAAAATCAGTCATTGTTATGGCATATTTTACCAAAGGTGGAGTGCTCTTCCTCAAACCACATGTTATCTCAAAACCAAACTGAAGCCTTCTGGATCCCAACCCAACAGCTCTGTAATGGAGATGCTTTCAAAGCAACTTGTTTACAGGAGAATGAATCCCAAAACTTTCCCCAAATGTGTTACCCACAACATTTCCATGGTGCTTTGTGGAGGCCAGTGGAATATAAGGATGGAAGAGACTGGGCCTTGCCAGTTCCAGTTAGTCACTAGTTGGGAGCAGTTACTTGGAATAGAATATATTCAGTTCCCAGGGGGAAATACGAAAGAAACAGAAGCTAGATAGGCAAAATAATTATGTGCAAAATCTTTTAGAAAGACAAATATTCCTGAGTGACTAAGGAACATAAACAAGAATTATAAAGAAATACAAAGCCTGTCACTGAACTTTTTAGATATAAAGTAAACCTTTCTTGATTTGAGTACAGAAGAACTACAGAAATACAAGATAATTGATAAAACGAGAAAGATCCAGTGCACTGAAATATGTTCCTCTAGAATGGGTCTTTTCTGAGTTACTTTTGATGCCTTTTCATTCCCCAGGAGCAGAGACAGAGCTAGCTGACACAGCCCTAGATGTGCTCCTCTTGCTGCTGATGGAACAGTGGAGATGGCTATGTACAGAAAACATGCAGAAAGTTCTTCATCTTGTATTTGGGACCCTAGTTCAGAGGTAAGATGGCAGAGTTCTCCATTGTATTAGAGTCTCAAGTTGGACAGGGGTTGGATATGATGCTGAATTCTGCACTGGAGAGGGAAAGTATAGAGTCCAGGAAACCTGCAGTCATAAGGAAAGACGGAGACTCTGTCATAGGTGCACAGGGATGAAGACTGCCTGAAAAGTACCAAAAGGCTTGTGTTAATCCCCTCATCATCTAAAGTTTAAATGGGTCTGCTTCTGTAAGACTTGTGGCATAATCCACTGAGTTATAGATACTGTGACCTTAAAACACTTCACCTCAACTCTTCCTACTCAGGGAGCAATTCTCCACCCAGTTATACCCCCGAGCCCTGTACCTTCACCTCGTTGCAGTGGACATTGCTCTTCCCTGACAGTATATATTTACTGTGGCAATAAACAATGAGACGGAGAAAACAGATCAGTGCTCTGAAAATAAAGATTGTTTTCTCCAAAAGATGTGTAAATATTCACAACTAAAGAAGTACTTACACAGGATGGTAAGGAATAAAAATATACTTGGATATAAAATGTGGACTGTGATCCCAACACCACTTACATCTCCTAAAAGATCTGCACATGGATGGAGTTTTTAGCTGCTTGCTAACCATGAAACTGACACAAACTTTGCTAAACTCGGGATGGCCAGGGCCACAGTCTCAGAACCAGACAGAGAAACACAATGCTTGTGTTTTGACCGTTCTTGTTTTGATTTCTCTCTTTTGAGACATCCTGGCAGATCCTAAAGTAAGAAGCCAAATTCTGACCTCTTCTGTTAGCATGTGGCTCATGATGATATGTCACTCCAAAAAGAAAAACTATTTTTAAAAACAGAATTATGTGTCCATTCTACAAGTAGAAAATCCATTAACAAGTAGCAAGTAAATCTTTCCTCCCACTCTCCGAGTTACTTAATATCAGGGAAGCTTAAGGAGCTTTAATAATAAAAAGACCTAGTGAAAGAAGACGATGCACTTTTATATTTGCTGAGAGTGCTCATCATATGCCAGCACCTGACCTCTGTGTACGTACATTTTCTTATAGCAGCCAGTGAGGTAGGCAGCCCCATTTTATAGAAGAAAATAGAGGTTGGCGAGGTCAGCTAGCATACCCAAGGTCATAGTTAATGACCCTGGACTTTGAAGCTAGATGTGTATAACTTCAAAGCCAATGTGCTTTTTCCTACATGTCGTTGCTGACAACTGGTCTCCAAGTGAAAACCACATATGAAATGCTGACTAGTCTCCATCCTTTTTGACTCTCCCCCTTGTCCCTCCTCCATACTCAACTCTGCCACTAGAGTGCGTTTTCGAAAAAGCAAATATGTACATATAGTCCGCACTTAATGTCCTCCAGTGGTGTCCTATTGCCTACAAAAGTGATTTTTCCACTATGTTTCCCAGAGTTCTAGGGGTTCCACAGAGGTGCTTTAGAAGCTAAGGGGAAAACTGAGTGGACCATGATCTAATCAAAGAAATTTCATTTTGGTCAGTGTAATAGGCTAGGGATCTGGGTTACTTTTGGTTTGAGAAAGGACTCTACTGTGTTTAAATATATATTTATTACATTAAAATTTCTCCTTTCTTATGTGACATGGCTTAAGTCCCAGCCTTATTTCTAATTCTCCCCCATGCAAACCATTCATCATGGCCTGAACACTCTGGTCTCCCTTCCTTCAGGCCCTTTATTCATCCTCTTATCTCTAACAGAATGGTCTTTCTCTGTTCATTCTTCTCCTGCTTATTCTATCTCGTCTCTCGTTCTGTCTCCTTCCCTATGTCCCAAACTCTCCTCCTTCTTGTCTGCTTGGCCTACTGCTAAATATTTTTCAAAAAATTAAGCATTAAATGTCATTTATTCTGTGAAACTTCGTGGTATCCTCTCTCACCTTCCCCCAAGACTAAGGAGCTCTCTTTTTTACTCTCAAAGTTGTAATGATTATACTTATCACAGTGTATAGAGAAATGATTTTCTTTCCCTAATCTAGCAGCCCTCAAGTCGGGGACAGTTTTCTCCCAGGGATGTTTGGCAATATCTGGAGATATTTTTGTTTGTCACAACTGAGAAGGGAGGCAGAAAGCTATTTCATCTAGTGGGTAGAGGCCAGGGATGCTGCTGAACATCCTACACTACACAGAACAGCATTCTCCCCCCTCCCCCCGCCCCAAACAACAATGAATCATCCTACCCAAAATATCATTAATCCAGAGGCTGAGAAACTTTGCCGTAGACTACCAGTTCTTTAAGGACTAGACGTGGCTGTATATCCCTAGCAACTTACACAGGACCCAGGACATAGAAGATGCTCATTAAATGTTAGATAAAAGAATAAACATTTCCTTTCTTATTACCTTTATACTTGAACTCAAGTCTTTCTGTATTTTTATTCAGTCATCTGTGACTATTGCTAACCAAGCCTTTCTTTCTTCCTCTATTTAGTTTCTCCTTGCTGGTCTTCCAGTTGCTTTCCAAAAACTGGAAAATTCTAAAACTAGCTAGTATGTGATAATTGATTACCCCTGTCCTTGAAGTCATTTGCATGATGAATTGGTTTCAAAACACAGAAAATTATTCAGAGGAACAGAAAAGCATAGATGAGTCAGGAGAAATTTTATAAAAAGATTAAGACTCATATATTAAAAAGGTAGGAAGAAGTTTACCTAAAGTTTGAACAACTCAGAATATTAAAGGGCTGAGCCAGTACCAGGTAAGGAGAAAGAAATATATTTGGGAATTAAAGGCAGGTTATTGAAGAAGTAGTATTTTACGTAGTTAGGGTTGTATGGGAAATTAAATACAAGGGAACTTCAGACTGAGAATTTTAAGCCAGATTGCATTTACCTCAGTGGGCGATAATTACAAATTCTCTCGGGATAAGGAAGAAACAAAGATAAAGTGGAACAGATGGGATGTGCAGAAGTGAATATATTGTGCCCTCTGGTGTAAGCATGCTGGTAGACAGTTGTCCAGGGTGTTTGTAGCATTCATCTACTTTACCTTGAAATACTCTTACCTCTCTGTCCAGCTGGAAGATTGTTTTGGTCTGACTCCTTTATGGGACTTAAAACTGAGGCCCTTATCCATGATCATTAAGCTAATGCGTGCCAGAAATCAAAACCAGGTGGTCCAAAGCCCAGGTTCTTATCTACACCATATACTACTTCTCAGCTATGATTAATCTCTCTGAGTTTTAGTTTCATCATCTGGAAAATAAGAATAATAATAGTATCAATCTGTTTAGGTTTATAAAAGGAGTCCAGTAGATATTAGGCCTTAATATTTGCACTTCAGAAAAAGGAAGAGAGGATAAAAAGTATTTTCTGTTTTAATTTCTCCAGCTAATGGCTCCAGATTTGCTCTACTTTTGTGTCTTCAGGATGCCCCACTGAAGGGGCAGTCTCCTCCCGTAGCTACTACTGTCCCCATTGTGCCTATCTCTGAGTTAGCACAAAACAGAGCTCCTAAACAACAGAGACTTTGTAAGGCCTTTCAAGGTGACTTTGTGCAAATGAGCTCATGTGTTAAAGCAACAACCAGAGTGTTCCCGTGTCTTACACTGGGAAGCACAACACCTGTATCTCTTTCCAGCACAGACAAGCATAGGTTAAGTACAGAGTTTTTTCCAGGATTACTGGTGCTCCTGGTTGCATGGGTGGGGACAGCTGCTGGAAGCAAGTAGTGCCTTTCCTCATGAAAAGAACTTTGAATCAGGCTGTTTTAACCTTTGTGTCCCCATCTGTTGACACTTCCACTAGAACCATGCTTCTAGTTAGCTGGATATTTAGCTGTCAGGTGAATGAAAATGAGCAAAACTCATGGGTAGCTCACACCATAAACAATCAGGGAGAGGGCTTACAGCTAAATTTCTCTTGACTTTCCTTTTACTTTTTTTTTTTTTAATGAGATGGCATCTCTATTTGTTAAAGGAGAGAAATTCTGGATGTATTTGAATGAAGTCAATATGAATCTTGTGCAAGAACAGAATATTATGGCTAGTACTTTTGGAAAACTCTAACTGTGGTCTGTTATCTTTGTTCATCATAGATTTTTCCAGGCAATGATATTTTATACTTTTCCAGTTGTCTAGTATCCCTTCCTGTCAAAAAGTTCTTATTTCTAACCAAATTTTATCCTTAAGTCCATTTTGTTTTGTGTTTGCTGCAATGGAAATAAGAACATAGCCGACTGACACCCTTCTCACCCTGAGTCTCCACAGACTAGAACTAAAAGTCTCATCCTTCCCTGGTCAAGGCCTTTCCTCTATCCTTAGAAATCATTCCATCTTTTTTAATGATATGTAAACATGCCCTCTTCTCAAATATCTTCTGCTGGGTTCACAGTCCTCTTGAAGCTTTTTTTAAGATAGGAGTCAAGAAGAAACCATGGATATCTGGAAAAAGAATCCCAATTCCCCTTCTAGAAGCTTGAAGGATCTGTGGTCTGTGGTCTCATACTAGCAAGTTCCCCTGTGTGTGGTAGACACGGAAAAGACAGGACTTATTTCAGGACTCAAAGTGCAGACCTTAGTGACATTGTCACCTTCAAGATATTTAGTATCCAACAAACCTTTGTTGAGAGTTTACTTTGTGCAGACACTTTGCTGAACACACAAGCATATTATATCACTTAATACCCCAAAAAGCCCTGCAAAAGAGGTCTTATGATCCCCATTTCAAAGATGAGGAAGATGAGACTTAAAAGAATTGTGGTTATTTAACCCAGATCACAGAGCTAGTAAGTATACCGCAGGCAGAATTTGAATCCATGTTTTTTTCTGATTTTTAGCTATAATGACTTTATCTTTCAGGGATTGCCCTGAGAATTGAAGGGTTTAAAAACCAACAAAAACCTTTGCCTGAGAGTAGTCTACATTCCTCAAGAGGACCGTATCAGTCACTTTGTAAGCCCCAAACCATGTTTCTGTGTATGCACATTCACATGTAACACAGTGGGTCCTGCAGCATCCTAAGGTCAGCCCATGTTACTTCTCCCTTGGACAGCTTACATTTCTTTTTATTTTTAAAAAGAGGTTCATACAGTGCTACATTCTTGGGCTTTACTTGCTTTGGTAAGCAAATAAGCTGGAATTTGATATCCCCCAAAGCTACAGCACCTTCCCTGCCACTCCACCTACCATTGCTACTCTGACAAGAGGTATGGTGTGGTCCCTGTCTGCTTCCTGCTTTGGTGTTGGCCTCTCTGAGACTGTCCCCATGACTGCTGCCCAGGGAGCAGCATGTTTGCTATGTTTCTGAAACCACAAGGTCGGAGCTGTATCCTTTTGCAGATTACGTGGGCTCTCCTTTGAGCTCTGCACTTTAAAGAGGAGAGTTGGTATTGGGGCCACTGATAGTTACTGCCGCTTCTCTAGTCATCGTGAACACACTGCAGCTGGGGCATCAGGGATGGTACAGCTATCTAGATTTACATTCATCTCCTTAAAATGTCCTAATTTTTCAGTCTCCTACATTATCATCTCCAAGAAGATAAGCTCTGCCTTCAGCTTTGTTTACTCTCCTTGCTCCCTTAAAAGACCTATATATGCGTAACTGCCCTGGATGCCAGGGACTCTTGCCAAATCATGAGCGTGCGCTCCCTCACTCTCAAGCTCTCTTTCTAGCCTGCAAGAGAAAAAAAAAAGAGAGAGAGTAAATTTAACCTCATGACCCTGCCTTCTAAGCCAAGGTTGGAAGAGTTCTAAGCTGAGCCAGGCTTCATAAATCTCCCTTGATTGTTGATGGTGTGGAGAGAGTGGGGGAAGGGACCTGAAGAGAAGTTAGATGCCCAAAAAAGGCATTGTTAAGTCAAAGGGAAGTCTTGCACACATGCGCGCCTGACCTCATGTGTCAGCTTCTGTGCTGGGAACATCCAATTATGTAAGAAGGAGCACTCCTTCTTTGGAACTAGAGACAAAGGGAGGGGCAGAGGAGTGAGGATAACAAACTAAGCCAAGGAGCGATTCCAGCTTGTGCAGACTACTCATGTCCGAAAACAGAAGAAACTTCCCTGTATCCCTGCATGCATCAGTATCAGGGTTAAGAAATTGGACAAATACTCAGACATGACTAGGTTGGAGGGAAAGAGGAGAGATGTACTGTGCTCCATTGATGGTAGAAGGTTTGGGGCAGGAAGATCCAGCCAAGGTAAGGGGTGAGATTATTACGGAGTCTTGATGTAGAGCAAAGGAATGAGGAGAAGCTGGACTGATTCCCTGCCTGGATGCCTAGAGCAATGCCACGATAAAAATATGAGGCAAGCTAGCGGTAGAATACACGAATGCCACGTCCCATGGCCCTGCCCTCCCCATGGCCCCGAAGATGGCATCAGACTCTGTGTCAAAAGGGCAGCAGACACATTCCTGGCATCTACATCAGGATTTCTTAAACAGTGAGTGAGTGTGTTTGTGTGCGTATGTCTGTGTGGGTTGGGGGGCACGTGAGAATGGAATAGCATGGTAAAAAGAAGAAGGGGGAAAAGGAGAAGGTTCTGTAATCTGTGGGCAAAGAAGAGTAAAAAAGTATGTGGGGTCAGGAATCCTTCAGAGATGAAGGAGAAAAGAAAGAATGTGTCAGGTTTAAGGAATCCAACAACAGTGGACTCAGGAGAAAATTCGATGGCAAGCTCTGGACTTTATGCCAGGCCATGGACTTGTTTCCTTAGAAGTGCCGTCTCTATAAACCATCATTCAGGAAAGGTCAGGAGAAGGCATGTGGAGAAAGAGGAGGGGACCCTTGTAGAGGGCTGTGCTGCCAGGCACACGTGTTCATCTTCCTGAAAGACAGTTATGAATGGCTGACACATACTCTGCCTGCACTAATTCTCATAGGTCACTCCAGAATCTGAGGTGTTCCTTAAGTGGAGTCCATTCAAGGGCCTCTTTCTTGGTGGGCATGTCTAAGTAGCAGATGGATAAATGGTCTTTCTGAGCTTGGTTAGATCTTAAGGGAAACTCCAGGCCTGCCACCAAAGGGTACAAGCAAGTGGCACAGGAGAGGAGCTGACATTTATTTAGGACTAAGTATACCAACTAAGCAATTCTGTGCTTCATGGACTGATGAGCAGTGCAGTTCTGTGAGATAGACCTGTATCTACACATTTTATAAGTGAGGAAAAGTATATTCAGATTGAACTTCCCCGAATCATAGTGCTAGTAAGTACCAGCCCCGAGATTGCACCGCAGTCCTCCTGGCCCCAAAGCCAGTTTCTGCTACTCTGTACTGCCTCCCTGCTCTGCAGGATTTCTCCCCGAGCCATGGGCACTAGAACTGGCCTTACTTGCAAGTCCCTCTGCCTTATTTGCATCTAGTCTCTCTTGCTTTACATCTGCCTAGACTCAGGGACACATGCACACAATGGTAGTATATAAATTCATTTCCATCTGCGTATTTCTGATTTTTATTCTTAAAACACTCCTGGGTCAGAGATTGCATAGTCTCCCTTAGGTATCCCTATTCTGCATCCTGTTCTCAGTCAGAAAAAGATTTTCAGAGTTAAGATTCAGAGTTTCTCAAGGAATATAGTTGACAGCTTTTCTCCTTTGCTCCATAAACTTCTCTTGTAATTCAGTTCTGGTGCCTGTGGTTCCTTATACCAAATCTCTTTCGATGAAGTTTCTGTAGGAAAGTAGCATACTTTTCAGAAGCCCCAAATACAAACTAAAATCTCAAAATTACCTCAAAACCAAGTCTCTAGATTTTCCTGTCAGATTATTTTCTGGCCGTCTCATTATTGACTCAAGTAGTTTTTAGAAGTCCTGAAAATAATTTTTTGCTTATATTGTATTGTGCTTCCTTGGAAGAAAAAGGACACTGCTTATCTCATGCCTCTCCCAGTAGACCTTGAGAAAGGGTAGTTCTCAACTTCTGTCGATTGGGCCAGGGTGCACCACAGGATTCTCTCCTATCACAAGTGGCCTCCCTGTCATATTTCTTAGGTGTCACTTACTCTACACCCACCTTTGGATGAAAATACCATGTCTTTTCTATCATATACTGACAGTTTCTACTTGAATACATCGTTAAGGTTATAACAGATAGGTGCCTGTGTGTTTTCGCAGTTCTGCCTATAAATTCTCATACACTCAAACAGAGGCAGAATTGGTCATTGCGTCAGTTAAAAATAAAACAGAATCGGGGCACCTGGGTGGCTCAGTGGATTAAGCCTCTGCCTTTGGCTCAGGTCATGATCTCAGGGTCCTGGGATCGAGCCCCGCATCAGGCTCTGCTCGGCAGGGAGCCTGCTTCCCCCTCTCTCTGCCTGCCTCTCTGCCTACTTGTGATCTCTCTCTCTCTGTGTCAAATAAATAAATAAAATCTTAAAAAAACAAAACCAAACAGAATGTCATGAGGTATTTAAACCTCAGTACCTTTCTTCAAGTCAAGTTACTGGTATCTCTTGTCCATCTGTAACAAAACAAATAGGAACCCAGGACACTTCTGAAGGACAGTTTTAGACTGTCAGGATCCTGAGAGCAGGGACTCTGTCTTATCATTTCTGTCGCAAGCACCTAATCATACACATGGAAGGCACTTAACAAATTTGGTCAAATGAACATCATATGCCATTCCAATCAAATCAGTCCCCCTGTTTATCACTAGTGAGGATCTCAGGGATTCCTCAAGGGGGACAAGAAACACCAGTGTAAACGGAGTCTCTGTTATATCCCTCCCCACAGCTCTAAGTGAGCATATCAAATTCCCAGAGCTATGGTTGAGCCTGAGAGAGACTTTTCCTTTGAGCCCTTCAGGCCCTCTCCTATGCTAGTGGCACTCTCCTTTCCGAAAGAACATAGTGTCCTCTCTGCTATGGGCTTCCCACTGTGAGGCCCATCTAAGCTGCCCCTCTCTGGAAGCATGTCCTGCTGGTGTGCTTCTCAGCCTCTTTCTTTCCACACAGGGAAATAAGAATATGGGCCTTGAAGTCAGACAAATCTGAATTCAAATCCTACTTTGCATCTTACTATCTGTGTGACTTAGAACAAGTCATTTAACCTCCTTCTGCCTCAGTTACTCTCCAAATGGGAGTAACAGTACCTAGCTCATAAAGTTAGTTGGAAGATAACATATGATAATGAAAGCCTCCTGATGCATGCCTGGTACATGGAAGCACTCAGTAACTTTGGTGAGTTACTGACATATGACATAGCCATATGGCTAAGTTCTCGTCCATCTTTACAAGCTCCATATCCCATTTCCTTAGGGATTCTAAATTGCTTTACATTTTAGTGTGGTTTTTTTTGGAAAAGTCTTTATAGTGTTCTTGCTTTTGGGATCTGTTAGTAGCAAAAGACCCTGGGAGACAGAAATTCTTTTCTGCACCCTTCAAGCCAGGGTCCCTTTCTTCGTATGATCTCTTATCTATGCACTCTCCCATCCTGTCTTACATACAGAAAGTCTTCCCCGGTCATATCCAGAGCATAACCTCAGAGTTTCTTCAGAACCAGGGAACTTCCCCCTAATCCATGTACTCCTAACCCTCTTCATTTGCTTCCTAGGAAACTAACTTCATGCAGTTCTTATTATGGTGACCTCTTTACAAATTTTGAAAAGTCTATGTAAGATTTGGTGCCTGTGTGTACTGATTAAGTAACAGCTGCCTGCTAACTCTTCAGATCTGATGTGTGACTGTTTCTGCTTCAAGGTTCTTACAGCCTAAGAGAATAGAGAACCCGTATGAATCAATTAGAAATATGGAACAATGTGAGGTTAAATGATATGGTATAGACTGTAAACACAGTAAAAAAAAGTAAGGATTCTTGGGCATAAATGTTAGGGAGGCTTTATAGAGGAAAGTAAGTGTTTAGAGCTAGTTGTATGCTAGGTATCATTTACACAGGTTTAGTGTAAAGAATATCCCAGACACTAAGCATTTTAAAGAGAGGAGAGGGCATTATTTCTGCTTTTAAATAAAAAGTAACCTTTAAATATATTCTTAACATCTTCATCCAGTGCCCCTCTGGGGGGGACAGAGTCAGAGTGTGTATGTGAGAGAGTGTTCATGAGTACAGAAGGCAGAGAGAAACAACATTTTGTTAAATACGTCTTGGAAAGTGCCGCAATCTATTGTGACTTGGGCGGGGGGAGGTTAGAACAGGAATTCTCCCTCTGGGCACCAGGTGGCGCTGCAGGTTAAACTATATCCATTTGCGTTCTTTGAGGGAGTATTCATTTCGCAATTACAGGCCTTGTCTTGGTGGTGATAGTAATGGAAACCATTCCCTGTCTTGTTCCGTGATTCAGAAGCTACTTATCTGCCCTCTGCTCTGGACCAGTGACTTTTAGATGAGCCCAATTTCTTTTATCTTTCACCCTCCTCCCCTCCGTTCTGATCAGGCTTCAGTGGACACTTGCTTCTTTGAGCAGTATGTACTGCCAGAAGTTGCCCCTTTGAGTGCATTCCACCCCTCAAAGAGTCAGTGCTGGAGCTGATTCATTTGAGAACATTTTTGACTCAGAAACCTAGAGTAAACCAGAGAGTCTACGGTGCTTAAACCAGCTGGATATCTGGGAAAAAATCTGTTGGTATTCTCTGTAAGCTAGTTGAAAAAAATCTGTTGGTATTCTCTATAAGCTAGTTGGTCCTATACTCAAGTCCTTTTTGGATACCAGAATCCTAGATCTCCATCTCACTGAGGTGGACATTGTCAGGGCTAAATTGCACTGATGTTGGGAATCTTGTCCACCTCTTAAATGACCAAGGGTGTTTCCTCTTGCTTTCAGCCATGGATGGAAATCATTTGGCTCTTTCCTGTTAACTTGGTGCTGAAGACACAGCCATATGTTAATTCTTGAGATTCGATCTTTACCTCTGTCTTTAGATACAGATTCACCAAATGCCCTGTGGAGGAGTAGACCTGTATGGTACTAGCACAGGGAGGGAGTAGGGAGTGAACTAGTAGGAAATAAACCTTAATCTAGTGCTGATGTAATTATGATGCCAGAGATTTTCTTGGGGGGGATTTTAGCCCTTCCCCGATAAATATATAATCTGTATAAACATGGTATGCTTGCTATACAAATGCAACTTCAAGATAAGTCCCCTGTCCACCTCCTCCCCTGCCCCCCTTATTTTCTAACTACAGTTGGTGCCCCCAAAATCCCTACTACTATGTGGAAATTCTGGAGTCGTCGCCACAGCTCAGTTCCATATCCTTACTATCAGGATGGATAGCCTTCTCTTTGGTAAAGTTTTAAAAGTCAGGCTATAGACAAGAAACTGGAAACAAATGCGTTTGGGTACCTCTTCTTCCCCCAAGGTGCATCTGTCCGTTATAGTTCCTTTTCCCCATACTCCTTCCAGTAATTTCCTTGTTTCCTTAACTTTGATATCTGCTTCTGTCTCTCCCTTGTTCTCTTTGAGGCTAATCTGTTCAAGCTTCCTCTAGCCATTTTCACAGCATAATTTGGAACCCTACTATGTCTGCTTATTTAAGCCAGTCCCTAATTCTCTTCCAGATCATGGCTGCGCATACTCTAACCTGTAATCTAATAGAAGTTGGGAGCCAGTTGCATCATGTAGAGCAAAGAGTTACCACCTTTCTATCCTCCACTTCTCCCTCCTCCCTCCTCTCCTGTAGTGGTGGGGTTTGCCCAGAGCAGAGCCTGGACATCTCGCTGTGAGGTAAACTCACCAGGAACAACAGGGGTTTGGTTGTCAGGACAACAATGAAATCCCTGCCTTCTGCCCTCCTTTGTGTCTTGCCTTTCTTTCCAGTGCTCCAATTCTAAGCAGTTCTCTTCCTTTTCCTGCCATTTCCCCCTCCGTGAACTCAATATTCTTCTGAATGTGTGGCCATTTTAATCAGCCTTCCCCTCCTTCCCCTGCCTTCCATCCTTAGGTGCTGAGAAAGAAAGGCTCAGGATAGCTGCCTGGTGACTGAGAATGACCCAAGCTTGCTGTTCCCACGGGAGTGAGGAAAGAAGGGAAAAGAGAGATTTTGGATCCTGCAGTCCAGTCCTTGCAGTGAAAGTTTCACTGTTACAGTATATAGGGGTCTTGTTTTAGGAAGGATTCCAAAATATAATCTTCACATTACCCATAATCCTCTGCAGTTTCTCCCTAATATTCCCAAACATATAGAGAGAAATGGTTCACTGTTCTAATATTTAAACTCCTTAGCCTGCCAGGAGGGGAGTCCGTTTTGCAAAAGGGGCAATTGAGGCATGAAATGCAAAGCTCACTTGGGATCTTTACCTCATTTCTAGGATGTGGTACAGTCTTTTTAAGAGGATCCAAAGGATTCTTCAACTCATACATAAACACACAAGCACTTTCAAAAATGCTTTCATTTTTCTCATTCGATCTTGATATAACTTTTTGAAGAAGACAAGGCAGGAATTAGCCCATTTTATTAAGAAGGAAGTCAGGGCGCCTGGTTGGCTCATTTGGTTAAGCGACTGCCTTTGGCTCAGGTCATGATCCTGGAGTCCCGAGATCGAGTCCCACATCGGGCTCCCAGCTCCATGGAGAGTCTGCTTCTCCCTATGACCTTCTCCCCTCTCATGTTCTCTCTCAAGTAAATAATAAAATAAAATCTTAAAAAAAAAGAAGAAGAAGAAGGAAGCCAGACATCAGTTCGTTCACGTGGTCAGGCCAAGCTCAAAACTGTGGCTTTACAGTGTTATTTCTGTTCATTACCGGACACTGCCTGTGTGAGGCCTTTGTGGCCTTTCTTATCACTGAATCAGTCTTTTCCCTAGAAGAGTATGAGCTAGTATTATACTCAGTCTTGCCTTGAAAAGTGTGGTGACAGAGGAATCTCTTGGGCTTAGAGCAGAAATGGGGACTGTTCCAGAGACTCTAAGGGGGTTTCTGGTTGTGAGACAGATGTCCTACTGCTGCTTTTGCATGGATCAAACGAGGAGCACAGGCAGTCATCCAAGAAGCATGACTTTGATTTTGCCTAGCTTTCAAGTCCATCAGCTGTGATGTTTCAAAACTGGATTATGGTGCTTTAGCAAGTAGTAAGGGGCCAAGAAAAGGTTGATCTGAAGGTCTTCAGAGGTACACTAGATTTGTGTAAGAAGCTTTCGAATTGGAATCCTACGGTTATCATGATACTCAAATCTAGAACAAATTTCTAGAGCTCTCCCTTTGCAGTTAGTCTCATTCATCCCATGAACACAGAACTTCTCAAATGTGTTCCTCTCCTTCGTGTTTGTTAGAAAGGTAACCTGACCCTTGCTTTTGGTCACTTTTTACCCAAATATTCTGCTACCTTCTTTTCTCTTACAACTTTCAAGTAATGGGATGGAATCAGTTTGATGCTGTTCCATCGATCAGGGGCACTTCCCAAAATACCAGTGTGACTCACAGTTCTCATAACCCCTTTGCTTTTCCTTAACATTCAGTTTCTTCTATCCTCTGGGCCTATTTGCCAGGAAAAGTGACAAAAACATAGACTGCTGGCAGCTGTCTCTTTTCTCTAGGATTTATAGAATGTGCCAGATACAGAGGATGGCTGACCCACTCCCTTCTTTCTACCTCTCTTACCTTCCAGGGGAATGCATAACCAGGTGTGAATTGGATGGATTATTCATGATGAATTCTTAATTCTAGCTCAGCTGACTTACTGCCCACAATACTTACAGCATTTAGTCTACAGCTGGTGTGTTAGCACACAGTTTTAATTTTAATGTTATCTGAAACAAAAGGTTATTAGGAAAATAAATCTACCAAATGTTTCTATAAAGACATACAAAATGCTAAATACAAAGGATTTCTAGATTGTCCACTATTTTTTAAATCTCTTACTGCCTTCCTCCATAAACATGAATAATGAAGAGCTTACTGTTCTTTTGCTGCTTTAAGTATTAGGATGTTTGCCTTTTGCAAAGCTTATTTTGAGCTGCGCACCATCCTTTAACACCATTGTTTGTCCCACAGAGAGCATTAATTCCCTTAGTAACTAATATTTGTTGATTACCCATTCTGTGCCAGACACTATGTTAAGTGATCAAAATACAGAACAAGACCCCAAATTCCTACCCTAGGAAGTTTAATATCCAGTTGGAGGGGCAATCTTAGAAATAAGGGGTTAGAATATAAAGTTAGGATTTTAAAAAGGACTCTATAGGTGATGAATAGAAGGGATGAAATAATGGATGATGAGAGGCCCAATGAAGGCTCACAGGACAGATGACTTCTGAGACAGGATTGAAAGGATGAAGGGAAGTTGTGAGCAAACGTCAGAGAACAGAGTCTTGGTGGCAGAGCAGTAAACAGCCTGGCAGATTTGTGATATTCGAAGAAGTCAGGTATGATTAGAAATAAAAGATGTGCAACAGGAGGAGCCAGATTACCCTGAAGAGGGTGCCGACTCATAGAGATCCTGTGAGCCATTCAGAGATCAAGTTTGCCCCCATTTGCAGGGAAGCCTTTTACAAAATGCAAACAGGTGATGATGATGTAACTAACTTTGTAACTTAGAAAATCACTTAAATAGTGCCCTGGAGGATTAATGAAAGGAGGCTAAGTTAGAATCAGGGAGACAAATTAATAAAGGGTTTCACTGGTAGAAATGAAAGGTGATGAGGAATGGGAGAGGGTGAAGAGTGCCTGAGATAGAGGAGGTAGAATCACCTAGATTTAGCGATTCTTCCAGTAATCCCGTGGTGTTACAGGGGGCTATGTGGATTCAGAACAGGGAAAAGGAGGAACCAAGGATGACTCCCATTTTCTACCGTGTATCTTGAGATGCATAACTAAGAGGATGATATAGCATCTTTCTGCCCAGCATATCTGACATGTGATTAAAAGTCCGCTGCTCATCAGATCAGTACGTTATTATCTCCTTTTGTGTAAAAATAAATGACGACACATGAGGAAGCAGGGACTGTATTCCTAGGAATTTTGAGATTTTAGATAGAAGACTTAAGGACCCGTGAGCCCAGATTGTATCTTTCATCTTTTCTTTTATCTGCAAGTTCTTTTGTCTTTGTATTAGCTGGTACAAAGGGAGAGTTTTCACTGTTTCTGTGCTTTGGCACATGATACTCACAAGGCAGATTCCCAACTCAGATAGAGCATACTCAAGGATAGTAGAGAGAATATACATGGCTGAAGATCTGTCAATTCAGTGAAGAGCAAGAGGCCTAAAGAAGGGGGAAAAAAATTTTTTTTTTAATATGAAGCTAGCACTGGATATTACAGAAAACAGCTGACAGGAAAGTGGAGGTGGATGAAAGGTTAACAAAGTTCACAGGAGAACAGAACAGAGAATGAGATAAAAAAATAATACCATTTTGAAGGCCATAATAATGAGTTAACTTAAAATTCTAACACTCAAAGTTATCACGGAGAATTGTGGAATAAGATTGATTCATTCAGTACTTGATGGCTTATTGTATGACTGGCACTAATATGGTAAATGCTGAGGAAGATATCACAATGAATTAAGTAAGATCCCCTCCCACAAAACCTTAGAATCTTAGTCTTTTGGCACTTAATGAAGCTCCACCAATATGTGTGGAGTAAATGAAATAAATGAATTAAACACAAAATTCCAGTGAGGAAAGGAAAGAATCAAGATCAGATGAAATCAGGGTAGTTAACTGATTCTAGAAGTATGCACATACTTTAAAAAGAGGCAGAGGAGAGGATATATACTGAGTAATGCAAAATAGTAGCATTAGAACTAATGCTGTTCACTACGCTTAAACTCAGAGTTGAAGTTGTGAATAAATGTTAGGAGAAAAGACTTAAAAAAAACAGCAAAGAAAATGCAGGTAAATCTTTTGAAAGAGATGCTGTAGTATTCACTGGCTACATTGAGAAAGCATTTATTCAACAGTGAATTAGTCTGTTTGCTAAGCTGTTTAATTTCTGGGTTTTTTCTGTGAAGGAAAATGGTTTGACAAGAATCAGACAGACATGATTAGACTAGAAGACTAAAATAGGAATGCAAATAAGAGAACACTTAACCTATTTTATTTTTTATTTTTTTAATTTATTTATGTATTTTTTAAGATTTTTTATTTATGTATTTGACAGAGATCACAAGTAGGCAGAGCAGCAGGCAGGGGGAGGGGGCAAGCAGAGAGCTGGATGTGGGGCTCCATCCCAGGACCCTGAGATCATGACCTGAGCCAAAGGCAGAAGCTTATTAACCCACTAAGCCACCCAGGTGCCCCAGCACTTTACCTATTTTAAAGTTCCTATATCTGATCCAGATAGATTATGTTCTACAGAACTCAAAATTTGTGTTTATCATTGAAGACCTAAGATCATTTAAAAAAAAATTGGCATATAGGATCTGTTGAGTTGGAGATGGACAAATACCTTGCCTTTTAAAAAATGGATACAGGTCACTGACCCTGACATTTATCTCTAGAAATTTCTGAAGCAGATCATTAAATAGATGTTTTGTGAACACACTCAGAGAGGGAAATGGTGAGCCCCAGAAATCAGTATGTGTTCAGTGGGAATGTGCCCTGCCTGATTAGCATGGTTTCATTCTTTCTTTAGCAGGATTATTAAACCATTATATTAAAGGAATGCATTGGTTATTGAATTATAGTTGGCTCTCAATAAGCTTTTGCCATAATATCCATGTGGACAAAATAATATCCAGGTGGACAAAATGGACATACATTTGGCCTGGGCTATAGTATTTAAAAAAAAAAAAAAAGATTTTATTTATTTACAGAGAGAGCACGTGTGTAAGTGGGATGAGGGGCAGAAGGATATAGAGAATTCCAAGCAGACTCTGCGCTGAGCATGGAGTCCAGCATGGGGTTTGCTCCCACAACCCTAAGATCATTACCCTGAGATCATGACCTGCACTGAAATCAAGAGTCAAGAGTCCAGCATTCAACTGACTGAGCCACCCAGGTGCACCAGCAGACTATATATAGTACTTTTAAGTGATCCATGGTTAGTTGAGTTTCTTTAGCCCAGGGGTATCTGTCTAACAAATTTATGTCATCCTGGAGGGAAATTTCTAGTATATAGATAGAGCATTTTTCTTGTTCTTATCCTGATTAATTTTTTCATCAGTAAATTTGCAAGTAACAGTAACATTAGAGGTATGAGTAATACTCTGGGTGACAAAAATCAGGATTTGAAAGGTTAGAATAATAGGTGAAAACTAACAAGATGGAGTTAATAGAAAGAAATACTGTAGTCAGAATTTAGATTTTTTTAAAAATTGCACAAATACAAAAGGGCAAGACCAGTCTTAACAGAGGAGCATGTGATTTTCTTATTAAAGTACATATGTGGAACTAGGGTCCTAGTTGACTGCAAAACTCAGTATGAGTCAGTGCTTTGAAGTGTGTGCCCAAAAAGCCAACACAGTCTTTGACTATATTAATAGAAGTATAGTGTATGGAACAAGGAAGGCACTAATCCTCTGCATTCTTTCATTTTTTGCTGGTCAGGGCACATCTGGAGGTTGTGTTTGGTTCTGGGTACTCCATTTTAAGAGAGGATAAAAAGCAGCACACACCCAGGGGATGGAACCAGAATGAGGAATGGTTCATTTCTCTCCCTCACTCTTCAGGACTTTATTGAGTGTATTCTGTGTGTTCAACTTTGACGTTGCCAGAATCAAGGATGTGTACCTTATAAAAGAGACTTAGAGGAGAAATAACAGTTGAATTTAAAAATGAAAAATGTTTATTCAGAAACTCTGCCCATTTTCAATTGGATTATTTAGGGTTTTTTGGTGTTGGGTTGTGTGAGTTCTTTATATATTCTGGATATTAACCCCTTATTGGATATATCATATATCCAATACCTTCTCTCATTCAGTAGGTATCCTTGGCGTTTTATTGATGGTTTCCTTCTCTGTGCAAAAGGTTTTTATTTCAGTATGTCACTGATAGTTTATTTTGCTTTCATTTCCCTTGCCTGAGGAGACATATATAGAAAAATGTTTCTATGGCCAATGTCAAAGAAATGACTGCCTTTGTTTTCTTCTAGGCTTTATAGAGTCAGGTCTCACATTTAGGTCTTTGGTCCATTTTGAAAGAGATTAGACCTAGTAACTTCAGTACTTCCCATTAATTCCAGAGGGTAGAAGTAAGAACAATGATCAGAAGTTATAATGAGGCTGATTTTGGTTGCCAGTATTTAAGGAGCATCTCTAATAAATTGCAGTTATCCTTTTCAGGAATTAAGCAACTTCCCCAGAATCACGTTCCTAATTGGTGGCAGAGCTAAGATAAAAGCCCAACTTTCTGGATTCATGGACCAGAATCCTCAACTCTGCTATGATGTTACTCAGGAGATTTTGACTCTGGGAGGAGGTGAGGTAGGGATCACCTGTTTCCTTCCAGCTATGAAGTTGTATGTTCCTATAAGCCTTTTGCTATGCAGTGCTCCTTTTTGGTTCTCTGTTTTCATGTGTCAGTTGGTGAGATTATTGGAATAGATAACCTCTAAGACTGAACAGATGATTTCTTTATTTTCCTTCCTCGATTCAGAATGCTTCAATTCTTAATGCATATTCATTTTGTAGCTGTAACTTGTATGTTACTAATCAAAAACAAAAACTGTGGCTAGATATAGAAGTGTGGAACTCAGATTCTCATGAAGCACATGTTTTAAAGATGTGGATCCATGATTTAAAACATGAAAGCGAAAACCAAAGAAGAAATTGTGTAGCCTCTATGAGCCGTTTTAGATTTCATAATAGTTATTGGGAAAAAAGAAATGGGTTTCTTGCCCTTGAAGTTCATTTCCTCCCCATTCTTCTCCCCACACAAGGCAGGAAAGGATGGTGACCTAGATACACAGTCAGAGGGCAACAATGCTGAACTTTCTCAGATACAGCTGAGTAACCTGGGCCTGGCCAGTTCTAGGACTGAGAAGGCTAGAGTCGAGAGCTGACAAGGAGGAACTGTCTGTAAACATGAGAAGGGGCCATGGCAGGAAGGCAGAGGCCTGGGAAAGGAGTCAGAGGGACGAGAAGTGTTACTTTTATCAGGTGTGAAATTGGCAAAAACAGCTTGTTTAATGGGAAATGCCCTGGATCCACACCATCACCCTCAAGATCTCTTTTCTCTCCACCCTATGCGTTGGGGCTACCGATTTAATGAGCAAATACTTGTAGTACTGTGCTAGGACTGTGGGTACAGAACACAATGTTCACAATTTATGCCATTGTAAACATTTTACAGGGTATTTGGGGTGGGTGGAGGTGGAGAGTGTTTCCAGGAGGCTAAAAATGTAGCTTGGGCTTTTTCCCCCTTTTCTTGGAACTCCTAATTCCTTATACTATATCAGTGTTTTTCTAGCTATTTTTAAACTTCAGCCCACAATAAGAAATACATTTACATCATGACCCTCTGTGACCACATAGTACATGCATGCACACACAAATACACATCTGATGGATCCATATAGACTCCATATGTGAAACAGAAGGGTCCCGAAACATGAGATACACGTTCTTATTTTCTCATCTATTTCTACGTAGCTGTTTTTAAATGTCACAAACCACAGAGTTGAGCTCATGGCCACCTCTAATGCTGTTGAGCCCACAGTTTGAGAAGTAGTGTGCTACAACCACCAGCATTGAAGTGACTGGAAATGGCCCAACACATGGCTTCCAGGACCCTACGTCCAAGGCAGTGACTCCCAACTGGACATGATTTTCATCTGCCTCATGGAGGATGCAGCAGCATCTCGAAATGTTTTTTATTGTCACACAGGAGGTACCTGGGAGGGCAGGAATGCTGCTAAACATTTGACAGTGTGCAGGACAGCCCCCCACAAAAAGGAATTAGCAGTCTAAAATGTCAGTAGTGCCAGGCTTGGAAAACCCTACTCTAAGGGTAATAAAATGGTAATAAAATGAGTTTACTACTGTAAACAGTTTAGAATGGTAGGAGCTTTAACCTGATCTTCTTTTACTCTCTCTTTTTCTTCGAACCGTATTTGGTACATGAAAGTGAAGTGGAAGTGTAATCACCCTTGGATTGCCTGCAGAGGTAGCCAGGTGGATGAAAGGGTACAAGGAATAAGTGTTGTTTTCTCCCATTTGGACTATACCAGGCATTTTTGTTAGAAGATTGTTACTGCTATTGGGAATATTTTCTGTGTGATGACTTCACTGTCCTCCCCCTGTCCTCTCCATGGGCCCCTCCTCACTCAGCCATAGCAGCTCTTAGCAAAGAAGTGAAGGGACAGTGGCTAATTAGATTAGACACAGTCCCTATAAAGCTTTCTCTCCTTACTCGTGAGATTTGATTCTGTTGTTTTGGTGGGAAATGACCCTCTGCTAACCTTGAGGTGCCATCTTAAGCCCTAGCATTAAACTGTCTCCTTTTTAGCTAGTGCTTCATTCCTCTATCTGTAGCTATTTCAGACCAGGTTCCTGTGAACATGGACTAGACTTGCACTCCCAGTGTAGTGGAAAGCCCTCATCTCCACATCCTCCCTCCTTCCATGTCTGGCATCATAGAAGCTCTTGAATATCTCAGTGTTAATCTGTTGTTGCTTTTTTCTCATTTTATTAGCTATTTCTGGGCCCACTAGTAAGGCTGCCTTGTGCTCTGAGTCGTCCAGAGACAGCCTGACAGAATACTGGTTTGGCTTGGCTTTTTTTCTTCTTCTTTTAATGGGGAAAAAAGGTAGGATAGTAGAAGGAGAGATAGCTATAAATCAAATATCAGAACTGGAATAGTAGTAGAAACTAAAACCAATGCTATTTGTGGCTATTCTCTACCATATTTATTTTAGCGTATTTACCTCATGAGTCTTGAATTACATAAACAATAACATTTGTATTTAGTAAAAGAATTGTTATAAATAATTTACAATAAATAAACCAAGGGATATGTGTGTGTGTGTCCACCTTGAAACTTTAGATTTCCATGAGCAGTACCAACACATTCTGATACTGGAAAAAGCTCCTTTGGTACATTGGACTTCAGACACATGCATTCCATTCCTTTTTGTTTCAAGAGAGCTATAGGGACACACAGATTTCTTTTTAACTTTCCCACTTGTAGGTTAAGAAGAGAAAGACAACATGTGGAATAGAGAGATGAAGGGAACTAATAAGAAGCTAAGGTGTCAGTCTGTTTTTTAATTTTCCAATGTTAATCTCTTTGCCTTCTCTACTCTAACCCAGTTTCAGAATGAACTGAGCAGGATGAAGGGAATTAGTAAGGCTAGATAAAGCACTGTGGTGGGACGTGTGGAGCTCCACTTTGGAGAAGGATTATAGAATAAGAGGAAGGGAAAATGGGGACAGAAGGAGTAGAAGAACTCATTGGATGAAGAAATCCCTGCCCTCTTCATTGTCATCAGTTGTTGGTTCTATGCTAGGTGTTAGGCAAGGCAAATAACACCAGATCCCCAAATCGGGCCATTCGGAACTTAAAAAAGGCATTTTGTGGAATAACAAAACATGCCTTGGAAATTGTTCTAAAGCTCACAGATTTTTTTCTGTTTTGTCTGAGGAGCAGGGCAGTTTGGGTGGTGGAAGTAGTTGGCACTGGTCATTTATTTGGATTTGGCTGTATCGATTTTTCCTTCCACTTTGGGATGCTGATCATCCGTGACAAGATAACATACCTCAG
Source organism: Ailurus styani (assembly GCA_002007465.1). Classification (NCBI taxonomy): domain Eukaryota; kingdom Metazoa; phylum Chordata; class Mammalia; order Carnivora; family Ailuridae; genus Ailurus; species Ailurus styani. The sequence continues at coordinate 547,655 of LNAC01000844.1, read as the reverse complement.
AAGTTCTGTGGGTGAGAAAAGTTTGCTGCCCTGCCTCTTTTCCACAGGCTAACCCCAGATGTCCAGGAGAAAGCCTCTGTGTTCTTGGAGGAAGAGGGGTAGCAGGAACCTCGGCAAGAGGAGAATCCTGTAAAGGGTGAATGTTTAAACCTGTGTGGTACCAGCGTGTATGGTTGATGTCTTTCGCCTTCGGGGTATGGAGAGGAGTAAGGCTAACAGGAACCATAGCACCTTGTGGGTAGAAGCCACTTTCTACAGTATGTGCCTACTTTTAGACATGCAGTTTGTTTCATTTCTGCCAGTTTGCACAAGTCTTATATTTTCTTATGTTCCTTACATTCCTGGGACCGACTCTTCTAGGGCCTTCTGTTGATCAGTTCTGTGCCTCAGGGTTTATAGTGCTTGACAGTGTCTTTATCAGCAGCTGACATTTACTTGGAGACTTGAGTTCTCTCTGTCAGTTCTGCTTAACGCCTGCAACTTGACTTGACTCACTGACTCATCCTCATCATCCAAGGGTTTATTTTTACTTTCCCCTACTTTGGTTCTTCTTCCCAACATTCCCATTTAGAGTTTAATAAGCTCTTGTCCTACAGATTTGTAGACATTTATACATTCCATATTTTGCCACATGCTAAAATTTGCTTTGCACCCCGCTGGTGTGCTTGAGTCACTGAGTCACTCTGGAAGAAGACAAAGAGGACATCCTTGCCATGATGCAGCACAGGGGCCTGTTCCTATCAGATGAATTAACAGTAGTTCAAAACAGTCAGTCTCCTCTCTTGTAAGACATGTCCAGAAGGTGACTGAGGCACCCAGATTTACTGGTGAATATTCTGCTATGAGAAGGGTTGAGTGGATGTTGAGGTGCCTCTAAAGAGTGGGGTCACAAGCATCAGTGGCCCCAGAGGACAAGAATCAGGGCACACTGGCTTATGTGTAAATGTGAATGAGAAACTGAGCCAGAACTAATTCCAGCTGAAGACAGGTTTAAGATTCTCCTGACTTTTTGAAGGACTTCAAAATTTTAGTTTTCAGGTGTTCGCCCCTACCCTCCAGTCACTCAGATGAGACCCTGGTACACATCATTCACCTTAGCAGAAGTCACACAAGCATTTGTGGCTTGAGGTGAAGAACGAGAGTTGGGTCACTTGATCCCCTGCAGAGAATCTGATCAGGGCATCACATCCACCTCCCTTTGCTGACCCTCTTCTATAAACAGGAACAGAAATTCTTGCTACTGGATCCCTTTCATCAGGCGTCTTAGGCTCGCTGAATGAAAAGCCCTATAAAAAGGAGATGCAGCCCTAATAATAACAAATACGATCGTGATGGCTATTTTGGGCAAGAGCAGCTTTGTGCCGCTCTTGATCTCCATCGGTGTCTGCCATTCCTGCCCTGCCATTACCTTTCAGACTTCCTATTCTTAGAATCATTTGTGAGCCCTCAGCTTGGGGGATTGCAGCCCCCAAGGCTGGAATGCCTAGCTTGAGAGGAATGCAGACTGTCTGGCAGAGTGGAGGTTAAATAAAGTTTGCCTTGGCAGTCCCCTCTGCTCTTGGATGGGCGACAAGCAACTCGGGTATAGGAGCAGTGGCATGAGCTGCCACATGGTGCAGTACCAAACAGAGTAGAGGTGGTTGATGGTCCACCCGTTACAGGCAGAACCCTGCCAGTCTCAGCCCTGCTACGTACTAAGGAGGCCTTGGCAGCCTTGAACCTCAGTTAGTAACCGTATCGCTCTGAAAACATGCAGGAACAAATAAAGAATGAGAGAGAAAATGCCCTGCAGGAACTGCAGATTTGGTATGTTTGCCCGCTCCGAGTTATTGCCTCATTTTTTGAATGTGAGGTAAAGGAGGACATTTTCATTGTAATAAGGACAATTGCTAGTCAGTCAACAAACATTTCTTGAGCACAAAGGCACTGTGGGAAACTTTTTTAAAAGTGTAAGACCTAGAATTCTTGTGATGCTTATAATTTAGTTGGAAAAGTAGAGCTGTAAACACATGAGGAAATAATTTCTGCTCCAAAGTAAAATATGAGTTCCAAACCTGTGCTGTAGAACTAAATGCCAGAGGAGGTCTGAGGAGAGAAAGAGGAGCACTTCTGGCTGGAATGCTCAAGAAGAATTTTGTGGAGGAGGTGGGGTTCAACGGGTCTCGCAAGAATGGCCGACTTCTGGAAAGAAAAGGCCCTTGTCAGTGAGAGGACTTTCATGAGCAAAGGACAGATGAAGGGCACTCTCAGAACAGCTCATAGGGACGTGAAGAGCAGCTGGAAATGGACAGGATGGCAAAGCAGAGGGATTTGTGTAAAATCATCAAACCCTTAACTGTGAAGGCTGTGTGTGCACATTGCTGAGAGGATAGTGCTTCCCACCAGAGGACCGTTGGCAAGCTCCAGTCCCTCCCAGAGACAGGGCCCTTCTAGTGCTCTGTTCTGTGAAACCCCTAATACAACCTGGAGCTCCTAGTAGACACTCAGTAAATAACAAGATTATTATTATTACTCATTTTCAAATTCTGTGGTCCCAAGTTGTTGAATTGGCTTGATGTCACTTATGAGAGTTGACAGTTCCTTCGCTTTGCCCTATACTGATTACTCACCTGCCTTGCCACAGTCTTTCCTTCAGATTTATCGGACCTTTCTCCTCTCTTCCACCACAGGTGGCTAGAGGTGCAAGTGGCTAATCTAACATGCCCACAGCGCTGGGTGCAGTACCTCCAGCTTCTTCAGGAGTCCATCTGGCCTGGTGGGGTTTTACCGAAGTGTCCACGGCCTACGAGGACCCAGGAGCAGAAAGTGGCTGCTGAAAAACAGGCCTTGCAGAGCCTGATGGGAATCCTGCCAGGTAATTGGACAACGAGATTGGTTATACTGATAATTATTCCTTTCCCACCCTGCTTTGCCACCATTATCCCACACCCCTCAGAAACCTGGACTCAAAAACCTGTCGACCCACCATTTCTCAGGCTAATAGGTAAATAAATGGTCAGAGCTGTGATTCTTTTACCCCTCATTCAAGTGGTGCTAAGGGGATGGAAAGGATCACTATGACCACACCATAAATAGTATGTGAGAATCCTGCAGATACTTGGGGTAATAACAGCTCTGCCTCCACCACAGAGGCAGGTCTCAGAACTATCCCCACCAGATGAGGATTTCAGGTTCTCTGCCAACTCATGGTATTTGGACCAGGGAAGAAAATGATATGTACCACAGAAGCTCGGCCTTCATAAATTGAGGTCATTGAATAAGGTATATATGATCCTTAGCAATAGATAAAAACAAGCTCTGCAGAGGATTTTTTTTCTTTACTTTCTATAGGGTTTTAGAAGGTGGGGAAGGCAGTTTGTTACCTATGGCTGTGCTGTGGTAACGAGGGTACAGTAATGAAGTGCTAGCTCTTAGGACAATGTTATATACTCTTGTTTTTCTGTTATATTTATTTTTTATTTAAATTCAATTAATTAACATGTAGTGTATTATTAGTTTCAAAGGTAGAGTTCAGTGATTCATGAGTTACATATTAACACCCAGTGCTCATTACATCCCTTGTCTTCCTTAATGTCCATCCGCCGGTTACCCTGTCCCCACTCTCCCCTCCAGCAACCCTCAGTTTGTTTCCTATGATTAAGAGTCTCTTATGGTAGACTCCTAATCTCACAAAACAAACTGAGGGGTGGGAGAGTAGGGATAGGGTGGATGGGTTATGGACATTGGGGAGGGTTTGTGCTTTGGTGAATGCTGTGAAANAGGGAGGGAAAAATAATGAAACAAGATGGGATGGGGAAGGAGACAAACCATAAGAGACTCCTAATCTCATAAAACAAACTGAGGGTTACTGGGGGGTGGGAGGGTAGGGATAGGGTGGATGGGTTATGGACATTGGGGAGGGTTTGTGCTTTGGTGAATGCTGTGAAAGATGTAAGCCTGATGATTCACAGACCTGTACCCCTTGGGCAAAGAATAAAAATAAAATTAAAAAAAAAAAAAAGAGTCTCTTATGGTTTGTCTCCCTCTCTAATTTCGTCTTGTTTTGTTTTCCCCTCCCTTCCCCTATGCTCCTCTGTTCTTAAATTCTGCATATGAGTGAGATCATATGATAATTGTTTTTTTCTGATTGTCTTATGTCACTTAGAATAATACCCTCTAGTTTCATCCATGTCATTAGATACTCTTATCAACCTCTGTTCTCCACTCTAAACTGTTACATCAGACGTACCTGCAGTGACAGGTTACAGAATTATTTCTTCAGGTCCATTCTTATTTAAATACTTAAGAAACATTTTTCTTAGCTTTTCCCTGTTTTAGTTTGGCTGTGTGGTTCAGAAGTTTGCCAGAAATACCCAATTTGGATAAAGATAGCAGATATCATGAAATAATCTCCTTAGAATCTAAGGTTTCAGTGTTACCGCTGAAACCACATTTGTTTTTTCCTCTTCAGATATTGTGGTAGAAATCCTTGGGGTGAACAGATGCCGACTGAGCTGGAGTCTAGTCTTGGAGTCACTGCAGCAACCCCTCATCAACAGGTAGGCTGAAAGGAATGTACTGCTGAAGCCATCTCTGGCCTCAGAGGTGTCCATGGTTTCTAAGTGAGCAGGCCACTTGAAGACAAATGGAACTGCAGTCTTTCTCTGCCCTGGGCCCTGACTGCAGAGTGTGATGTCCAGGTCCTCACACACTAAGGAGAACCCACACTGCCTGCTTCTGAGCAGGTTATCATATGGCAGTGGGCCAGTGTTGGGTCAGCCACTGTTTGCATATGGAAGAACTCGATGCAGGCCACCATGTGAGCTATTGAAAATGCCCTGTCACTCTCCAGGCTTATTCAGTGTGCTTAACAATTCTTTCAACACCTGCCTGTGAACACTATAAGAACATCCCCTAGCCTGTATACCATATGCTGGATAATGATTTTCAGCTCTATGTTCAAGGCCTCATAGCAAAGCTGATTTAGTGTTAGAATCAGGAATTGTCTTTGCTTAATAAGAAGGAGACAAGATAATGAGGTTGGGCTCTGATAAAAGAACCAGAAATACTGAGTGAACCTCTGATAAAAGGACCAGAAATACTGAGTGAACACCCCTAGAATAATCCCAAAGAGGTAGGTATTTCCCTGGCTGATATCTTGGGATACAATGCTTCTGAAAAGTATTCAGGACTTCCAATCCTTTCTCAAACTCTGTCCCAAAGCAGTCTGTATCTATTAACTGTCACAAGCCAAGGGTGTTGGCTTTTACTTCATTGCCTGTAAGGTCACCTGTAGGTCTATAATAATTAATTACAAGAAACAGCCATCATCAGAAGCTCTGAAAATTCTTAGTAAGTTGATATTACAGGGATTTTTCCCTCCCTCACAGTCTTCAGGGCAGTGCTGATGTGCTAAGGTAGCTGTTTAAATAAATGTGGAATTTCTTGAAATCTAGTCTCAAGTTCTGTTTCCACCTTCATTGGGGTCATAACCTTTGTTCACCAAACTTTTATTTCATGGCAGAGGCTTCATCAGGCTATTGAAATTTAGAGTTCACTAAGGATATCAGTAATGGGCAAGGGGGGAAGGGAAAATAAAACAGGATCTGGTGTCTGTTGACTGAGCCAGACCCTCTAAGTTGTTTTGTCCATTTGTTTCAGGCACTTGATTTACTGCCTTTGGGACATCATCCTGGAATTCTTGGATCTCAGTGCCTCTGTTGAGGAGTCTACCAGAACCACCTCTGCCTCAGATACCCCAGGCAACCCCAAGAGAATGGGTGTCTCCCCTTAGCCACAGGTTATTCACCCATTTTTTGAAGGCTGGGAAAGGAGAGTTCCTCTGCTACCCCATGACCAGTCAGGAACCTGCGCCCTCTTGCAGCTGGACTGTATGTAGCTCACAAGGCCTAGGGTCCCAGAGGCGTAGTTCTCCCCCAGCTCTACTCCACAGGTCAGGTGATATAGCAGCTGATGGGGGAAATATGTATGAGTCACATGCATGTCCATTTCCATACTTTTTTGTCGTGTTTGGATTGTTGCTGGTGGGTAGATTCTGGAAAAGGAATCTATGAGGTGGAAGAATGAGCCCCTTTTGCCTCTCCTTTGCCCTCCTCCCTAAGATTGTTTGCCAGGAGCCTGGCCCTGTGCATACATGTTCCGAATCCACCAACACACAAGCTGTAGATAGACCAAGCGAAAACTGATAGCCAAATTTCTTGGAGGAGCAGACAATTTTCTAGAGCTCTCTGTTCCCACCAGGAAACTGCAGNGCCCCCCCCCCCCCCAAGTTCTGTCTAGTTTCCTGACAATTCCAGAAGAGGGCGGGAAAACATTTCTCAAGGGACTTTTTGCTGATTGACTATTTTCCAACACATCAGCCCTATGGAGGATGTCACTGAAGGCTGCTTCCCTGGGTGGCTGCACTTTTTCTGCTCAGAAGACTTCAAAGCAGACTGCCAAAGCTTCTTGGTAGATCCACCCCACTCTCCACACCCTTTCCTGAAAGAGTTTCATCACAGACTTTATTTATTAGCTTTCCTCCTAACCTCTCTCCAAGAACACTTGAGTTTTGGTCTTTGTGACCTTCTCTCTGTCTTCCTTAAGCAGAATCGTATGGCAAATTGCTTATTCAGCCCAGTGTTTCCAAAAGGAAGGGAGACACTTGCTGAGAATGCCCAAAGAGTAGGAAAACCAGAGGGTTGTGAGGCTTTTCTCTTCACAAGTCTCCAGCAGGGGATTTTTAAACTGAACCAATATTATTAGCAAACCTGCAGGGAACTGATTACCCACAAAAAGCTTTTTATTTCCTGTTCCTTAAGGATCTAATTAGTCTTTAAGAACACTTGAAGATGAAGGCAAAGGTGCTATATCAGGCTGTAGTGTCTTAGAAGAATGAACAATTAGGAGAAATTGTTGGCAGGAAAGGAGGCAGACAACGTGATATTAAATGCATGTGAATAGCTGACAGAAAAGGTTTAAGGAGGCCACAGGAGACCTCTGCCCCCTCATCCCTTTAGCTTTGCACCTGCCTGTTAGTGCCCTGCTGTCACTGAATTATGGATCCTCCCATTTGGAAGGGGATCTCGGGGTTAGACTGATGAGAATGGGATGGGTCGAGAACGGGTGTCAGGTTCTTAGACTCTGGAGTAGATGATGTGCACACAATTAAAGTGGTTTATGGGAGAAAGTTGTGCACTCTTATCCTTTTTTTTTTACCCCTCTGGAGGCTTTTACCCATAAAATGTGTTCTGCTATGATTGGAAGGCTTTAGGTAGGCTATTAACTGCCTAAGGACAAAGAGATGAATGAGATCATGTCTCATGGCACCTTCTAGACTTAAAACATGATTGTTACAGTGACTTTATGGCTCCAGAGCTTCTCCCACCCCGGACATTCACAGGCAGAAGGAGCTCAGCATTTCTAGCTTTAGTAAGTATTTGTAGGAGTGTGGGATTGCAGGGAGTCCAGCCTCACGTACTGAAGCCGATCCTTCACCTCTTTCAGCTCAGGCCAGGTTGCCCTTCAGGACAGATGCAGTAGCCATCTCATTCCCGCTACCCTTCTCTCCTCATACTTTACCCTCATATGTACTCAGCCACCTACATTGCTTTGAATCTCTGCTATTAGCTCTGGCTCAGATGTCACACAGAGCCCCAGTACGTAAGCTGACACACCATAAAATCCCTGTGGCTGTAAATTCTAAGCAATTTTTTTACACTTCCACCCCAAGGAAAACTTCCTTTTATTTTATGTTACATAAGAGATGCCACCTCTGTTGTCTGTGCCCCAATACACACACGTAAGCTGTCCTCAGGCCCTCCTTCTGCCTAGAAGGAAAATCATGGGTATCGCCAAGGAAATAATCAGAACCCACCTGTCAAGTTTGGGTAGCAGGCACAGGCAACAAGGGAGATCAGCACTTGGGAGAGAGCCACAGGTATCAAGAAAAGATGCTCCCAGCTGAGAGAGTGATAAAAGACAATGAAGAATTGGGCCTGCACTAACCCAGAACGTCTGTGATTTTTCTTTGGCCCTACCCAGCACATTGATTTCCAGTTACTACTCTTCTTTGCTTGTAGAACCCAACAACAGTTGTTAGGTCCTGGGTAGAGTAAAAATATGTGTACATGCTATGTGAGTCAGGATGCCTTGGACTGAAGGAAAACTTGTAGGAAATTTTATTTTCCTCCATAAAATGAGTACCTGAGTAGGTAAGCCCCAGGGGCTGATGGATTCAGCAACTCTTACCTGGGAGCATTCTTTCCATCTCTCCCTCTGCCATTGTAAACATGCTTGTCCTGTTCTCAGACGGCCTACCTTCATGGTTGCTACAGTTCAGAGCATCACATCCATAAATAACAATACGAAAGAACAGAGTCATCTCTTCCATGCTTTCTTTTAAAGAATGAGAAGCCTTTTTCCAGAAGCCCTTCAAGGATGCTCTTCACATTATCCAGAATTGTCCACCCCTAAGCCAATCCACAGCCATTGAGAATGGTATTACCTGGTTGGCTTACAATAGTATTTACCACCCTCCCACCAGAGAGGAGGCCACCCTCCAGGAAAGTTAGATACCTAATAGATGTTAGCAAGGAAGAAGCAGATAATGGGTGTTAATAGACAATGTCTATTATATCATCTGTACAACATCAACAGCTCCCCCATGGTACTCTAAAAATACCTGGAGCCACCTATAACGGAGAGCATTTGCTGAAGCCACCACATAAAGCACTTCCACTTCACCTGGAGTAACTCATTTAATCCATACACAACCCTGTAAGGTAGGTTCTATTATCTTTTCCCAGTTCATAGATGAGGAACATAAGGCACAGAGGGATTGTGAGTTGCCCATAGTCACTTGCAAAGAAATGTCAGAGCCTAGATAACGCATCTTGCCAGTCTACCCTCAAGCCTACATGCATAATAACCATTATACTAGTCTGTGTTTCTTCTTCCAAAGCAAAATAAGACTAGGTTCTCATTTTTAAGGACTCATGATCTAGTGCAGAAGTCTGCAGACCTTTTTGGTAAAGAGGCAGAGAATAAATATTCCATGCTTTGTGGCCATATGGTGGTCTCTGTTGCAGCTACTCAGCTCTTCCACTATAGCATGAAAGCAGTCATAGATGATACATCTAGCAATATCAGTGGCTGTATTCCAATAAAACTGTATAGAAACAGGCAGCTGACGAGGTTTGGCCCATGAGTTACCTGCAGGCCTCTTGTCTAACAAGTTAGAACAGTGCTTCTCAAACTTTAGTATACATGTGATTTACTGGGACCTTGGTAAAGAATATGCTGCATTTCTAACAAGCTCCCAGATGTATGCCAGTGAGAATGCGGGTCTTCAACCACATGTTGAGTATCAAGGGGTTAAAACATGGACAACTCTGGAGTGATTAATTCACTATTAAATATATAGGAAGGACACTTCATTGAGAGTAGAGGGCCATGGAAAGCCTGAGGTGGTAATATCTGAGTTGACTCCTGAAAGATTCATGAGAATTAACCAGTAAAAACTTGGGAGGGTGTCCAGAGGAACAATGAACAATGTGTGTGAAGACAAAGTCGCAACAGAAAGACAAATACCATATGATTCCACATATCTGAAGTACCTAGCGTGGTCAGCCTCACAGAAATAGTAGCAATGTGGTTGTTGGGAATCAGAGAGGGGCATGGGGAACGAGCGTGGTCAGCCTCACAGAAATAGTAGCAATGTGGTTGTTGGGAATCAGAGAGGGGCATGGGGAACGTGTACTGAGTTTGAATTTTGCCAAATGAAAAATTCCAGAGATGGGTTTTATCAACCATCTAAGTAGACGTGACACTACAGAGCCATACGCTAAAAATGGTTAAGATGATAAATTGTAGATTTTTTTTATTTTACTACAATCAAGAAATGTAAAGTGAAAAAAAGCTATGGAGAGCTACAAGGTGCTGGCTACAGGGAGGGAGTGTTGAGAGGCAAGGCGAGGCGAGGGCCAGGAGAGGGACCTGGCACTGTGCTCCCTCTACACAGTGGGGAATTGTTGAGGAATCTTCCTGAAGAGGATTTTTCATCAAAGTTAACAGTTCCTGTTTATGGGAAACATGGGAGTTCGATTGCACATGTAAACAGCCCTTGGATTTCACGCCTCTCTCAGTCATTTTCTGATCCTCCCCCCCTTAATTTCTTCAAGTCTGTCCCCATTATTTCTTAGATATGAGACAGCTTCAGGGTGGATAGAGTATAATGAGCTGGAAGCAATAATGGCCTGATTAAAACCCTAGCTCAGCCACTTAATCAGCTGTGAGGAAGTGGTCAGGTAGCTTAGCTTCAGTGGGACTTAAATTTCTCTCAGAAAAAGTGACAAATACAGCCTTTTTGAGAAATGAATTGTAAGAACAAGCTGTATAAATTCGCAAGTGCTATGCTATAAAAATATCAATGGCACCATTCTGCTCTTTTGGAGATGCCTTGCTTCAGGAACCATGCAGCTGAGCTGTCCTCTGGAGATCCCCGCTTCCCCAGCCCTCTCAGAACCTGCTGTTTGTCTTGGTCTTCCTTTGCGCTGGAGCAATGTGTGCTCTCCCAGGAGGAGGAAAGGAAGGTTAGCCAGCCCTGCTGGATACAGATGGGAATGGGAACCAACCAGGGGAGGAGCAGTAATTGGGGAGGAAAGGAAACCATGATGCTTTTGTAGTCCAAGACCCAACTGGGCAAGCTCTTCCACAACTTGGCGTCTCCATTTCCTTTCCACTGAGACTGCCAGAAATCCCAGGGCAGTAGTTGCTTGCACTGCCTTTGTGGACAAGAGAATGAAATCACTACAGGGTGAATTTCTGCTCACAAGCCCCCATCACTCCTCTGGTGTAAGGCATGAGTGAGGCTGCTGCACAGAGAATTGTTTCTCAGAAAAGAGCCAGTGAGGGGAGACTATACCAAATATTACTTCCATATCCTAAGACTCGCCCGGTATTTATTACACAAAGACATCACTGGCTTATTTTAAAAAGAAAGACAAAACCCCAGAAGAATGTGTCAAGTGAGTGAAAATCATCAGAACCTGTTTCCTGCTTGACCCAACAGGGTCTGAAGCCAAGGCAGCCCTGAAGCGGTGGAGAAAGTGTGGGCACCCGAAACCTCCTTGGCAGATCCACTGTGCTATTCTCAGACTTGCTGAGCCTTCTTGCCGCCTCCCTGCACCTCTCACCTGTCTCTGGTCTGAAAGTGCACTTGAACTCTACTTTCTTGGAAGTGCAAACAAGCATGTGATAGAATCCCGAGAACTGTCTCTGATGTCTCTTCAGCATGACAAAAGCTAGTTTCTCTCCACATCTTGACTCTTCAAACCTCACCTGCAAGTGCTTTTGTAGAAGTCACTAGCACACTGTTGCTGAGATGTGGAAGTTTGGGAGGGGGAAAAAAACGAAAGGGAAAAAATAATAGTACCAAGATCCAAACTTAGAAAACCTTTCTTCTTTTTTTTTATTTTTAAAGATTTTATTTATTTATTTGACAGAGAGAGATTGCAAGTAGGCAGAGAGGCAGGCAGAGAGAGAGGAGGAAGCAGGATCTCTGGATCCCAGGACCCTGAGATCATGACCTGAGCTGAAGGCAGAGGCTTTAACGCACTGAGCCACCCAGGCGCCCAAACTTAGAAAACCTTTCCTGAAGTGATATTATCTACTCCTTTCAACTCAAAATAGACCTCTTTGTCCCCAGAGTTTGTTTAGGAAATGCAGGCTAATTTTAATATTAGGGTGTTAATAACGATAAAGACAATACGCCTGTGTCCTAGATCTAAATCCGTATTTTGACTTTTTTTTTCCCTTCACCCTTTTTCCCTGTCACTGTTGCAGCCTGTCACAAGCAATGGAGAGCTGGCTATAATTACTTTCAGACACTTGTGTTAATCAATGAGGGAAAAGGCCCAAGTTAGATAACCGAAAGTCCGTGATTGCAGAGAAAGGCTCTGGTATGTCTGTAGAAGACGAGACTTTGCTCTTCTGGGTTGAATTGAATTTAGTGACCTTCGAGCACAGTTCATCAGCCTATTGCCTGTGCTCCTTACAGAATCATCTTGCCCCAGTAGCAATGGAAAGATTAACAAAGATTGAGCAAAATAATCTGTATTTCGAATCTTGCCTTTAGGGAGGATTGACCTTCTTATGAAAAAAAACTTTAAAAAGCCCTTTTGGCGTTTACATTCTTTACCTGTACTAACATGGAATCTAAATTAAAAGCAATGGCAAGCCAGTTCCTTTCCAGATTTGTGTCCTTGTGTCAGAAGTTTCCCTGTAAATGCAAATGATTCAAGAATACTGAGGGCACTTTCCATTAAGGCTTCATGTGTCTCTGGGAGAGTCACGTAGGCTTGGTGGGAAGTATGTATTATGGAGATGGTTGGGCAGGAGGTTGGATGAGATGGTTTGTCAGAAACCTAGGGGCCTGCATCCTCTTTCCTACTTCTGTCCTTTGACCCATGTTCTTCTAGCTGTGCACACATGAGCACCCTCTGTCAGGACCAGTTCAAGTTTCACCATCTCCATGGAGCTTTGATGGTGCCAGCCAAAATTCTCTCTCCCTTCTCTGTGTGACTTTACACTGCCTGTCAGTATAAATCCATGTGCATTTTATGGGGTCCTCAGAGATTCTAATTCGTCAAGAGCAAGGAACATACAATGTGTTTTTATGTCTCAACCTTCCCATAGACACACCTAATGCATAGTAGGTACAAAATAAATGCTGAAGCTCATTTAGTTAAAGGAGATTATGCTCACTAACTTTTAGAAGGTAAAATATATTAATAAGTTCAATGAATTTATTATTTTGGGGGCAGAAGATGTGAGAGAGGGACAAGGGGGAAGCACATTTTTGTTTTTCTGACCTTATATCTTTGTTCAACAGCAAATATCAAATGAAAGAAGTTGGTTTTTATATTTCCTATGCCAAAATCCACACCTTTTGTAACAGTACTGTTTGCAGTCTAAGTATGTGGGCCATAAGGTGCTAAAACTGTAAGCTTTTTAAAGAAAATTAGTCCTGATTTGAAGATTTTTTTTAATCCTCCAGTCACAAATATACAAAACATACCCTGTCTACTCTCTAGTCCTTACTTTCTTCTACTGGATCAGAAAACAAAACAGGGGTGCCTGGGTGGCTCAGTCATTAAGCATCTGCCTTCAGCTCAGGTCATGATCCCAGGGTCCTAGGATTGAGCCCCGTGTCGGGCTCCCTGCTCTGCGGGAGGCCAGCTTCTCCCTCTCCCACTCCCCCTGCTGGTGTCCCCTCTTTTGCTGTATCTCTCTCTGTCAAATAAATGAATAAAATCTTAAGAGAAAGAGAGAGAAACAGAAAGAAGAAAGAAAAAGTAAGAGAGAAAAAGAAGGAAGGAAGGGAAAGAAAGAAAAAGAGAAAATGAAAGAAAAAGGAAAGAAAGAAAAAAAGAAAGAGAAAGAAAGAAAAAGAAAAAGAAAGAAAGAAAGAAAGAAAAGAAAGAAAGAAAACAAAAATCTGCAGGAAATATTCTTAACTCTTTCCTGCCCCAGACACAAATGTGTAAGAAACCAATTACCATGAAGAGAAAGACTTGCTTGCTATCCGACTTCTTTAAAATTATCTTGGAAATCCTTTGGTCCCAAACTTAAGAATCTTTATTTCAGACCTTCTCTAACAGCTTATCTAAGCCATGTGTAAGATCCCACAAGGAAAAGTCTTCAAAGACAAAGTAATAACCTTGAAGAAAAGAAAGGACAGCAGAAATTCCCCATCGCTCATACAGGTGTTTGCTTTTCATTCCCACATTTTCTACTGCAACTCTTTGCCCAAAGACCACAGATCAAAACTAGGCAGCTTCCATAAGAATGAAAACTAATGAATCAGAGACATCTGGATTCACTACAGGTCAACATGTTGGCCCCAAAGGAATAAAATCACCTGCTGCTTTGGAGCCCTAGAACAAACCTCCAGGCCATGATTTGAAAGGGCAAGAGCAGGTAAAGGAGCATAAGATGAAGAAGTTCAGTCTAAGAATTAAACCAATGATGCATTTCATGAAAAGAAGGAAACTCTAGACAATATAGTACTTGGGTCATATATTATCTTAGAATAGGTCTGCATAAGAAGGATCCCATCTGCTGCGGAATGAAGTCCATTCTGGTGCCAGTGAACATTTGCACAACACATGATGTGGAATAGTCTCTGGAGCCAAGATTGGTTCTGTATCCACCCCAGGGCAGGTTGGTCAGTCTCCAGTGTAAACCTCCTTAGGATTAACCACTTATTCCAGTGTTGTGCACTGGATAATTAATACCAGATCTGTTCCAGACAGCTTTGTACATCCTGCATATGGATGAAGATCGAAAAAAATTTTTTGGTGATCTGTTTGGGTGGGATAGAGAAAGCTGAAGCAGAATTCATCCCCATGTACAGGTCTGTTACCTTGCAGGTGGGAGCTTGTGGGTGGAAAATGGCATTTACCAGGCAGAAGCTCGCCTGGACAGGTAAGAGGGGAGAAAAGTGTGCATATGTGGATACAGAAGTAACATCTGCGGCCTTAAGGCTTGAAGAGCAGAGCTATGCACCTTTTAGCAGTCTGAAGAGGATTGAGGTAAGGGTTTGTGTTTCAGCAAGGTTTTGGATATGGAAGAATGCCCACTGTTGGGGTGGAATGACCCATTCTTTACAAGATTAGGGTTTCTATGGATTTTTTCCCACATGATAGAAATTTTCCTCTTCTAGTCTCATTCATAGCAGGCAGTGTTGGACCAATAATTTGCCTAAGCCAATTCCTTCTTTTTTTTTTCCACTTCCTCAATTCCTTCTCTATATTATTTCTGAAACTCCTCCTCTTTGAAAAAAATTTAAGAGAAAGAGCATGAGTGGAGGGATAGGGAGAAGCAGACTTCCCGCTAAGCAGGGAGCCTGACTCAGGGCTCCATCCCCAGACCCTGGGAATATGACCTGAGCCTACGGCAGATGCTTAACTGACTGAACCACCCAGGCACCCCCTCTGAAACCCTTTCTTTAAACACTAAGTAAATAAGAAAAAAAAAGAAAACTTTTCAAAAAGCTGCATATTTCTGGGTCTTTCTCTTTTTTGTGTGCAGCACCAAAACTGCTTTTCTTCATCCCTAAATTTTTCTCCTATATCAGCTTACCAATCTTCGTGGGTTGACTTGGCTGCCCCACTAGTCTAATTGTCTTTTTTTTTTTAATTTTATTTTTATTCTTTGCCCAAGGGGTACAGGTCTGTGGATCATCAGGCTTACATCTTTCACAGCACTCACCAAAGCACAAACCCTCCCCAATGTCCATAACCCATCCACCCTATTCCTACCCTCCCACCCCCAGTAACCCTCAGTTTGTTTTGTGAGATCAGGAGGAGTCTCTTATGGTTTGTGTCCTTCCCCATCCCATCTCGTTTCATTATTTTTCCCTCCCTACCCCCCACGACCCCTCACCCTGCCCCTCAAGTTCCTCATATCAGAGAGATCATATGGTAATTGTCTTTCTCTGATTGACTTATTTCGCTCAGCATAATACCCTCCAGTTCCATCCATGTCGTTGCAAACGGCAAGATTTCGTTTCTTTTGATAGCTGCATAGTATTCCATTGTATATATATACCACATCTTCTTTATCCATTCATCTGTTGATGGACATCTAGGTTCTTTCCATAGTTTGGCTATTGTGGACATTGCTGCTATAAACATTCGGGTGCACGTGCCCCTGAG
>LNAC01000844.1:505781-527408 GCA_002007465.1 Ailurus styani | reverse complement strand
AACAAAACAAACAAAAATGAATAAAACAAAATCCTATATCTATATTATCTATTTCTATATCTATATCTATGTCTGTCTATGAATCTATCTCTATATCTATCTCTATCTATCTATATCTATTAGATTGGTGAATTGAACAGACCCTATAAGTATCCAAAAAAATAAGGTTCAAAACAATGAAGGGATAAAATATGATTATAACAATGAAAATTTAAAAAAAGAATAAAAAGTGTTGATACGATATAAGAGTTAAGAACGTTAAAATAGGAAAAGGGAAAAATTTTAAAAGAAAAAAGTAAGAAAAAAATTCAAATGAAAGAAAAAAAAATTCAATGAATTTAACTTTGAACGACTGAAGAATCATGGGGAAAAAGCCATGAATTGAATCCGTTGCTTTTCCGTATTTCTGAAGTTCCGTAATGTTCAGCAATCTTGAACTTGACTTATTTTTTGACTGGATGGTTCTTTTTCTCCCCCCTTGGTCTTCTGGGGGAGGGGCCTGTTGCTGTGATTCTCAAGTGTCTCTGCCCGAGGCGGATTCCCACCGCCCTCGCCAGGGGCCAGGCTAAGTAATCAGCTCGGGTTCGCTCTCGGGAGCTTTTGTTCCCTGAACGCTTTCCGTACCTTGTTGGAGGCCGGGACTGAAAATGGCGGCTCCCAGTCTCCGACCCAGAGGAGCTGAGAGACTGGGGCCTCAGTCCTCAGCGCGCCTCAGAGAAAAGCAGTCCCTCCCGCCTTCTGGTCTCCAGCCGCGCTCCGAGCTCACCCGGCCTGTGACCGAGCGTCTCTGTCTCTGGCGCGACCCCGTTTACAATCTCCGAACCTGGCGGATTCCTGCAGCCGCGCCCGCGCCACTCCTCCCGGAGGAGGAAGGAGGGGGTCTCTCCGGGTCTGCCGCCCGTGGGGTCCCCGCTCACAGAGCCGCGGCCCAGCTGCGCTTCAGATCACAGCCCAAGGTAACCCCGAGCTGAGAGACACCTCAGCTCAGCTCCGTCTCTCCCGCCGGCTTCTCTCTGAGACCTGGGAGCTCGGTCGCGCTCAGACACCCCTGGTCTTCACCCCCTGCTTGGTCTCTGGGGCGACGTCCCTCAGTGGAGCTGACTTCTAACAGTTCCAAGTCTGTGCTCCTCTGCTCGCTCCCTTGCCGGCAGCCAGCCCCTCCCCCTGGGGTCTATCTTCCCGTCGCCGCAGATTCACTTCTCCGCACGTCCTACCTTCCAGAAGGCGGTCTATTTTCTGTTCCTAGAATTGCTGCTCCTCTTCTCTTCGATCTCTGGTGGAATTTGTAGGTGTTCAGAATAGTTTGATAGCTCTCTGGGTGAATTCCTGCGACCTGATGATAATCGGTCTCCTACTCCTCCGCCATCTTGCCGCTCCCCCCCTAGTCTAATTGTCTTTTTGATGAATTACTATGGACAGCAACTTAAGGTTATGTGTAAATCTTAAACATGATACTTCTTGTACTTGACTCACATTTGATATTCTATGAGGAAGATTGCCCTTACTGTCTCCTCCCGTGAAATTGAAATAAACACCAATCCTAAGATTAAACATTTTGATAAATTCTTTCCATGTCCTAAGCTGTTCACACAATGTTATAGACTAAATGTTTGTGTCTCTCCAAATTCATATGTTGAAGCCCTAGCCCCCAGTGTGATGGTATGTAGGAGGCTGGGGTCTTTGGGAGGTAATGAGGTTTAGATGAAGTCATGAGGGCAGTGCTCCAATACTAGGATTAGTGCCCTTCTATGAAGAAGAAAAGACAACAGAGCTTCCTCTTTCTTTATGCATGTGAAGAACAGGCCATGTGAGCAGTAGTGAGAAGATGGCCACCTGCAAGCCAAGAGCAGAGGCTATAGAAGGAAAACCACCTGCCACCACCTTCACCTTGGACTTCCAGCCTCCAGTACTGTGAGACATAGTTATTGTTTAAACCACCACTCTGGTATTTTGTTACAGCAGCCGAAGCTAAGATACACAACTAGAAAGTTAAGCCACATAAATCTCTTCCCTTCATCATTAGTTTTTATATAGTAGTGTTCTAAGATTCATTGTTTACATATAACACCCAGTGCTCCATGGGTTTATCTTAAATTGGCTGGACTTAACACAACTTGCTTGAAACATACCAGCTGTCTTCATTGAGAAGCACCTAGGGTAGTCAAGTGTCCATCCAAACTTGCACCTTCCATGATGTCAGCCTGTCTTCCTCACTGGGCTGTAAACCCCTTGAAGCCAGATTGTCTTGTTTACTGCCGTCTTTCCAGCATTAAGCATTACACCATGGCACCTCACTATTTTCTCCTTATGTCTTCTCACAAATTCTCAGAAAGCTTATCTAGTTTCTCCGTCCTCTCCACAGAGGCCTGTGACAGACTTTGCCTGGACACAGTTGCTTGATCCATAACTGAACTTGGCAGCCTTCTTGTGTCAATGAGTAACATTTTTCTTTCCTTCTGGTAGTCTTGGAATCCTATCAACATCTGGCAACTTTCTTTCCACCTTCCTACACACACAGTAGAGCCCACAACCCTCAAAACCCCCTTGACTAGCCAGATGATGATAACACCAAGTTCCATGTAACCAAAGGTGGACCCTGGCCTTGTGTCTGTCCCTGCCCTCCCCTCTGCTGTGAGAGTATACCAACTTCTCAGTTTGATACTGGAGGAGGGTATATGGTGCAAATTTCATGGTAGCAGCAGGCTTCATCTGAAACTTGGGGAGCTCCTATGGTCCTGTTGCCATGGTAACCAGCTGCCACCTGACTCTAATGCCCTTTGAGACTGTCTGATCTAAGGTGGAAATGTTCCCAAAAAGCAGACCCCGGACTGGCAGCTTCTACTTATGACCCCTGTCATAAGCATATAGCCAGCCGGAACTCTTGGTTGCTGGGGTGAATGGGGCCTCTTTATTACCACAGGAGGAATCTGATGAACTCTGGGCTCAAAAAAGGTGTTGCTTCCACACACACACACCCACCCCAAGAGACATATTCTCCAGTCCCAACCTAACTTCTGTGACACGGTTTTCTCCCTCTCTTGTTACATTCTGTGTTCAAAATGCTGAGCTAAAGTGGGAGGGAGCAATAACACAAAAGGATTTGAGTTATCATCCTGTCAGGTGGGGAATTCTCTGCCCCCAGTATGGGAACAGAGAAGGCAGGAGGGGAGCATCAAATCAGCCTCATGAGATGTGGTGTTGTTATTGATTGTTTCACCTCACAGAAACACACAGCACCATAAATGGGAGCAGATTTCAATCTTAAAGGGCAGCATTCCTTCCCACAGGAACACAGGTGATTAATAGTATCATGAGACCCATATAAATGGTGCCTATTTAACTCTTTAGGCATGTAAAGGCAGAGAAGGAAATATTTCAAATATGAGCTAAAAAAAAAAGTGACCACTTCATTCTTTGGAATTGTCACAGGATACAGATCTTGAACAAATTCCCATTTACTCCAAACCCAGGCAGAAGGAAAGCAACAAATGGGAGGAACACATTTGCCTGGGCGCTGGAAGAACTGGCTTCTAGTCACGGGTCATAGTGATCCTGGGCAAATCTCTACTTGCCTGGACTGAAGTTTCTTTCCTCCATATAGGGAGGTTGGCCTGGGTAATAGATAAGACCCTGTCCAGCTCTGCAACATCAGAGCTGTGTCTTCCAGTTGTCAGCCAGTTTCTGGAACAGTGATAATGCTCTCTCAATATGTGTCATGGAAATGAATGTATTATTATATTTCATCTTGAATTTTATCTCAGTGGGGATTTTGTTTCACCTCATTTGGGTCTCTATTTCAGGAAGGAAAGGGGAAGCATAATGAAGAAGGAGGGAGGGAAAGAAGGAGGGGCGGAAGGGAGCTTCGAAAAATTCTTTCTGAGAGGAATGTCTTGACTCTCTCTGAGCTCCTACTACATGAAGTTCCTATTCTACATTTTCTCTCTTTAAGCCTGCCAAAATCAAATTGATTAAGTATACCATACAGATTTAAGGAATAAACTAAATCCCCAAATTTTCATGGAGTCCAAAGACCTGTTCATCTCCAATCAGCTTTTCTTAGGACAATGGCGGTATTGATAATCAAAGTATACACTTTCTTTTTCTTTTTTTTCTTTTTTTTAGGACTTTATTTAATTATTTGACAGAGAGAGAGAGATCACAAGTAGGCTGAGAGGCAGGCAGAGAGAGAGGAGGAAGCAGGCTCCTTGCCGAGCAAGGAGCCCTATGCGGACCTCGATCCCAGGACCCTGAGATCATGACCTGATCCGAAGGCAGAGGCTTTAACCCACTGAGCCACCCAGGCGCCCTACACTTTATTTTGCATTTTCCAAATTATTTTCCATGAACCATCTCATTTTAGCTTTCTATCATTTCTCTAAGGAATGTAATACCTGACACATACATAGGACTTTCTAAATTTGAAGTATATCATATCCAATATCCATTTTAGATTTTGACACTTTTTAAGTTAATTTGTGAAGTTATTTGCATCCTCATTTTACTTAAAGAGGAAACTGAAATACAGAGTTTTTCTCTTGCCCAAGAACACTTGCCCATTTTCTCAAGAGGCAAAAGAACCAGGATTAAGAAATTGGCTCTGCTAATAGCCTCCTAGCTCTCCCACTGATTAGCTCTGTGTCCTTGGATAAATTATTTAAAGTCTCTGTGCCTTAGTTTCCTCATCCATTAAACTGGAATAATAACGGCACTTTCCTCACAAAGACTGGGTAGGGGGAGGGGTTAAATGAGATAATATGTTTAGGATCCTTAGAAAAACATCTAGCACACATCGTATCATAATTGTCATTATCATTGTCAAAGCCTAGACTAGAACCTGGGTCTTCCAACTTCTAGTTCCTTGATGTTTCTGCTGCCTTACACCAATATCATCTTTACTATACAGATGAGAATTTACAGCCTACAACGTTTAAGCACAAAGCTCATCCAAAGCCTCTCTTGAACAGAGAAGTCTAGAACTGACGTGTTAGAACTTCCACCATTAAACTATGTTGCCCTCCACTGCTCTTAAGTGTCTAAAAGTTTATAAACCAAGCAGTCTCATGAAATACTGCTGACAGGCTGGAGGTAGACTCTCCCACTCTTCTGGGGAAAGGATCTTCCACCTTCAGTCTTAAGAGAACAAAGGTTTTCAGATGGCTCATTGCAATGGGTGCATGCTTACTACCACCTCCAGGCCTTTTCATAATGCTGTCTGTCCACTGGGATAGCCTCTGTTCTTTTCCTCCCAACTGATTATTACTAGTGCCAGACGATTCAATATTTGACTATTTATGGCTCTTTGAGCACAAGTCTTGTTTTTTATACTTTCATTATGTACTCCTTGAGAGTACTGACTATGTTGTGTGTAGATGTGTATTCTCCACTGCACATGGCAAAATGCTCAGTCAATAGCAGGTATATAAATAGTTCTTGATTCATGAATGGATTGATTGTTTGATGGACCGATAGTGCACTCTCCCATTGGTTGACAATTGTCCTTACCTCTTAGTTGCAAGTTCAGGATGCTCAAAGAACTTGCCTAGATGGCATTTAACACCACAGTGACTGAGCAAGGTAGAAGTTTCAGGAGTTGTCTGTTGGGGGGAAGACAGGGGCTGGGGAGGGGAGAGAGGTCCCCTTGCTCTCACCTGGGCTGGCTGCCACAAAGCCTCAGAACCTGGCCCGTGCTGCTGAGTGCACACTGTGTGCCTGGAAGACTCAGACCTGAACCAGACCCCCCTCCCCTCCACAATCCGTACCCCTCATAGCATATCCAGACCAGACATGACCTTGCTCTATAGTTAAAAACAAGTGAAAGTCATCTGCCAGGGTCACTTGGCACCAAAGTCCTGTGACAGAAGGGGCTCCACTTAAAGGGCAGCACAAATCCAGGGCATTAAAATAACCTGAATGGTGTCGTTTTCTGATCAAATGCCTTTCCCTGTCGGGTTTGTGATTTTTGAGCCTGAGAATGTCTCCTCAAGGCTCAGGTTTCTCTGCTGTCACACTGGTCTCAGGCCTGGAATGTAAGCACTGGCCGTGGAGGTCTGAGGTAGCTATGTCACAATCCCAAAATGGAGAGACATTATCTCATAGACAGTGGCAGCAGGCAGGCACCAGGGTGCTGCTGGCAGGCAGGGTCAGAATCTGGCCCCACGAGTACTTCTCACCCACAGTTCCCGGCGGACAGATGGTCTGAGGCCCCAGTTGCCAATCTGTGCCCTAGTAAGCTGAGGTCTCGCAAAGCTTCCTACCCAGGAGTAGACACAGGAAAACAGAAGCTGAGATACAGACAGGCTCATCTTTGCAACAGGTCATGTCAGTTGGCAGGAGGGTGATCTCCAGTGCATTTGGAGAGCTTGGTCAGAACGCAGAGAACAGCCATCCATGTGAAGAAAGACAGGGTGCTCGAGGCAGGGATAGGCTGCCATCCATCCTTCCCTGGGCCCCTGAGGGCAGGATTGCTTACCACAGGGCAGGTGGGGCCCGGTGGCCTATGAAGTAACCATCCCTTTCAGCACTTGGAGAGGATGAGGCCCCCAGGGGAAACCATCAGCCCTCTCCCAGAGTAATAGAGGCCATCAGAGTCCTAACCACTTTGATCATGAACTATCTTGGGGTTGAAGAGAAGCGCCTTCCTACCCAGCCTGAGAGAGGGGTTCCTTTCCTCCTTGGTAGCCTGTTCACCCGCTTACCTTCCTATGGCTCTGCTCTGAGACACTTCTGTTACCACCAAGCCATTTTCCAAACAGGCCCTGCTGGCTCCTGCCTCCTCCCTTGCTCATTCCTTCCTGGACTGAAGAGTCTTCCCTGCTTGGTCTGCCCTTTCTTCCGGGTCCACACTGGATCGATTCCTTCTGCTGAGCCAGGCGTCTGAGTGCCGGGCCTCCAGTCCCTGGGGCTCCTTCAGAACAAGTGTCTGCTCCTTCCATGTGACCCGTGGCACACACCTGCTTCCCGCCTCTTCACCATCACACGCGCAGATTAGAGCACATTGATGGGAGGGGTCTTTCCACGTAGATGCTGCCTTTTATCTCTTGGCGCTCCCGGTGCCTAGCAGCATGCTCACAGCACGGACTTCAGATGCACTCCCTCTCAGATGGCTTCCCACCACACTTTGCACCAAGACCTAAGATAGAAGCCAGTGATGCAGCCTCATTTCCCAACTCCCGTTTCCTCACCTCCCTCCCCCACACCAGGCATGCTTCTTCAGGCCTTTCACTTGCCCCTCCCTCTGCCTGGCATGGGCTTTCCCTGGACCACCACCCGGCCACCTCCTTCCCTCCGTCGTCTCTGCCGAAAGGCCACCTTCTTAGAGAGGGCTCTCCTGACCACCTTGTCTGAAGAACAGCATTCCTCGTCCCATAAGTCCTATCTGGCTTTATTCTTTATCATAGCACTACTGCTGACTGACGTTATGTTATACTATACTATATTACATTACACTGTGTGTTTTTAAATGTTTGTGTGGGACCCCCATGAGAATGCAAGTTCCAGAGGGCCAAGACCTGACTTTTTCACAGCTTGTCTTTGGTACCTACAGCCGTTTCAGGAATGTTGTAGGTCCTCAAAACTTGTTAATGAAATCAATGGGAAAATGAATGAACAAACAAACATTTCTGTGTAAAGTAAGGACCATTCTGGGCAAGGATGTAACATGTGGTCCACCATGGGATAATGCAAGGCTTCCTTTCAAAGAACCAAAGAGCATTAGAACTATTAAAGGTCCTTGAAAGGAGGTCGACTCTCAATTGTACAGAGTAGGAAACGGAGTCCCACAGAGGGAAAAATGAATGGGATAGACACTTCTTCCTAGGACTTGGCCTGATGTGACAATTCATCTGAACAAACTCGGATTTATCAATTTTCTACTGGTTTTGCATTTGAATAATTTTTATTAGAATCAAAAACAGACGAGAGAACAAGGCCAGTCACATAAAATTTCACCTCTTCATGCTTCCAACTGTTTTCAGAGGCATTACTGAAAAAGAAGGATCTACGCTGATTAGGTCCAGCATCCCTTCAGTAGCCCAGACCGGCACAAATACTGAAACATTGTTTCTTTATTCTTCCCCAACTTTGGGTGTCAGGCAGGACCCTGCAGGACCATTTCCTTTTGGAATAAAGAGGAAATCTAGGCATAGGTTCATAGCTAAGCTACAGGTGGGGCTCCAGGGCTTCGTCTGGCCTTCTCTGCAGGCACCTGTGTAATGCTAGCTGCAGGTCACTGAAAATGACCTGGAACCCTTCAGCGCCATTAATGAGCGTTCCAGCTGAATGTGGGAGTCAGTATTCATCAGACAACGGCCATTCTCAATTTTCCTTTTTTTTTTTTCCTAATTCCCTGGAGGGTTCTAAGAAAATCCCACCCAAAGTCTTCTTTCCCAGCTGGCCCTTGAGGGTGTTTGCCCCCTTGCTCTTCTTGTAAGATTGCGTTTGACAGCAATGAAAACCAGCAGTTCAACGGCAATAATTTCTTGGCAGGACAGATTGGCATGAGACTTGCCCCAAAACAAAATAAGCCTTTCAAGGAAGTGTATTTCAAGTTGGACTCACGTTCCCAAGACACTGAGATTCTTCTATAGCTGACACAGGAGCTGAATGCTGAGCCCCAGCCAGGGACATCAATGATTGTCAATAACACGACAGAGCAGAGAGAAGACTCAGGGGCTGAGTATGTTTCTGAACAGTTCAAACAGGGGTAACTGGAAATGCCACGGAGCTTGTTCTGGGGGAAGGCTTTTTATACTCCAGCTTGATTTTCTTAAAAGGCTTTGTTAGTGACTTCAGGCGTGGAGGAGGATGTGCAGGTCAGAGTAGTATCTCCTCTCCTTTCCTTCCACTTCTTCTAGCTACCATATCTTCCCACCATTTCCACAATTCTTTCCATGCCACCTACCACTATTTCACTGCTGTATGTGCCACTTAGAGGAGCTCTCTGGGCATTATGCTGCTAGTGAGCATGACATGTCACCTGTGTGTGACAACTTATAGACCTCTGGTCGTCTGCGTCCTGAGTTGTTATAAAGAGAGCCTTGCTCTCTAGACTTGGTTGCAA
This sequence comes from Ailurus styani, assembly GCA_002007465.1. Classification (NCBI taxonomy): domain Eukaryota; kingdom Metazoa; phylum Chordata; class Mammalia; order Carnivora; family Ailuridae; genus Ailurus; species Ailurus styani. The sequence continues at coordinate 518,350 of LNAC01000844.1, read as the reverse complement.
TGCACGGGCTCACAGAATAACTCAAACATCAATGGTGGAAATGTCCCCAGGGACATCATTTTTAGCTAAGACCGGAGGACAACCAAGTCGCTTTTGCGCTGCATCCTCCAAAAGCCCACAAGAGGGCGCCCAAGACCTCCCAAGTCAGGTTACGACAAGTGTCACTGAGGCCAGGAGGTGGCGCTGTTGTCTTAACCATCAAGAAAGGCAGGGGCTCCAGTTTAGGCAGGCTGTGAGCATACCAGTTGGGGGACACACGGGCGGGCCGCAGGTGATCCCTAGATGGGATGTTATGCTGTCCCAGTCAAACATCGCTACTCCACGCTGAGATTAAAGCCAAGCCCCAGCCAGTCTGATTCAGTAGGAAAGCTCTAGAGGAGAAATCAGAATTCTTGGGTTCTAGTTCTGGCTGCCCTGCTTTTTTGCTGGGAGGGTTTGAAGGAAGCCCCTTATTCTTTTGCCCCCATAGCTTCCTTGACCTTCCATGCATTCAACCAACATAACTTAAGATTCAGGAGTGTCAGGTGGGCTTACGATTTGGGAATAAGTAAAACAAGACTCATGTCCTTGACAAATTCATTGTCTGCAAAATAGAGAAGTGGGGGGGGGCATAACATCAGAAAGGCACAAGTTGAGGAGGGAAGTATAGGGAAGGAGGCACACACAGAAGCACACAGAAAGAGGATTTCAACCAACCTGATGGGTTGGTGAAGGGTTCCTGATGATCCTAGAGAGTCTCAGAGCTGAACAGGAGCCATGGTGGTAAAGAAGGTTTAGAAGGGCAGAGGGGTGGCCAGAGCAAAGGCAGAGGCAGGGAAGAGCCTGGTGGGTGAGTGGGGCTCTCGTGTAAATGAGTATGTTAGAAAGTAAGCTGGATGAGAACACGGGCCAGGCAGGTGGGGTTTGCAGGCCCTGTCCAGCTTTACAGGCTTTATGGTCCACACGCTCTGAGAAAGGGAGAATTACAGAGACTAGTGGCATCACTAATACATGTATTTATTTATAGATACATAAATCTGCACTTATTTGGAGATAAAGAAGTAACCACAAGGGCAAGGGAGGATTGGAAGAGACATTGGAACAACATCCACCTTCTTTTTCCTTTTTTTTTTTTTTAAGATTTTATTTATTTATTTGAGAGAGAGACAGAGAGAGTGAGAGAGAGAGAGAGAGCGCACTAGCAGGGTGAGGGGCAGAGGAAGAAGCGGACTCCCCGCTGAGCAGGGAGCCCAATGTGGGGCTCCATCCTGGGACTCTAGGATCATGACCTGAGCCAAAAGCAGATACTTAACTGACTGAGCCACCCAGGTGCCCCCAGTGTCCACCTTCTACTGGGTTTTAGCTTGACTTGAAGTCACCGCTACACACCATTGTTCTCTCTTTCCTTCCTGACCAAGGAGTACAACAAACTCAGTCAGGATATGAACTTGTTAAGCTGAAGAGTAGCTGTATATTTATTTAGCAAGATAAATATGCCCATTGTTTATGCAAGATAATAAGTTACCAATTTATAAAAACACATATTGTCATTTATTTATCAGAACAAAGGTATGGGGGTACCTGGGTGGCTCAGTCGGTTAAGCATCTGACTTCGGCTCAGGTAATGATCTTAGGGTTATGGGATCAAGCCCTGCATTGGGCTCCCTGCTCAGTGGGGAGTCTGCTTGAGATTCCCTCCCTCTCCTTCTGCCCCTCCTGCTGCTCACATGCACTTTCTCTCTCTCTCTCTCTCTTTCAAATACATGAATATTTCTAAAAAACAACAAACAAAAAACCCCAAAGGTATGTGCTCCTGTTTTATAGACGAGAAATAGGAGACCCAGGCCCCGCAGTTCATAGATGGTGATGTTGGCACTCTGTCAGGGTTTTCTGATCTAACTGCATGTCCTCCCCTTTCACCAGGACGATTCACTCTAACTGCTTTTGGGATTGACCACCTCCGGGGAAGGCAAGTCCAGCATCACCGGTACCTAGTGCATTCACTCACTCTGTGACCTTGAAGGCTACAATAGGGGCTGACATCTCACACAGGATGCTGTGTCCACAGAAAGAGATCTTGGATTGCTGGCTTCAGTTTTCATCCTAAAACCCCTCGTTCTAAAATGAGCAAGAACTCGTTGCCAGCACTGCCAGGGCACACAGTGCACCATGAGTTCTAGAGAGAAAGGAGAGATTTTCAAATGCACTACTGTATGGGCATTATGGCTAGGGCGCCCGATTAGCAGGCTGTCCAATGCTGAGTCGGCATCTGGGACGATGCTTCAGAGAGGGCCATCCATGTGTGTCTGTGACTTGATGTACCCTTAGTTAAAATGGCATCTTTCCCAGATGCTTAGTCTCCAAACAGAAAACAGACTGAAATTTCATTTTTTAAAGTTTCTCCTCCAAAAAATGAAACAGGATGGGACCAGGGAGGGAGACAAACTATAAGAGACTCTTCATCTCAGGAAACAAACTGAGGGCTTTTGGGAGGTGGGGGGAGGGATAGGGTGGCTGGGTGATGGACACTGGGGAGGGTATGTGCTATGGTGAGTGCTGTGAATTGTGTAAGACTGATGAGTCACAGACGTGTACCCCTGAAGCAAATAATACATTATATGTTAAATAAATAAATAAATAAATAAATAAATAAATAAATAAATAAATAAATAAAATTTCTCCTCCAAAATCCTTGCCAGCGTATTGATGTTTATGGAAAGAATGTTTTTAATCAGCTAAGTGTCTTGAAGTATGTAAAGTTCCCAGAAGAAATACAGCCCACCAGGGAGGCAGAGAGAAGGGGAGTCTAGCAAAAACAAGTGGAAGACCCCATACTCAACATCACTGGAGAGAAGCTAAGTCCAATAAGAGGATAGTGATAGGGGCAGACTGTAAAAAAAAAAAAGAAAGAAAGAAAAGAAAATCTGTGAGGATGGAACACATGACATGCAAATAGTCCAGAGAATAATATGTAAATTAGCATCAGATTTCCAAAGAATCTTTGAGTTGAGAGCCTGAGAGACCATCTCTCCAGATGAACCCCAGGGAAGGGAAACAACTTGCTCTCGTAGAAACAGCTACCATCAAAGAGGGCTCACAGGAGGTCAGGCCCTGATTTCAATACTCCATGTGAATTAATCCATTTCATTATCCCAGAAAGGGCATGGAGTCTGAGCTTTCCCCCCTACTGGCAAATGGTAAAACCGATGCTTAGGGAGGTTAAGGTCCTTGCCCAGCTCATCTCGTTAGTAAGGAGCAAAGCAGCAATCCAAACCGAGGCAGTCTAGCTCCCAGCCCATCCTCACAAGCAGGTCGCTCCTGGAACTGTTGCAAATCAGCCACAGAAGCAAGACTAAAGCCCCAGTGCCCCAGTCTCCTGGTCCTCTTTGTTACACCATCTGCTGTGTCTTCAGTTGGGCCCAGAAGGAAGGTTCTCCCCTCAGACCCATGGAGGTCGATCCTTATATGAACACTCTTCTCCTGCATCTTCATGGAGCCTGCTCCCTCGATTCCTTTTCTGGCCATTCCAGATAAAATGGCAATGCACTCTGCCCTCTGCAGCTCTGGATGTCAGACACCCCTTACTTGGCTTCACTTGTGGAAGAGATTCCCCCATCTACTTGCTATATACGTGCTCATTTTGGCTGTTATCCTTCAGCGTCTCCTACCAAGTGCAAGCTCGTGAAGGCAGTGTCTGTGTTTTCCTCGCTGACATATCTCAGGTGCCCAGCACATATAAGCATTCAATAAACATTTGATGAGAAAGTAAATGAATAAGTGAACAAATGTGCAAATGGTAAATAATTCCCTGGCCCGAAGCAGAGAACTCAGGTGCTCTGTGCTGCACCATGAAAATCAACCCCAGCTGCTTGTGACTGAGATGTTCCCCAAACATCTCACTCTGGTCCAGATCCAGCCTCTTCCAGGAAACCTGAATCCTTCCACCATGAGCTCCTGGCAAGATTCATTTCTTGAATTGTAATATCACATCTCTAAGAGTCTTTGGTTAAACTGTAGGTACTTCTGAAAGGAAGAACATCCTACATTAATTAATTATCAGTCATTAACACTTGTGAATATACTAAAGTAATACATAAACAAGATTTTATATGTAACAGATCCAAACTCAAATACAGCTAGCATGGATGGAACGTTTGGAACATGCCGGTCATAGTGCAAGGTACTTTACACGTTGCACTAATTGCCAAATATTTCCGGCTCTCTGCCTTCCTGGCACTTGTGGGAATTGCACTTCCCAGGCCTTTTGTGGTGGGTGGCACCGTGTGACTGGTTCCAGCAAGTCAGATGTAAATGGCCCTGTTACCCACTTGGAGTGCTTACGAAAGAGACCCCTTAGAGGTCTCTTCTTAGCCAGCCTGAGCCCCTGAGTGACTGTGATAAGCACCGGACCCACGGGTCCCCAGTGTCTGCACAGCAATCTTTTGAGGTAATGTGTGCTGTCTCTGCTTTATAGGAGAAGTACAGGCTCCACATTATTAAAGGATTTTCATAAGGTTACGTGGCTAGCGATTGACAGACCCAGGAAGGGAACCTGGTGTGTTTGATGCTAGAGCCCATAACTTTCACCTACTTTTACTCTCTCTCCCAAATCTTCATTGAATAAGTAAGGATAGAGAAATGAGAATACTATCTGTTTCCTGGAAAGCAGAAGCTTTGTAAGGCACCACAGCTTTGGGGTATCAAGAAGGCACTGGGATCTTGGGGAAAATGCTTATACAAACTGGTGGTATTAGGGAGGAAACTTTATTGACAATATTCTTCCTGTTCATGTTTTTGCTTCTCGGATAGGTAGAATCCTTGGTCCTTGGTTGGATCCTTTCCCACTGAGGACTCATCAGGGAGGAAGTCAGCACACAGAGATGTCGCACTGTGCACCGGCTTTGTGCTGAGGGCTCCCTGACGAATCCAACACTCAAGCCTGTGTTCAAGGATCTGCAGGCTTCCCAGTTGATCTCATTCCCCTTCTATTTTTCCTGCAGAAAACGGTCACCACTGCTGAAGATAATTGCTCAGCTGTTTGCTCTGAGAGCTATGCAGGGTCCAATTTCCACCCCTCCATGTATTCTTTCTAGTATTTGTGACAAACTACATGGAAGGGATAGAAAATTCTGAGGTCTGTATCACATAAGAACAAAACAGGAATGTTTGGGAGGCAGGAGCCTCCTGCACAAAATCTTTCATCCCCTGTTAGCACGGCACCTAAACTTCTTGCCATTAGAAATCTATTCCTTTGGGTTAAAGCAGATTTCTCCTCTTGCCTAGGACCTGCCCAGACTGTTGTATAAAAACTTCTCTCCCCATTCATCCATACGATTGCCCTAACAACTCGTAACAACCACCTCAGCACTGAGGTCTTGCAGAAATAACCCAAAGTACCAGGCAGCATAAGAAATGGTTATGCTTCTAGGTACCAAACACCTCAATTTTCAGCATTAAACGAGTGGATCCCCTAAGTTTGGGCTGAAATTATTCCATGAGAAGTGTGTTTCTTTTCGGGAGTCCGTGGACAGTGGAGGGACGGGAGCCATGGTGGGCACCTATGTGGTGAGAGACAGCTACAGACCAAAAGAAATGAAAAGATCTAGAAAATGATGTAGTGTGGAAAGAGAGGTTTCAGGGAGTGTCAGGGGGAAATAAGGCATCAGGACTCGAAGACACAGGTCTTGAGGATAGACTTCCAGAACTTCACTTAAAAAAGCCAAGGAGATATTATGATGACCCCATGCAGAGAGGAGAGGCAACATAAGAATTTTTTGTAGACTGAACCATGACATAAAATTGTATGTTTTGAGACCTAATTTGTTTTGAGTATCCCTGCTTTTCTTGATCTCTTTAGTATATTATCCAAGACCATCTTGTGAAATACTCTGAACGCAGATTCAACTTGAACATGAAACACAACCGAGTGTGAAAAAGAAAAATTACACAAGTCTAACTAAGAAATAATGTAAAATCATCCAACAAATCTCAAACTGGAGCAATATATGAACATCTGACCCCTTTGGAAGCCTGGGTGCAGAGTGGCTGAGGGACGTGGGGGTCCGGTGCTCTGACCCTGCTGTGAAGGAGAACTCACCCCACGTGGTCTGTGTGTGCCCAGCTCTCTTTTCTGCAGTTGAACGGAGGTGTCCCAGAGGAGTAACAGCTGCCTGCCCTTTGTGTGTTTATTGTGTGGCTGACCGAAAATGGGTGCTAGCAAAGATTCGTTTGCTCTAGGTTTGCCGGAGCTGGAGACACGAGCCTTGTGGGGATTGATGGTTCATCAAGTTGTGTGTGATGTGTTACCATAAAGAGAGGAAGAGCTGGGGTCTTGCAGACCTGGGCTTGATCTTGGCTTTGCCATTTGTTTACTCCTTCATGACTAGAGGCCAACCACTACAGTTTACAGATCCTCAGTCACCCATGAATAAGATGAGGACAGTTGGACCATGCACATATGCTTTTTATAGGCGTGCTAAGTGAGTGATGTAAATAAGGTGTCCAACTCATAGTGGGCACTCACATAATTCCTTTCCTCTTCTGGAGGGAGAAGTGGAATTCAAAAAGACACTGAATCATACGCTGAACTCTACACCCATTCAGGCCTCTGTTCCCTTACCTAGCTCACCTCCCAGCCCCTTCTGGTCTAGGGTTAGTCAGTCACTCAGCAGCCAGAGTGCTTTTATTAAATCTTAACTCTCATTTCAAAACACTATTTGAAACTCTTCAATGGCTTCCTGTTCCCAAATCCTCAGCAGGGCTTTAGGAGACCTCTCATGAACTGGTCCCACTTCCTGCTCCAACCTCACGATTCACTATCGTGAACACCCTCCCTGGCTTCCCCCAGGTCACACAAACATCCAACCCTTCCTGCCCTGCAATGCACACAGGACTTATGTTTCTCCAAAAGGCTTGGCTTTTGCAGTTTTTCGCCTTTGCCTAGATGATTCCCCACCTTTCTCTTCCACAGGCCCTTCTTTTATTTGGGTAAATTTTATCCAAACTCCAGGGCTTAGCTTAGATGTTACTTTCCGCTTTCTCTAATCTTTTTATGTGCTCCTCATTGCACTCTGTGCAAAAACCTATCTCCACTTAACGTCCTACTAAAAATGCATGCTTACTCATCCCGTTGTGGACCAAGCTCTAAGCCTCTGAGGGCAGAGTCTGTGTCTCACTCACCACTGTCTCCCCAGCTCAGAGAATGCCACAGACTAGACACTCAGTAGATATATTGCTTAACCTTTTAGTTTGAAATGATAGATTCAAAGAAAAGTTGCAAAAGCAGTACAAAGTTCCTATGTATCTTTCACGCATCTTCCTCTTATGTTAAGATCTTATAAAATCATAGTAAAATTATTGAAAACAAGATATCATTGATCCAGTACTTTTAAGTAATCTACAGATCTTATTTGAATTTTACCAATTTTCCCACTGTGAGATTGTGGTTTATAGTATGAAGCATAAACATTGTCTTCATCCCCATCCCTGGTACAGAGATCCTAAAATCCATGGAATTTCCTCTGATGAAAGCAGTAGAAGTGCCTTTTGTTATTTTAATTAGCTGACTTTTGCAAAGAAGGAGGTCACCAAAGGATGGAGACTGGTTGCCCTATGGTTAGAGAGTTGGAAACTTCAGTCCCCGACCTCAACTCCAGGGAGGGAAAAGGGGCCAGAAATTGAGTTCAGTCACCAATGGCCAATGATTTAATCAATTGTGCCTATGTAATGAAGCCTCCACAAAAACCAAAAGGTGGGGTTGGAGAGCTGTTAGACTGGTGAACATGGAGGTGCTGGGAGAGTGGCTGCCTGGAGAGAGTTTGGAAGCCCTATACCCCTCCCCCATACCTTGCCCTATACATCCGTTCCATTTAGCAGTTTCTGAGTTACATCCTTTTTGTAATAAATTGCTAAATGTAAGCAAATGTTTCTCTGAGTTTTATGAACCACTCTAGCAAACTAATGGAACCCCAGGAGGGGTTCCTGGGAACCTCCAAACTATTGCCTTACTGTCAAAAACACAGATGACAACTTAGACTTTTAATTGACATCTGAAGATCTGAAGTTGGAGGGGGGGCTGGGTGCCTTACAAGACTGAGCCCTTAACCTGTGGGATATGATGCTCTCTCCAGGTAAATAATGTCAGAACTGAGTTAATTGCTTGGTGGTGTAGAAAACACACACTGGTATTGGTGTCAGCATCAAACCCACAGGGTCCTTTTCCTCACCTCATCCCGTGTTGCATTCAGCTATAATGTCTCCTTCATATCCTACAATATGAGATAGTTCCTCAGTCCTGCTTTGTCTTTCATGACTTTCACACTTTTGAAGAATTCTGATCAGTTACTTTATAGAATGTTCCTCAGTTTGAGTCTGTCTGGCATATTCTCAAGGTTAGATGGAGGTTATGTATTTTTGGCAAGAAGACCACAGAGTGACGCTTTGTCCTTCTCCATGCATCCTATCAGGTGGTACATGATGTTCATGTGACTTATCCCTGCAATGCTAATAGTGATCATTTAATAAAGGTGGTGTCTGCCAGGTTTTATACTGTAAAATTACTATTTTTCCCTTTGCAGTTAAGTATTGTGTGAGGAGATACTTTAAGATCAGTAATCATTTCATTTTTTTTGCACCAAGGGTACAGGACTGTGAATCATCAGGCTTATACCTTTCACAGCACTCACCATAGCACAAACCCTCCCCAATGTCCATAACCCATCCACCCTATCCCTACCCTCCCACCCCCCAGTAACCCTCAGTTTGTTTCATGAGATTAAGAGTCTCTTATNAGGGGTACAGGTCTGTGAATCATCAGGCTTACATCTTTCACAGCATTCACCAAAGCACAAACCCTCCCCAATGTCCATAACCCATCCACCCTATCCCTACCCTCCCACCCCCCAGTAACCCTCAGTTTGTTTCATGAGATTAAGAGTCTCTTATATTTTGTCTCCTTCCCCATCCCATCTTGTTTCATTTTTTTCCCTCCCTTCTGCCCATGACCCCCCCCGCCCCTCAAGTTCCTCATATCAGAGAGATTATATGATAATTGTCTTTCTCTGACCNTATGATAATTGTCTTTCTCTGATTGACTTATTTCGCTCAGCATAATACCCTCTAGTTCCATCCATGTCATTGCAAATGGCAAGATTTCGTTTCTTTTGATATCTGCATAGTATTCCATTATATATATATACCACCTCTTCTTTAANCACATCTTCTTTATCCATTCATCTGTTGATGGACATCTAGGTTCTTTCCATAGTTTGGCTATTGTGGACATTGCTGCTATAAACATTCGGGTGCACGTGCCCCTGAGGAACACTACCTTTGTGTCTTTAGGATAAATACCCAGTAGTGCGATTGCTGGGTCGTAGGGTAGCTCCATTTTCAACTTTTTGAGGAATCTCCATACTGTTTTCCAGAGTGGCTGCACCAGCTTGCATTCCCACCAACAGGGTAGGAGGGTTCCCTTTTCTCTGCATCCTCGCCAACATCTGTCATTTCTGGACTTGTTGATTTTAGCCATTCNATTTGTATTTCCCTGATGCCGAGTGATGTTGAGCACTTTCTCATGTGTCTGTTGACCATTTTGATACCTTCTTTGGAGAAATGTCTGTTCATGTCTTCTGCCCATTTCTTGACTGGGTTATTTGTTTTATGGGTGTTGAGTTTGAGAAGCTCTTTATAGATTTTGGATACTAGCCCTTTATCTGATATGTCATTTGCAAATATCTTCTCCCATTCTGTCAGTTGTCTTTTGGTTTTGTTGACTGTTTCCTTTGCTGTGCAAAAGCTTTTAATCTTGATGAAGTCCCAATAGTTCATTTTTGCCCTTGCTTCCCTTGCCTTTGGTGAGGTTCCTAGGAAGGAAGTTGCTGAGGCTGAGGTCAAGAGGTGGCTGTCTGTGTTCTCCTCAAGGATTTTGATGGATTCTCGTCTCACATTTAGGTCTTTCATCCATTTTGAGTANTTTATCCATTTTGAGTCTATTTTTGTGTGTGGTGTCAGGAAATGATCCAGTTTCATTTTTCTGCATGTGGCTGTCCAATTTTCCCAACACCATTTGTTGAAGAGACTGTCTTTTTTCCATTGGGCATTCTTTCTGGTTTGTCAAAGATTAGTTGACCATAGAGATCAGGGTCCATTTCTGGGCTCTCTATTCTGTTCTGTGTGTTCTCTATGTGTCTGTTTTTCTGCCAGTACCATACTGTTTTGATGATGACATCTTTGTAACNGCTTTGTAATAGAGCTTGAAATCTGGAATTGTGATGCCGCCAACTTTGCTTTTTTTTTTCAACATTCCTTTGGCTATTCGGGGTCTTTTCTGGTTCCATATAAATTTTAGGATTATTTGTTCCATTTCTCTGAAATAAATTGCTGGTATTTTGAGGAGGATTGCATTAAATGTGTAGATTGCACGCATAGACATTTTCACAATATTGGTTCTTCCCATCCATGAGCATGGAATGTTTTTCTACTTCTTCGTGTCTTCCTCAATTTCTTTCATGAGTACTTTATAGTTTTCTGAATACACCCTCTTGGTTAGGTTTGTTCCTATTATTCCTAGGTATCTTATGGTTTTGGGTGCAATTGTAAATGGGATTGACTCTTTAATTTCTCTTTCTTCTGTTTTGTTGTTGGTATATAGAAATGCAACTGATTTCTGTGCATTGATTTTATATTCTGACGCTTTACTGAATTCCTGTATGAGTGCTAGCAGTTTTGGAGTGGAGTCCTTTGGGTTTTCCACATAAAGTATCATATCATCTGCAAAGAGTGAGAGTTTGACCTCTTCCTTGCCGATTTGGATGCCTTTTATTTCTTTTTGTTGTCTGATTGCTGAGGCTAGGACTTCTAGTACTATGTTGAATAGCAGTGGTGATAGTGGACAGCCTTGCCGTGTTCCTGACTTTAGGGGAAAAGCTCTCAGTTTTTCTCCATTGAGAATGATATTCGCTGTGGGTTTTTCGTAGATGGCTTTGATGATATTGAGGTATGTACCCTCTATGCCTACACTATGAAGAGTTTTGATTAAGAAAGGGTGCTGTACTTTGTCAAATGCTTTTTCAGCATCTATTGAGAGGATCATATGGTTCTTGTTCTTTCTTTTATTAATGTCTTGTATCACATTGATTGATTTGCGAATGTTAAACCAACCTTGCATCCCAGGAATAAATCCCACTTGGTCGTGGTGAATAATCCTTTTAATGTGCTGCTGGATCCTATTGGCTAGTATTTTGTCGAGCATTTTTGCATCCGTATTCATCAAAGATATTGGTCTGTAATTCTCCTTCTTGATGGGGTCTTTGCCTGGTTTGGGGATCAAGGTAATGCTGGCCTCATAAAAGGAGTTTGGAAGTTTTCCTTCCAATTCTATTTTTTGGAACAGTTTCAGGAGAATAGGTATTAATTCTTCTTTAAATGTTTGGTAGAATTCCCCTGGGAAGCCGTCTGGCCCTGGGCTCTTGTTTGTTGGGAGATTTTTGATGACTGCTTCAATCTCCTTACTGGTTATGGGCCTATTCAGGTTTTCAATATCTTCCTGGTTTAGTTTTGGTAGTTTATATTTCTCTAGGAATGCATCCATTTCTTCCAGATTGTCAAATTTGCTGGTGTAGAGGTGCTCATCGTATGTTCTTATAATTGCTTGTATTTCTTTGGTGTTGGTTGTGATCTCTTCTCTTCGTTCATGATTTTATTAATTTGAGTCCATTCTCTTTTCGTTTGGATATGTGTGGCCAGGGATTTATCAATCNCTAGTTTCATTGATTTGTTCTACTGTTCTTTTGGTTTCTATTTCATTGATTTCTGCTCTGATCTTTATTATTTCTCTTCTCTTGCTGGGTTTAGTCTTTCTTTGCTACTCTTTCTCTAGCTCCTTAGGTATAGGGTTAGGTTATGTACTTGAGACCTTTCTTGATTCTTGAGAAAGGCTTGTATTGCTATATACTTTCCTCTCAGAACTGCTTTTGTTGCATCCCAACTATTTGGTACAGTTGTGTTTTCATTGTCATTTGTTTCCATGAATTTTTAAATTCTTCTTTAATTTCCTGGTTGACCCATTCATTCTTGAGTAGGGTGTTCTTTAGCCTCCATGTATTTGAGTTCTTTCCAACTTTCCTCTTGTGATTGAGTTCTAGTATCAGAGCGTTATGGTCTGAAAATATGCAGGGAATGATCCCAATCTTTTGGTACCGGTTGGGGCCTGATTTGTGACCCAGAATATGGTCTATTCTGGAGAATGTTCCATGTGCACTAGAGAAGAATGTGTATTCTGTTGTTTTTGGATGGAATGTTCTGAATATATCTGTGATGTCCAACTGATCCAGGGTGTCATTCAAAGGCTTTATATCCTTGTTGATCTTTTGCTTCGATGATCTGTCCTTTTCACTAAGGGGGGTGTTAAAGTCTCCTAGTATTATTGTACTATTGTCAATGTGTTTCTTTGATTTTGTTATTAATTGGTTTATATAATTGGCTGCTACCATGTTAGGGGCGTAGATATTTACAATTGTTAGATCTTCTTGTTGGACAGATCCTTTAAGTATGATAGAGTGTCCTTCCTCATCTCTTATGATATTCTTTGG
>LNAC01000844.1:456632-505754 GCA_002007465.1 Ailurus styani | reverse complement strand
ATGTAATTTATCTAATATAAGGATTGCCACTCCAGCTTTCTTTTGCTGTCCATTGGCATGGTAAATTTTTTTCCACCCCCTCACTTTAAATCTGGTGGTGTCTTTGCGTGTAAGATGAGTTTCTTGTAGACAGCATATCGATGGTTCTTGTTTATTTATTCTGATACCCTGTGTCTTTTAGTGGGGGCATTTAGTCCATTTACATTCAGGGTAAGTACTGAGAGATATGAATTTAGAGCCATTGTATTGCCTGTAAGGTGACCGCTACTGTGTATTGTGTCTCTTCCTTTCTGGTCTATGTTTCTTTTAGGTTCTCTTTGCTTAGAGGACCCCTTTCATAATTCCTGTAGTGATGGCTTGGTGTTTGCAAATTCCTTTAGTTTTTGTTTGTCCTGGAAGCTTTGTATCTCTCCTTGTATTTTCAATGACAGCCTAGCTGGGTATAGTATTCTTGGCTGCATATTTTCCTCATTTAGTGCTCTGAATATATCATGCCAGTTCTTTCCAGCCTGTCAGGTCTCTGTGGATAGGTCGGCTGTCAGTCTAATACTTCTACCATTGTATGTTACAGACCTCTTGTCCCGAGCTGCTTTCAGGATTTTCTCTTTGTCACTAAGACTTGTAAGTTTTACTATTAGATGATGGGATGTGGACCTATTTTTATTGATTTTGAGGGGGGTTCTCTGTGCCTCCTGGATTTTGATGCTTGTTCCCTTCGCCAAATTAGGGAAATTCTGTACTACAATTTGCTCCAATATACATTCTGCCCCCCTCTCTCTCTTCCTCTTCTGGGATCCCAATTATTCTAACATTGTTTCATCTTATGCTATCACTTATCTGTTGAATTCTCCCCTCATGGTCCAGTAGTTGTTTGTCTCTCTTTTCCTCTGCTTCTTTATTCTCTGTCATTTGGTCTTCCAAATTCTTCCTAATTCTGTCTTCTGCCTCATTTATCCTAGCAGTAAGAGCCTCCATTTTTAATTTCACCTCATTAATAGTTTTTTTTTTTTGATTTCAGCTTGGTTAGATTTTAGTTCTTTTATTTCTCCAGAAAGGGTTTTTCTTTCTCTAGAGAGGGATTCTCTCTTATCTTCCATGCTTTCTTTGAGCCCAGCGAGCACCTTGATAATCGTCATTCTGAGCTCTAGTTCTGTCATTGATTAGGTCCCTAGCCATCGTTACTGCCTCTTGTTCTTTTTTTGTGTGGTGATTTTTTTTCCGCCTTGTCATTTTATCTAGATAAGAATATATGGATGAGAGAACAAAATACTAAAGGATAGCAATGACCCCAGAAAACTATACACTAACCTAATCAGAAGAGACCCATAACTGGGGGAAGAATGAAGGGAGAAAAAAAAAGAAGAAAAAAATATATCTATATCTATTTCTATTACTCCTCTGTCTCTATATCTACATCTACATCTATATCTATATCTATATCTATATCTATCTATCTATCTATAATCCATATCTGTATCTATTAGACTAGTGAATTGAACAGACCCTATATGTATACAAAAAATAAGGTTAAATACAATGAAGGGATAAAATGTGATTATAAAAATGAAAATTAAAAAGATTTTTTAAAAAGGGTATTGTTAAGATAAAATCCTTTAAAAAACGTTAAAATAGGAAAGAGGAAAAAATTTAAAAGAAAAGAGTAGGAAGAAAAATAAAATTCAAAGAATTTAACTTTTAAAGACTAAAGTATCATGGGGAAAAAGCTATGGATTCTATGTCTTGCTTTCCCCTAGCTCCGGAGTTCCACAATTCTCAGTGATTGGCAAACTTAGTCTTGGCTGGATGTTTTTGCTGATCTTCTGGGGGAGGGGCCTGTTGCTGTGATTCTCAAGTGTCTTTGCCTGAGGGGGAATTGCACCACCCTCGCCAGAGGCCAGGCTCAGTAATCAGCTCTCGGTCGCTCTCGAGGGGTTTTGTTCCCTGAACGCTTTCTGTACAGCTTTGGGAAATGGGAATGAAAATGGAATCCTCCTAATCTCCAAACCAGAGGAGCCAAGAGCTCGGGACCTCACTTCTCAGTGTGCCTCAGAGAAAAGCAGTCAGTCCCTCCCGTCTCCCTGGTCCCTGGCCACACTCTGAGCTCACCCGGCCTGTAACCAAGCGTTTCTATCTCTGGCTCACAGCCCCATTTAAAATCTCCAAACCCAGCAGATTCCTGCAGCATGCTCCCCAGCCGCTCCTCCCAGAGTGGGGAGGAGGGGGTCTCTCCAGATCTCCCACTTGTGGGTCCCTGCTCAAAGAGCAGTGGCCAGACTGTGCTTTGGATCATGGTTTAAGGTAACACCGAGGTGAGAGACACCTCCTCAGCTTGGCTCCATCTCTCTAGTAGGCTTCTCTATGATACCTGGGAGCTCTATCGCTCTCAGACACCCCTGGTCTTTTTGTGTCCCCATGGGTCCTGAGACAACACTTTCTCTGCAAGGGCTTCACCCCCCACTTAGCCTCTGGGGTGACGTCCCTCAGTGTAGCAGACTTCTAAATGTTCCGATTTTGTGTTCCGCTGCTCTCTCACTTGCCGGGAGATGGTCCCTCCCCCGGGGTCTATCTTCCCATAGCTTCAGATTCACTTCTCTGCATGTCCTACCTTCTGGAACATGGTCAGTTTTCTGTTCCTAGAATTGCTGCTCTTCTTCTCTTCGACCTACTGTTGAATTTGTAGGTGTTCAGAATGGTTTGATAACTATCTAGGTGAATTTCTGGGACCTGATGATAATTGGTCCCCTACTCCTCTGTCATCTTGCTCCTCCTTTCCAATAAACACTTTTGAATAAATTAATGAATGTTGGAACAAAGGAGTGAATCTTAAGTGAACTAAAAGAGTTGTAAATAGGGTCACCTGGGTGGCTCAGTTGGTTAGGTAGCTGCCTTCAGCTCAGGTCATGATCTCAGAGTCCTAAAATAGAGCCCCGCATGAGTTTCCCTGCTCAGGAGGGAGTCTGCTTCTGCCTTTCCCTCTGCCTGCTGCTTCCCCTACTTGTGCTTGCTCTCTTTCTCTGTCAAATAAATAAATAAAATCTAAAAAAAAAAGAGCTGTAAATGTAAGTTCTGCACTTGCTTTCAAGAAATACTGCAAGGATACAAGAGAGAAAATAAGATAATAAATAAATGAGTCAAAAATCACCATCTAAATAATGTTGAGAAAGAACAAACCTAGTTATATTATCATCATCTTTTCTTATCTCACATCACATATTTATATTTAAAAGAATTAAATATGTTTCCAAGGGTGAGGCAATTAAACACATTTTTATCTTCTGCTAGAGCCCAGTTGCTGTGAAAGGTGTGACTCTGCTATACAAACAAACTGGAGCCCATTCAGAGAAGTGAGCAGACAGATGTGGCTTTTCTGGGAAAGATCTCAGGAACAGAATATGCCCAAATTAAAAAGGCAGCACTCAGGACAGTGCGGAGTATTGTCTTAGTCTTCTTGGGCCATCCTCACAGAAAACCATCATCTGGGTACCTTCTATAACAGACATTTATTTTCTCATAGTTCTGGAGGCTGGACGTCCAAGAGCATGGTCCCCACCTCACTGATTTGGGTCCCAGGGCTCTCTTCCTGCTTTGAAGATGGCTGCCTTCTAGCTATGTCCTCGCATGGCAAAGAGAGAGAAAGAACTCTACTCTCTTCTGTTTTTTCTCTTTTAATTAATTATTTTTTTAATGATTTTAATTATTTTTTAACTATTTTAATTAATTATTTTTTTCCTCACCATAACACATACCCTCCCCAATGTCCATCACCCCAACACTCCATCCCTTCAACTCCCTTCCCCTCCAGTAAGCTGCAGTTTGTTTCCTTAGATTAAGAGTATCTTTTGGTTTGTCTCCCTCTCTGGTTTCATCTTATTTCATTTTTCCCTCCCTTTCCCTATGATCCTCATCTTTTTTTTTTATTCTTTGCTCCAGGGTTACAGGTTTGTGAATTGATCCTCGTCTTTTTTCTCAAATTCCTCTTATCAGTGAGATCATATGATAATTGCCTTTCTCTTATTGACTTATTTCGCTTAGCATAATACCCTCTAGTTCCATCCATGTCATTGCAAATGGCAAGATTTCCATTTTTTTGATGGCTACATAGTATTTCATTGTACATATATACCACAACTTCTTTATCCATTCATCTGTTGATGGACCTGTGGGCTCTTTCCATAGTTTGACTATCACAGACATTACTGCCATAAACGATGGGGTGCACATTCCCCTTCAGATCACTACATTTGTATCTTTAGGGTAAATACCCAGTAGTGCAATTGCTGGGTTGTCTCTACTCTCTTCTTATAAGGATACTAATCTTATTGTATCAGGTCCCCACCCTTATTATCTCATTTGAACTTAATTACCTCTATGAAAGCCCCATCTCCAAATATGGTCTCATTGGGGGTTGGGGTTTCAGCATATGAATCTGGGGTAGATTATTCTCAATCCCTAGCAGTAGTTATTTTCAAATGCTTCACAGCACATCACTGTGTAACAGGGTGTTAAAGTGGAACATCTCTTATCATCTCAGTTTCTGTTGAAACCTCACACTACATGCAATAGGTGTCAACACCCTAAATTTAAAGCAAGGTTCTTCGCCAAGATTTTTTCTGCTTGCATTAGCCCATCACCCACCTCCAGATGACAGGAAAGTTTGGGAATCCATTAGGAGGAACAATAACGTGAGGTTTCTCTAGGAAAAAGTTGTGTGCTGAAGTTCTCCACAGTTCAGGCCAACCGAGAGGAGCTTTAAAGAACCTCCCAGCACATTTGACATATGTCCCTTGGAATGAGGGAGGATTGTGGAGCTGGTATCTGACTCACATTTGGAAGAAAGTCTGGAAGAAAGAGGCTATAGCTTGGGGGGGGGGAGAGGCTATGTCAGCAGAAGGAGGAGAAAGCTCTATCGAAGTGCACTGTGCTAAAGGCAGGACAAAAATACATGTTTCTCAAGGTCCAAATATGGCCCCCAAGGGCAAGCCCAGTTATGGAGCAGCTTGAAAAACTCTATCCAAAGGACCACTGAAATGGGGAGGGGTGCAGTGTGGGCGACCCCAACAGAAGATTGAGGTGAACCACCCATCCTGGGCAGGGAATATGTCCTAAGCAACAAGCCAAGAGAGGCAGCAATCCCATCTGAAAACTGCTGTGGAAAGTCCCCAGTGTGAGGGGCTCAGAGGAACCTTGAAAAGTCTCCTCGTGAAAAAGAGGAAGCACTTGGGTTCTCAACATCAAAGATGCTTATGCCAGGTCACATCTGCACTCGTCAAGTTAGGAGGCCTCTCCTGCCCATGACCTCTCTCCCTGAAGGAGCCAGGGGCAACATGAAGAACAGGAAGGATGAGTAGCCCAGAGGGGAGAAGACAAAGAGGAGAAGAAGATCTTGGCAGGCTTCCGAACAGACCTTGACAAGGGAGGACAAATGTAGTTCTCAAGCCTGATGATTCACAGACCTGTACCCCTTGGGCAAAGAATAAAAATAAAATTTAAAAAAAAATGTAGTTCTCAAAAGAGAGTTTGGAGTTTGGTAAAAAACTACACTAGCTTTTTAATATCTGAAAATGACCAGAATGTTCTATAGGATCTTCAGAAAGGAAGAAGGAATTAAGAAAGTGGGGGAGGGGAAATAAAGTTCTTTCCTGTTTGCCTTCTACCAAATGCAGCCTTTCAGAAACACAGTTTCATAAAGTGTGGTTAGTTGAGCAGCCATGGGGGCCTACACCTAAAAGGGCTCAGGACTTGCCTTAATGCACTGCTTCTACCATCTTGAAATTCTTAATAACTGGTAACAAGGGGCCCCACATTTTCGTTTTGGATGGGCCCTGCAAATCATGCAGCTGGGCCTAGTTACTACAGAGCAGGGAATTAAGCTATGTTCTATGTGACCCCAAGGGACACACAGTGGGACTGATCATTGGGAGGTGGACAGAAATAGGTTTTACCTCAATATTGGGATGAGTTTTGTTTGGCTGCCCAAATTGAAATAGGCTGCAAATAGGTAGAGCTTCCATTCACCAGGATCCTTACAGCAGAGGGTCAGCAACTTGGCAGGAACTCTGTAGACACAACGCAAGCTCTGGACTCTGTGACCGCCCAAATCCCTGCCAACTCTGGGATTATCTAATTCTTTGATTAATCAATCTCCTTCAAGATGTCTTTTTTTACCAACTTCACCAGAAAATGAATTCCCAAGTGCTGAGACCAGGTAAGTATATTTTCAAGTCCAGCCTCTAACCCCTACATGGTTTGGGAGTTTCATTAACTCCCTGAGTTTCTGTCCAAATTGTGAGCTGTTGTTTTCCTTTATGAGGACATTATTGCCATTACTCACTGTATTTTTGATCATTGTAAGTTGGATCTTAGTACGGCTGGCACACTGTGACTTCTTGCTTCTAAGAAAAAGGCCTAAAAAATCTCAGAAAGTGTTTTGGGCCTAAAGCCACTTTCATTAATCATCATTTTGACAATGAAGCATAAACAGACATGACAAATATTTATTAAATTTAACATTCAAAATCTACAGGCATGTTTTGGTTATTGTTATCATCATCAATATTATTATGCATGGGGAGAGTGTTCTAGGGGAAGAAAAGAAAGTCTATTGCTTTCTGGGATCTGCCTCATGTAACCTCTCAAGCTGAAAAGTATGTCTTCTCTGCTCCACCTTTACAGAGCTAGTCTTTGAAGGCACAACTTGAGGGTCAAAGCTCCACTACAAAGGCCCACCATTGATGACAACGCTGAGGCCAGGAACTGACAGGAAATGGGTCATGCTCAGTAAACCCAGTTCCTTACAGACTCACTCCTCCTTCATATTGGAAAACTTTGAGCTTCTTTCATACCATATTTTGGCCTTGACCTTTCTAGCACTTAGCCTCCCTACAATGGAGTCTATGTATCTCCATACCCTCAGTGCAGACCCCCTAATTATAGCCATCCATTAAACTGTTAGGAAGAAATCCCCAGTTCAATCACGTCTTTATCAGACTTCAGCTGCCAAAGGGGTCAAGTTAGGCATCAAGTCTGACCTGCCCAGAGCCCCTGTGATGTGCTGGTCTGCATTCTCACTGGGGTCTTTGTGAGCAGGCAGGCCAGACAGCCACCTGGTTGTCCCCAGCTAAGTTCCCTGTCCCACTGCATTGCCCAGACAGGGTGGAGTCAAGAGAAACAATGGGGCTGACTTAATGTAGGAACTTCCCTTTGGCTCTATCTTCAGGGAATTTTGTGCACAGGAGTTATACAGGGTTGTCAAAGTCCTAAACTGGAAATGGAGACTCCTGAACAGGGAGGAATCTGGTATCAGGGGGAAATATATTCTTCAGTTGGGATCTGCTCTCAGAGATTGTAGAATCATGGGATTTTATCATTGCCAAAGAACTTAGCTATCATCTGTCTAACCTTTTATTTTACAGATCAGTGTAAATGTGGCCAAGGGACTGGGTTTTACTTTTATTGCTGAGTCTGGTTTTCTTGAGTTTCAGGTAAGTAATATTTTAACATGAGCTCCATAACAATGAGAGAAACCCAGGTTGTTCATAT
Source organism: Ailurus styani (assembly GCA_002007465.1). Taxonomy (NCBI): domain Eukaryota; kingdom Metazoa; phylum Chordata; class Mammalia; order Carnivora; family Ailuridae; genus Ailurus; species Ailurus styani. The sequence continues at coordinate 498,215 of LNAC01000844.1, read as the reverse complement.
GTGACCTCATATTATTCTCTAGTTATTTCATGCAAGTATGTTTTTTTTTAAGATCACGTGACTTTTTTTTAAGATTTTATTTATTTATTTGACAGAGAGAGAGAGAGATTACAAGTAGGCAGAGAGGCAGGTAGACAGAGAGGAGGAAGCAGGCTCCCTGCTGAGCAGAGAGCCTGATGTGGGCCTCGATCCCAGGACCCTGAGATCATGACCTGAGCTGAAGGTAGAGGCTTTAACCCACTGAGCCACACAGGTGCCCCATAAATATGTTTTATCTTTCATACCAGATCACAAAATATCCCAAGAACAGGTTATTTCTTTTCTGTTCCCTATAGAAAGGTACTAACAAAGAAAATGCTTTAAAGTATTTATGAGAGTTAATGTGCAGTCTTTACTCATTTTCCTGTTTGGGTGTGTTTCTGTGTCTGTGTCTACCTTGATAAATTATAAACATCATGTGTAAGTTAGAAGAGAACCCTCAAATTTTATAGCTAGTCATACTATCTCATTTAAAAGGTGAGCACACTGAGATCCAGAGAAGTGAAGTTACTTGCACAAGGTAACTCAATTAGCATAAGATTTAAATGCAGATACACTTTCTGTTCATTCAAATTACCTCCTTGTGATAGTCATAGATCAATACTCAAGGTCACAAAGGAAACAAGACATCAGAGCAGGCAAGAGGAATCAGCCCTGATAATGTTATCATTGTTATTAGTAACACCTTAAATATGTAGAGCTGTTAAGGAGTTTACAAAGATAAACACTGAACAGTATCTTGTATATCCTTCAGTAACAGAAACCATAAAAAAGTCTATGTCCCATATATGCATGTTTACTGACACAAGAAGAATTTTCCCATACACATTGGTCTGCACTTAGCTTTTTTTCACTTAATGATATTACTTAGGGATCTTCCTATATTAGCACATGCAGATCTACTTTATGCTTTTTAAAAGGCACTTATGATTGGATAGACCATAACTTATTTAACCAGTCCCCTACTGATGGACAGTTAAGTTGTTTCCAGATTTATGGTAAGAAATGTGCATTTTTAAAACAATCTCCCCTGGAGAGTTTTAAGTAACTAACTTGATATCAGATCAGCATTTTGGAATCACCAATAGGCTTATACCCTTATTTTAGTAGATGATAAAACTAAAGTCCAGACAAGTTTGGGACCTTCAGCTATTAGGGGTAAAACCATAACTAGAACCTGGTGTTCCTGAGTCTTCTCCCATCATTCATTCCACTGTATTTGGGCCATGTAAGTGCACTGGACACACTTGCTTTGGCTATTTGTAGAAGTCAATAGCCACCACCTAATATCTGGCCCAACAGAGTCTTCATTAAAAGAATTGATTCATCAAAAGATTCTCATTGTTGTTTAAGTTTTACTAGTCCAAAGATCACGGAGTTAAACTCCCCTTTTTGGTAGATGAACCAAAGTGCCTTGAATGAAGACGTAATTCTAATAAAAACTTAATACTCTCATAAAATTGAATATTCTCTGGTTCCCCAATGAACTCCAAAACTTATTAGCTTTCTTCTGCAGATGATGTGAGATGGCTTGTTTTACCTAAACTAACCCCATTATGCCTTTAAAAATACATTATTTAAATGTCTACATTTCTTTTATCCTGCAAATGTACAAAAAGCAAGCATAATATTTCTGGAAAAGAAAAAGCTGGTGGAGGAAATTATCACAGGGGGGAAATTTAGGACATTCATTCAAGAATTAGGGAAAAAAAAACACAGATTGGAGAAGTACACATTTAGCTCATGAATGGCCCTGGGCAGTGGCTTTTCCTACAAATTGCCACATAAGCTCATCACAAAATGAGGGAAAGGGGGTGATATGGATAAGGATTTTCCAGGGATGAGAATCTGAATGTTACCCTGACTTTTCAGACTAAGTGCTTTTTGCTCCTTTTTTGTAAAGAAACAAAGAGAGTTTCTTTATTAAACAGTAAAAACCAAAGTTCCTAGTTTGGTCTCAGTAATGAAAATAATAGCTGCCATGCACTGAGCACCTGTTCTGCAGGCATTGTCCTCAAATCTTTACATGATCACTATTATGCATGGTAGAATGGAAGAACAATCTAAGAGACAAAAGATAAACACTCAGGAACTTCTGTATATCAATTTCTTACTGACTTCTTTTTTTTTAAAGATTTTATTTATTTATTTGACAGAGATTACAAGTAGGCAGAGAGGCAGACAGAGAGAGAGGAGGAAGCAGGCTCCCCGCCGAGCAGGGAGCTCGACGCGGGACTCGATCCCAGGACCCTGAGATCATGACCTGGGTGAAGGCAGAGGCTTTAACCCACTGAGCCACCCAGGCACCCTCTTACTGACTTCTTAACAGCTTCCGTGCACCCACAGGGTGTGGCTCACGGTAGTCTTAATGTTGGGGAAGATCTAGAGAGGATGTGTACCCCGCACCACCTCTCAGCCCTATACAGACACTGGGAGCATTTCTTTCTACACCATTTCCAATCTTGCAGTGGCCTAGGCCCCCACTCTCTGAGTATGCACACACTTAGCCCTTAAAAGTGGGTATATGTGAGGTCGTTTTTAATTACTGAGCAAAATTTCAGGGTACAAATAGTCACCTAATATTCCTTCTGGATGATCAGTGGGAAATAAGTAGTTCCTCTCAGATAGCTTCTTAGGCCAGGAGACATGCCCTCTCATCAAAGGACAGTAGGATCCTGGCTCTAGTCTTGTGTAGCCCCCCCCCCACCGCCCGCAAAGGATGGTGCTGGCAGGCAGGGGCTGGGCAGGTTCTTGATGCTAACCTTAATCCCTGTCCTTGAGGTCCCTCCTAGCCTGGAATCTCGTTTTGAAAGGATCCTACCCTAGGCAGGGCCCTTCTATTTCTCTTGTCTCTCTGCTGATCTTCCTAGAGCAGTTTTTATCTAATTTCTGAGTTGCTGTTTTTGCTCTTATAAAATTCTCTTTCCAATCCGTTGCTAAGTTTCCAACTTTATTTTTTTTTATTTTTTTTAAGATTTTATTTATTTATTTGACACAGAGAGAGAGATTGCAAGTAGGCAGAGAGGCAGGCAGAGAGAGAGGAGAGAGGAGGAAGCAGGCTCCCTGCCGAGCAGAGAGCCCGATGTGGGCCTCGATCCCAGGACCCTGGGATCATGACCTGAGCCGAAAGCAGAGGCTTTAACCCACTGAGCCACCCAGGCGCCCAGTTTCCAACTTTAGTCACTGGTTTCTTCCGTGTGAGTTTTAAGATTGTTTCCTCTGCTATGAGTCTGAGAAGACAGTTTTGGAAATCAGGAACCCCAGGGTATTCTGACTGTGTTCACTCACAGATGTAAAGACGAAAAGAATTCTAAAAGTAAATACCGTATCTGTTAGTACAGATACTTCCATGCTAGGCATGCTCCATGACCGTCTCCATATTACATCTCTGGACCCAGAAACAGAAATTTCTATTTTAATAAAATCACTTAAGACACATTTAATGCCCATGGAATCGTTCATCCCCTAACTCATTAGGCATTCTCTTCTTGCTTCTGTGCCTTTGCTTTTAAGCCAAAAGATTCTACCTCTGTTCATTCTCTTTGGGTAAAGTATTCAAGTAAAGTATTTAAGATCCCACTTTTCTCTCAGCATTTGTTCATCTTTGTCCCTTAATATATATTGGAAATCTATGAGGAAACAAAATATTCTGTTGCCTTATGGGATCATTGATCTAGTTTCTTTCTATCAAAGCTATGATTTCCTGGTAACTGAAGCTCAAGAGAAGTATAAACATCTCCCGGGATTTTCTTACTTCTAGAGCAGGGGTCAGCAAACTTTTTCTGCAAAGTGACAAATACTAAATACTTTAGACTTTGACAACGCTACAGTCTCTGTCACAATGATTCAGCTCTGCCCCACAATGTGAAAACTGTCAGGGGAAATATGTAAACAACAGGACGTGGCTGTGTTCCAATAAAAATTTATTTATAAAAACTGGCAGCAAGCCATAGTTTACCTGCCTCTGTTCTAGAAGATGATGAGGAAGAGGAAGAGGAGGATATTGATTACTGATTATTATTATACAATTAACATTACTTTCTCTGTACAAAATACTATGCTAAGTATTCTATTAGTATTATTTCATTTAATCTCCATAATTCCATAGGTTACATACAGTTATTATACCCATTTTATAATTGAGTAAACTAAGTTTTAAAGAAGCTAAACAATTTCCCCACAGTCAAACAATTAGTAAATGGTGAAGCCCGAAATTCAGATCTGACACCAGAGTTTACCAGAGTTCACCAGAGCTTTCTATCATTAAGCTAAATAGCATGTATGTTCACTGTTTAAAGTTTGTTGGTCAACTTAGAAACTATTTCTTTTTTTTAAGGTTTTATTTATTTACTTTATTTGAGAGAGACAGAGAGTGAGGGGAGGGGCAGAAGAAGATGGAGAGAATCTCAAGCCAATTCCAAGCCGAAACTTGAGCCTGATGCAGGACTCAATCTCACAACCCTGAGATCATGGTCTGAGCCAAAACCAAGAGTCAGACACTCAACCAACTGAGCCACCCAGGCGCTACTCTAAGAAACTATTTCTAAATACAATGAACTTGTGAATTCAACTTCAGTAGAGAGATTAAACATGATTTTAGTTTGCATAACCTAAGTAGATTTAGGGCTCTTGAAACATTTAGTTGAACAAACATTTATTATGCTACTATTCTAGGCCCCAAATTACTATAATGGTTTGAGGTGGAAAATAATAGAATAATAGTCTGCTTTACTTCAGACACACTTAGAGTCTTTGGGGGGAATTTTCCTTTTCTTTCTTCTCTTCAAGTCCATCTTGGTTTGAGAAAGTAGACCCACAGCTGGCATTGTTTAAAGAAGGCAACCAAAATTTATTTGCAACTGTCCACAGACACACAAATGTGTTTGCCTTTCTAACCTTTTATGATTGATGTTTTCAAGTGGATTACTTTTGTTCCTTTAATTATGGTGATATGAGCAGTTTTTAGGGAATTTCAAGTGATCTTCCAAAAACAAAAATCTTCTCCTAAGATTTAAAACCTGAAGTCTTGACAGCCTTTCCCTGAAAACTTAGCCTGACTGTTTACCTCTAACTATCTAACTCCAGCAAGCCTCTCGGACTTTCTGACTCAATGTCTCCAACTGTATTAAGAACAAAACCTCTCCTCTCAATACCTCTTTTCCACATAGCCACACTTGCACAGCACCAGGATTTTTTTTGTGTTCTACCAAGATGGGTTACTTCAACAGTACACAATCACATAAGGAAAAGTGAAAGTTCCCACTCTCATAAAGCTAATGACTCATTATAGTTTATACATCTTTCAGTTCTAGGAAAGCTTCTCTCTACTGTCATCCATAAAAGATCTCCTCTCCTTAACCCCCTCTCCTTACTTCAAATGAAATGCCTTTTTAATTTTATTCCTCTCCAAACACATCTGTTTAATTGTCATTATGGCTCATTTGCACTAAGTCCAAATGGAAACCAGCGTATGGTGGTGGGATTTGGTGTTGCTTTTCCCCAAAGGTCAAGTCTCACACAGCTGTTCATCATGAGCTATCTCCAGCTCCCAGCAGCTGCCCAGCGTTTATGTTATGTTAGTGATGTTCTCTAGTTGTAAGGTCCGGAGAGCTTGCTGTTCAGCCAAAAGAAATCCCAAGGGAGAAGAGTCAGAGTGAATGGCCACACATCACGTGCAGTGCTGCTGGGCACCTTCTCTGTATTGCATTTCCCATGTAGAAGCTAATGCAAGCCAGTGCAGGGTCACCAGCTAGACCCATAGCTCCTCCTTAACCCGTGAAAAGTCACCTTGAAGAACCCAAGAATATGCTAAGGACTTTCCTCTGGGATTGAGGTATCCATCTCTGATTACCAGCAACAAGGATGCTAAAAAAGGCACAGTTTGCATGGAAGCAATGGCTTAGAAAAGCATGGAATTCACTTCAGTATTATTAGATATTTTTAATAAAAACAATAAGGGAATTTGACAAGGATAAAGGAGAGAAGTGAAAAAAACGGGGAAGAGAAGAGATAAGATTCTACAGTTACACTGTTGTGGTTTTTTTGGTAGAACATGCACATACAGTAATTGGGATGTAGCATGACAACCATTCTGTGAACACCTTTGGCCCTGCCCAAACCACATCAGCATCTCCTGTTGTCATAGAGCACCATGTCAGCCAGCTCACACCTACCTTTTTTTTTTAAGATTTTATTTATTTATTTGACACAGAGAGAGAGATTACAAGTACACAGAGAGGCAGGCAGAGAGAGAGGAGGAAGCAGGCTTCCTGCTGAGCAGGGAGCCGGATGTGGGCCTCAATCCCAGGACGCTGAGATCATGACCTGAGCCGAAAGCAGAGGCTTTAACCTACTGAGCCACCCAGGAGCCTGCTCACACCTACCTTTGGCCAATGGCAGAATCCACTGCTGCCTTACCTGCCAGGTAATATTTCAGAGAAAAACAGGAGCCCATTGGACCTGGAATATGCAGCTCAGCGGAGGAGTTGGGGCAGAGGTTAGTGCCCCCAGGAGCAGCATAAACAATTAAAAAATACTCTGGCTTCCCAGCCTTTCTGGACAATTCTTGGAGTAGGATGATTCTGTATGCTTCTCAGGAAGTCTAAGAAAATTGAGCCCCCAATGTTCACAGAACAAGCATTGACCTAATATTCTTATATTGACTTTTGTCTCAGGCTCTCCTTTCAGGGAATTAAGTCCTTTTAGGGCTGCCCACTCTGCAATTAAGACATTTATAAGTAGCTGTGTATTTGAGGTAATTGAAAAGCCACACACAGGCCTAGGCAAGAAGCATGCTTAAAAAAGACCTGGGAAGACCTTTGGCTGTCTCTCTGGGCTGATCCTGGGGCTCAACATGCCTGGCTGATTACTTAAGGACTTCCTCAGCACAGAACCAGTCTGTAAAACTGGAAGAGGTGGTTTTTCTTTCAAATGCCTAATTTTCAACAAAATAAAATTACAAGCATACAAAGAAGCATACATCTTCCTTCTTTAAAGGAAGAAGACAAAATGGCAGAAACTATCCCCAAAGAAATACAAGCATTGAATATAAGACAAAGACTTCAAAACATCTGTTTGCTTTGTTTTGTTTTTCTCCCTAGGTTGACTGTCGAGAAAATTACAGGTTAGGAGTTACTGATTAACTCTCAGAGAAACATGCAAATAAGGTCCCTGTGTCTGTGAGGAGATTGTTTCATCCTTAAAGTACTGCAAGCAGGCTTGTTTTTGGACAACCTTCCATAAAGCACATTAGTTATTAGCTTATTTGCTTTTGCAGTTACTTACTCACTCCTGCCAAGTCCTGAGTTGGGCCTGGACAATCAAGCAGGCAGAGATTATGCCCTTAAGGCCCCTAAGACCTGTTCATTCTCTTCTGTCTTGGCAAAAGAGATTGAAAAGCATTGTCACCTGATACATGAATTCCCTGTAAAACAAGCAAGGTGGCTTCAAGTTATTTCTTAAAGGCAATAAATGGCTGGGGGAAAGAAATTCAAATGCAGTAACCCATCCTTACTTGTTTTGTTTGTAAGCCATCCTTATTTGGAATAATTAAGATGGAAGAAACTTTCTATTGGTGAAAAGCCTAATTTATAGCACTATTTTTATTTTTTTTAAAGATTTTATTTATTCGAGAGAGAGCAAAAGTGAGAGAGATCACAGAGTGAAAGAGAGAAGCAGACTCAATGCTGAGTGGAGACCCTGAGGCAGGGTTTGACCCTGAGATCATGATCTGAGCCGAAGATAGCTGCTTAACTGAATGAGCCACCCAGGTGCCCCTATAGTATAATTTTTTAGAGAACTATCTTTTATTTCTTTCAACTGTATGTAATAAATTAACCATTTAAAGTATATGGATAGATAAATGTCCTGCAATATCTAATGATAAGTATTTTATTAATATATTTTTGTAATTATAAAAATAATATATGTACTGTATAGAAAGTATTGAAAATACAGAGAAGTATAAAGAAACAAAGTACATGACTCAAAGTACATAATACCACTTCTTATTTTTTGAAAAGATTTAAAGACACCTTTTTTTTAAGATTTTATTGTTTGACAGAGAGAAAGAGAGAGAGAGAACACAAGCAAGGGGAGTGGAGAGGGAGAAGCAGGCTTCCCACTGAGCAGGGAGCCCAATGTGGGGCTCTATCCCAGAATGCTGGGATCATGACCCAAGCTGAAGGCAGATGCTTAACAACTGAGCCACCCAGGTGCCCCTAAAGACAGCTATTTTTAATATAGGTCCACATCCCTTATCTAATTCATGGGACTTCTTGTGTTTTGGAATACAGAATTTCTCAAATTTTAGTAAGGTAATCCAATGTGTGTGCCACAGAGTTTTTATTTTATTTTATTTTATTTTATATTGAGATATAATTGACATATAACATATTAGTTCCAAATATACAACATTATGATTCAGCATTTGTATATATTGCAAAATGATCACCACAATTAGTTAACATCTATCACCACATATAGTTATAACTTCTTTCTTGTGATGAGAAATTATAAGATCTACTCTTTTAACAACTACCAAATACATGATATAGTATTAGTAACTCTAGTCACCATGATGTACATTACGTACCCAGGATTTATTTATTTTGTAGTTAGAAGTTTGTACTTTTGACCACCTTCACCCATTTCACCCGGTCCCAGGCCTTGCCTCTGACAGCAACCAATTTGTTTTTTGTATCCATGAAAAAAAATTGTCTTAAAATTATCAAAAAGTTAAGTAAAACAAGGACAAAGAACAAAGAGAAATCATAAAAACAGTATATAAACAAAATGGGAATATTAACATAGAGACAGAAATTATATAAAAGAACCAAACAAATTCTGGAGCTGAAAAATACTATAACTGAATTTAAAAATTAACTGGAGGGGTTCAACAACAGAATTGAACAGGAAGAAGAAAGAATCAACGACCCTGAAGACAGGACATCTGTAATTATTGATTCTGAGGAGCAGAAAGAAAAAAAAGAATAAGGAAAAGGGAACAGATATTAATGCACGTATGGAACACCACCTAGCAGACTACTTATGCATAATGGAAGTCCCAAAAGTAGAAGAAAGAAAGGGTCGGAGAGCTTATTTTAAGAAATAACTTCTCAAATTTAAGAAAAGACATAAGTCTACAAATTCAAGAAATTCAACAAATTCCAAGCAGGATAAAGTCCAAAAGACCCACATGAGACACATTATAATCTAACTATTGAAAGACAATAAAGAATCTTGAAAAGAGCAAGAGAAAAGTGACTCACCATGTACAAGGATCCTCAGGCAGACTATCAGCCAATTTTCCATCAGAAACCTTGGAAAACAGGGTAATGGGATGACACATTTAAAGTCCTGAGAGCAAAAAATATTGTAGAGTGAGAATTCTATATCTAGCAACATTGTCCTTTTTTTTTTAATTTTATTTTTATTATTTGCCCAAGGGGTACAGGTCTGTGAATCATCAGGCTTACATCTTTCACAGCATTCACCAAAGCACAAACCCTCCCCAATGTCCATAACCCATCCACCCTATCCCTACCCTCCCACCCCCCAGTAACCCTCAGTTTGTTTTATGAGATTAGAAGTCTCTTATGGTTTGTCTCCTTCCCCATCCCATCTTGCAACATTGTCCTTTAAAAAATGAGGGCGAAGCTAGGAGATTCCCAAAGAAGCAAAAACTGAGGGAATTCATTATCACTAGTTTGTGCCCTACAAGAAATGCTAAGGAGAGTCCTTCAGGTTGAAATGTAAGGACCCTATAAAGTAACTCAAAGGCCTATATGATATAGGTGTCTGCTAAAGGTAAATACATGGACAAATATAAAAACCAGCCTTATTATAATTTTGTTGTATGACTCCACTTTTTATGCTAATGTGTACACATATGTAAACCTGTAATTTGGGACTTCAGTCACATTAAGTTGGGAGGGATGAAGTTATATAGGAGCATAGTTTTTATATGTAATTAAAGATAAGTTGGTATAAATTCAAAATAGATTGTTGTAATTTTAGGATGGTTAAATGTACTCCTTGTTATAGCCACAAAGAAAATACCTATAGAATATACACAAAAGGAAATGAGAAGGGAATCAAAACATGTCACTACAAAAGAATCAACTAAGGGCAAAGAAAGACAGTAATATAGGAAATGAGGAACAAGAAACTGTAAGACATAAAGAAAACAAATAACAAAATGGCATGTCATTCCCTGCTACCAAGAGAGAGATCACAAATAGGCAGAGAGGCAGGCAGAGAGAGAGAGGAGGAAGCAGGCTCCCTGCTGAGCAGGGAGCCCGATGCAGGCCTCGATCCCAGGACCCTGAGATCATGACCTGAGCTGAAGGCAGAGGCTTTAACCCACTGAGCCACCCAGGCGCCCTACCAATCACTTTTAAAAATGTAAAATATAGTAAGTCCTTCTCTACTACCAATCACCTTAAAAAATGTAAAAGGCATAGATCAACAAAATGGATAAAAAAAATTCAGGGTCCAACTTCATGTTTCTTACAAGAAGCTCACTTTAGATATAAGGACACAAGTGGATTGAAAGTGAGGGATGGAAAAAGATATAACATGTAAATAGTAACCAAAAGAAAGCTGAGGTAGCTAAGCTGAGGTACTCGTGCTAGACAAAATACACTATAAGTAAAAAACTATCAGAAGAGATAAAGAAGAACATTATAAGTTGATAACTGGGTCAATTCACCAAAAAAAAAAATATGGCAAGTATAAACTTATATGTACCCAGAGTCAGACTTCCAAAGTAAAGAAGCAAACAAACATTGACAGAACTGAAGTGAGAAATAGACACCTTTACAATAATAGTAGAAGACTTCAATATCCTACTTTCAATAATTGATAAGACAACCATATAGAAGATCCATAAAGAAACAGAGGACTTGAACAAACTCACAAACCAATTGGACCTAATAAACACATACAGAATGCTCTACCCAACAGCAGCACAGAACACATTTTTCTCAAGGGCACATGGAACATTGTTCAGGATAGTCCATATGTTAGGCCACGAAACAAATATTGATGAATTTAATTTTTTTTAAGATTTTATTTATTTATTTATTTAGACAGTGTGAGTGGGGGGAGTGGGAGGAAGGAAAGAGAATCTCAAGCAGACTCCATGCTGAGTGCAGAGCATGACACAGGGCTTGATCTCATGACCCTGAGATCTTGACCTTAACTGAAATCAAGAGTTAATTGTTTTACAAACTTAGTTACTCAGGTGCCGCAAGTCGCGATGAATTTTAAAAGACTGAAATCAGGGCTCCTGGGTGGCTCAGTGGGTTAAAGCCTCTGCCTTCGGCTCAGGTCATGATCTCAGGGTCCTGGGATCGAGGCCCGCATTGGGCTCTCTGCTCAGCAGGGAGCCTGCTTCCTCCTCTCTCCTCTCTCTCTGCCTGCCTTTCTGCCTACTTGTAATCTCTCTCTCTGTGTCAAATAAATAAATAAATAAATAAATCTTTAAAAAAAAAAAAAAGACTGAAATCAAAGTATCTTTTCCAACCACAATGGAATGAAACCAGAAGTCAATAGCAGAAAGAAAACTGGAAAATCCACAAACACATAGAAATTGAACACCACAATCTTAAACAACCAATGGATCAAAGGAAATTGGAAAAATACCTTGAGACAATTGAAAATGAAAACACAACATACCAAAACTTACGGGATGATGCAGCAAAAGAAGTACTAAGAGGGAAATTTATAGCTGTAAATGCTTACATTTAAAAAGAGGAGAGGTCTCAAATCAACAACGTCACTTTATACTTGAAGTACCTAGAAAAAGAAAAAATGATAATGGCTGACAGTTTATATTGCAAGACCTCAAGGAGACCATATTTCCTTTGATGATATGACCATATTTCCTTTGATGATATGACCCATGCTGGCTTCCCCTCAATGTTTCAACAACTGTAGTGCCAGACTTTCTTCAGCCCAAGCTTGCAACATTTTGCAGATATTTGCACACGAGTGCTATGTTCCACATGTCCCAAAATGATCTCTTCATCTTCTCTGAAAATTTGCTTTGCCTCTTGTAGTTCAAACCCCAAGTTTCTGTGGTATCTTTCTGTCCCTCACCATTTCCTACCCCACATCAAAATGAGGATCATACCTCCACTGCATCACTTCCATCTGTCTCTTTTTCGCAAAGCTAGATAGAATTAACTGGACTCATCCTGAATACAGAACGAATGGGCAGCATTGTGTCCCTTTTTCTGTCTTTGTCTCCTTATCTTAAACTATTGTTGAGCACCTCCAGTGGGGAAGACTCCATCCTGGGCTTTGGAAATACCAAGATGAATATCAGTTTACTGCCCTCAGTGAGATGTCAGTTTCATAAAGAGGAAGTCAGTTTATAAGCACTGAGCCTGACCATAGGGACAGGTATAAGATGTTTTAGGGACACAGAGAAGAAACTGATGGACTGTTCTTGGGTGGTCAAGGCTGCTGCGTAGGGAAGGTCTTAGAAGAGATGATGTTTGAACTGAGTCTTGAAGGATTAATTGGGGTTAAGGGAGTCAGAGGTGGCATATGAAGGAAAGGATAGAGCAATGCATGAGCTTGGCACTGTTCAAAGGAATTTCAGCTAATTCTGCATGACTCATGTTTGTATGACAGCTTCAAATACATTTTTACTAAAGCAGCCTTGTGAGGTAGGGAGTAATAGCATCCCATTTTACAGATGAAGGATTTGAGGAGAAAAGAGATTAAGTGATTTGCCCACGATGACATTTCTACTCAGAAACAGCACTCGCTTGAGTTTCCAAGCTAGCAGGAGGGGTATGGCTATCTGCCCTGAATCCCATGCTGAGAGCAAAAAGAGAAATGTTTTGACACTTAAGCCAAACAGCTCTGCTGAAACACTGTATTTCCTCTGTGAACCAAAGCAACACTCAGACCTAAAGTTACATTTCCACCACCAGGGTCCCCTATACCCTTGGTTTGAGCACACATGGCGTCTTGTTTCTAAGGGGAAAAGAAACGCTTACAAACAAGACTGCAAAGGCATCTTAAGACAACAAATCACTCATAAAGAAGGGAACATTCTGATGAGTTAAGTGTAAATGAATCAGAAACATATGGATTTAATCTACTTTAAAAGACCCAGTGGAGTTCTCAGTGAAGGGCAAAAGCTTGGAGGAGATTATATTTGGGGATATTTCCAAACCCAGGGCCATTAGTTCTGGCCAGGCCCAGAGCTAGGCTGGTATATGGATCTCCAAGGAAACCAGCAGGATGAGAACCTCAGAAAGGTGTGAAGGTCAGTTTATCCCAAATCCTCAAACCCAGACTTGAAAAATTTGCAAAGCAACAAGTCTTCTAAAAACACCTTTGCTGAACATTTCAGTCTGGCCTAGGGCTGAGACACCAAGTCTCACCAACAATTTCTCCTTAGAAATTCTGCTTCTTCCAAAAGGATGTAGAGTTTAAGCTGAAACCCTTCATTTCTCCCAAAGATTCTCTCTCTTTGGATTGCACCCTTTGATATGAACAATGTCCAGGCCATGGGCTTGGAATATGAAAAAGTGACCACAATCCTCTTCGGCAGCATCGAATGGGAAATGAATATGCACAGAAATACTGAGCACAGTCAACTAAACAGGAAACAACACAAGAAAAGGAGAAATATCCAAACTCATCAGTCTGGTTGGGTAACATCAGCCATGAAAACAAACACAGGCAGCAGGCCTAGAGCCCAAAGAGATCAGGGTGGTTTAAGGGAAACCAAGCAATGAGCAGGTGTGTTTCCCTGGGTGTAATCATCTTTGGTGCTCCCCCGTGTACCATGCCTTTTCTGGGGTCCCCTATGATCAACCACCAGGGAACTGGGGGCTCAGAGCCCGCTCAGTGTTAATTCAGCCTTCATTTCTTTACCCACTCAAGTGCCCTCTTCCAGATGCAAACAGCTTGCTCTCTGTTGCTGATTTTTCCCTCGTTCACAGTGGTAGTGCTATGGAAACAGGCATTTCTCATCCACCACTGATTGAATCAAGTTTGGGGGGTGCAGGGAACCAAGAAAAATGAGCAAGTGGAACACTATTCTCCCCAAATGCTGCCTTAAATTGAAATCATCTGTCTCGCAGTCTAGCCTGCCCCACTCCCCAAGCCACACCCAGGCAGCTGTGCAGGTGGGCGGGGCGTCCCTCCCTCACTGACACGGTGGAATGGCTGCAGTAAGGTGATACGCTGAGAAGAAATTCACTTCTGCTTTTGTTCAACTCCCCCCTGCACCCCTGTCATCAGCTTTCACACTCAGCATGAGCCTCACATGGAAACCTGTGCGTCACTTCTCTCAAGTGCCATACAGATAGCATAGGAAGTTCTGGGTGGGGCTGGTTGGGGAGCAGGGGGACTAGGTCTCACAGCATTTTCTGTGTCCCTGGAAGTCCCCATTGTTACCCTCTCCTCAAGAAAGGCCTTCTTCTTTTTCAATGCCTGAAAGCAGTCATCTTAGAGATTTATTTCTTTAACTTAAGACTTTGATATTTAAGGCAAATAACCAAGGTGAGGTAGAATATGATGCATGTTAACATGAAGAAAGGATCGAGAAGGAGAGGGAAGCCATGGTAATGGGGTGGCAAGGTGGTGGGGTGCTACTGTGAACCAGAGGCCGGCAGGGATGATAAGAGAGAGTTTGAGAACATTAGACATACACTGTATTCACTTCGCAGGTCCCCCACCCCCACCCCGGGGCCTTTCTGGAGCTGAAACAGAAGGGGCTCTGGAGCCCTAGGAAACCTACTGCTCTTCCCCAAGAAGCCAGCATAAATGAGCACATCAGTCCTCAGTCAGGAAATATTTGCTGTGAGGCCTCTGTGTGCCAGGCATGGCTCTAGACACTGGGGCACACCGGTGGGAAATACAGAGCTGGGTTGACAGACACTTTTCAAAGGAATCCAGGAGCTGTGTGGAGCACAGAAGGCAGAAGAGACCAAAGATGTTCCTTTTATTCCCTCCCTAGCTCCCCAGCTAGAGTGCACAGCCCCAGGCCCTCTCCAGCTCCAGATTATTCAGTAGGTCCTGCCTTGCAGGGAGGGCTCAAGCTGTCCAACAACTTCCCTTAGATGCAGTGCTAAGCTCACTGGACTCCAGAACCTGAGGCATGCCTGGGGTAGATAACCAAGCTGCTCACAGCCTACCTTCTCTCTGCCTCGGTTTCCACATCTGTTGCCACCGTGCCAAGAGTCTGTACACAGAGCAGGGAGGACAGCTCCAGAAAATCATGCCATCTGGCAATGTTATTCCTTGCGCAGATGGCCAGGACTCTGGCGGAAGCTGGCCCAGCCTCTCAAGGGAGAGATGTTTCAGAATGCAGTTACCCCTTCCCCAGCACTTCAGAATCTCCAAATCCACAAGCCTGAGCGGGTGCCTTTGAAACTAGTGGATTATTGGCTGATGTTCTCTTGGGTCTATGGATGGAAAGAAAAGGTGACTCAGAAAAGGATAAAAAGGATGGGCTGAGGGTGCAAAGCAGGGGACAGGATTTGGTGGTGGGCTTCTTGCCCAGCTTAATTGTTTTCATCCTCAAAATGATTCCCAACAGCTGGGCCGGTGATCAGCCTGCTCATGTTCCCAGAGCGGCTCAGGGCTGAGGAAAGCCAAGGCACTTGGCAGAGGAGCAGCAAGGCCAGGGCCTGCACCAGCACAAGGAAGCTCAGTGCAGGGAGAAGCGGAGAGGGAGCTGGGCACCCACTGCTTTGTTATGGCTGTTGGTGGGCACTTTGAGAAGGAGGGGCTGGGGACAGACCAAGCTAAGTATAGGCCCCTCTGCCAGACTGTCCTCCGCTCCACATGACACCCAGGATGGTCACCCTCAGGCTCCTGGACAGCTGACCTGTGACATACACTATGATTCCCTGTCATCTTTGGCCAGCTTTCTCAGGTGGCGGGAGCATTCGGCCAACAAGGCCAAGGGCTAAATACAAATTTCCAAAGAGATAAGTGAGCTGAATACTGCCTGAGGCCTCAGGTGCCTGATCTAGACCTGAAAAACTTTCTGATCAATGCTGACCTCCGGTCACAAGAAGAGCCAAGCAATGTAACCCAGCACTGCCCAGGCATCTGTAGTCCATCAGTGGCAGAGAACTGCACATTTCCACTCCCCAGCATGGAGCTGGAGAAAGGACATGGCTGATCCCAGCTAAGTGCCTCAAGGTGGAAGACCTTTCAGCACATGTGCTAGTTTCTTCGGAGCTGTCTTAGTCACATGATTTAAATAATTTTAAAACTCCCCAATGTGTAAAATAATTGACCAACACCAGGCTAAAGTTAAGCAGTAGAGAACAGGGGCTGGAAAAGAAGAATTTAGCTGTCCCACAGTAAAATCCCATCTGAATTTCAGCTACTCATTCAACCAATCCCTCCTGTATGTCTAATAGTAATAGCAAATGTGCCAGACACTGTTCTAATTGCTGATCATCTCATTTAATCCTTGCAACAATCTTGTAAAGCAGGTATTCTTATGATCCCCATTTAGCAGATGAGTGCATTAATACATAAAGGGGAACTAACTTGCCCAAGTCACAAGGCTGAATGGCAGAACAGGGTTTCAAACCCAGGCAGCCAGGATCCGGGCTTCTTGACCATAGAGCTAGTCTGTCTACTCTAGGCAAACTACCATGCTGGGTTACATGAGGGAATTCAAATAAATACATGATGTGGTCATTGCCCTTGGGGAGTTTAGCATCACCAAGACTTAACCAGTCTTTCCAGACTCGCCTGCACAAATCTCCTGTCTGAGTGGAATTCTTCAATCTCGGTGTGTATCTTTGAGTCTTTGAATTTCGGTGCTGTAGCTAGACCATCATCAGCTGCCTCTCCTATCCCTGAACATCAAATCCCACAGCCACTGAAATCCCACCTCACACACCTCAAACTATTCTTCCAGACAAGTCAGCCAGAGCTCCTTCCTTCCCTGACCACTACTCTGAAGCAACAGAAGGAATTAAGCAGTCCCTTGCCAACCTTCATGACAAAGATATTGTGTGGAGGCCAGAGGACACAGCTGAGTCGGGCCTGCTGCCTGGGCTGCAACCCCAGCCAAATATGAACCAGGTCAAACAGCAAAGTAATGGAATACACTGCACTGCCTGAGCCTGCCTGGCCCAGCTCAACCAGGAAGGTCACCCCCGGCCGCCCACTTGCAAATAGGTCATTTGGCATTTTAGTTATTTCCTGATTGCACTTGCCTGCAGGTTTGGAGGATGCTGCTTGGCATTTGGTCCAGAACCCAGTCCATCTGGGACCCTCAGGGTGACAAGAGGTGCATAGTGAGTTAGCAAAAGTCAAAGAGAGGATTTCATTGGGAGCTTGAGCATTAAGGTTCCCATCAAGGTTGAGCCAAACAGGTAGAACAAGCCTGATGCCAGGTTGACCCAGACACACAAAGAATGCCCACAAAGCACAGGATTTCTTCTGGAGCACTGAGCCTACTAATAAGGGCTATTGGAGGCCAAAGTTGAATGTTTGACTGAGAGCCAGATCTCCTTCCTGGAGGTACCATTAAAAAACAGCTACATTTTGGAGACAGGGAGTTGGAGATGTTCTGTCAGTCTCACTGTTCACTTCTGGCTCCAGAGTCCCTGACAGTCTTTTTAAAGGGCCAGTGCCTTTCCTTTTCCATGGGGGGCACCTACATCACAGAGATACCAGGGCATGAGAGTGAGTAGAAGGGCCCTTATGAGCATCTTGTAACAGCACCCTGGCTCTGGACTGAGGAAATAATTCTTAGAAAAAAATGCAGTGTTTGCGGGATGCCTGGGTGGCTCAGTTGTTTAAGCGGCCACCTTAGGCTCAGGTCATGATCCTAGAGTCCTGGAATAGAGTCCCACCTCGGGCTCCTTGCTCAGCAGGCAGCCTGCTTCTCCCTCTCCCTCTGCCTGCCACTCTGCCAGCTTGTGCTCTCTCCCTCTCTCTCTGAAAAATAAATAAAATCTTTAAAAAATGCAGTGTTTTCAGGGCATAATGTGCATGAGAAAGAGGGGCATAATAAATCAAAGGTGACAGTGAGGACACACCCCTTTCTTTTCCTGCAATCTGGCTTGGTTCTGTAAACCTCCAGGGGGTGCAAATCTCTTCCAGGAGGAAAGCCAGCTGGTACCAAGGCAAGGCCGCACTGGCATGAATCTCTAGACCACCAAGAGCTGAAACAACCTCCATGGTTGAGCTCCAGAGTAAAGAGCACTAACACCTAGTTATTCACCCCTGCTCTTCCTTGCAATGCCCATCCCTGCCCACACAAGTAAAGATCTAGAATCTGGGGAGCTACTCAGATTCAGGCAAGTTCCAGGAGTTATCAGCCATGTGTAGGTTATGGCCCATCCCCAGCATACAAACTTGGAGGTAAGCACCTTACCAAAAGAGTGCACAGGAGAGTGGAAGACCAGATACCTGGACAACCTCAGAGAGACAGCATGCCCATGGTGCATGAAGTGTGCCTTCTGAGAGGTTCAGAGGCTACCTTCGGGAGTAGCTGCAAATAAGCTCAGGTGACTTCCAGAAAAGCAGGCAGGATACAGGGGCTCAAAGAGTCAGCCTGCTGATGTTAGCATTGCTATCCCAGGTGAAGCTGGCCTTACCCCTAGCCACCCAAAAGCACAGCCCCAATTCATCTGAGTAGTTACAACTTCTCCTCTGATCCATGCATCTTTCCCAGAAGATAGGTTATGCAATTCTTAATGCAAGTCACCTACAATCATTCAACTCCTGCCTCTTCAAAATTAGAAAGGGAAAGAAGAATTATTTAAGACCTCAAAGTACCTTCTAAAAATGAACAGTAAACCAGGACAAGAACAATATGTGCTTTCCAGGATTTTAGCAGCTTGTGCAAGTTCCCTATGTTTATAAAGCATTGGTCCCGGTTTCTCCAGAGTCACTACGATAAAACTCTCAAGTAAGAAGTGGTCCTGTGATGGTTCTTTCAGAGATAGCACAGAAGGGAAGGACCTTGGAAATTTGTTGTTGTCGTTGTTTTCCCTACTTTACAAAAACATCATATGGGAAAGTAATCCCCAACAAGTGTTTGTGGTTTGTAAAACAGAGTTGCTCTATGTGTTTTGTTTTGGTTTGGTTTAAGATTATATTTATTTGAGAAAGAGAGAGATAGAGAGCAGGAGCATGGGGAGAGAGGCAGAGGGAGAGGGAGAAGCAGACTCCCTGCTCAGCAAGGAGCCTGAGAGAGTTGCTCAATGTTTTACAAATTCTCAAAGCATTCAAATTTGAGAGGACATTGGAAATCACGTAGGCACACCTTCTATCTGGTGTGGCCGTCAGTTCTGTGGCTTAACCAGTAGGATGGTGCAGATGTCCACCTCCAGAGGCGGAAACTCATTCCCTCAAGGGACAGCTCAAACATTTCTGGATAGTGCTATGTTTTAGATAGTTTTTCCTTATATTAAGCCAAAATTAATTTTCCTATACCTTCCAGCCAGCATTGCAAACCGTGTTCTCTAGAGTCACTATAAATACCTCCACCCTTTCCCCCATGACAGCCTTCAGATCTCTGAAGATAGCTGTAGTGTGCCACACCCGCCCATGCCTTCTCCAGACTACAGTCATTGGCTTGTCAAACAACCCAACTTTATAAGCCATTAGCTGCCTAGATCTTTTCCATCGAAGAGCAGTTTTTGGCAGGGTCATAGTTACTGTTGCTTTTTCTTCTCTGCCAGCATCCACCCCTGCCTTCTACTGTGCCCCATGGTTGTTGTGCATATGGACAAGCACCCTTTCCAACTGGCAGCTCAGCTCAGCCTCCATTAGACCATGGGGGTGGAGTTAGATTCCAGAAGTAGAATCACTTACCTTAGAGTGCCTTTCTCCAAAAGGGCATAAAGCTGAAAGCTGAGGAGAAGAAATATGCATGCCTTATATATTGTTGTGTCCCCAGGAGCTGGTACTTGGGACTCATTTTTTCTGAGGTGTGAATGCATAAAGGAATTATGGAAAGCAAGCTGGGATCAGAGGTAGAGATAGAGAAGTATTTCCGTAAATTGAAAACGTTTGCCTCAAATGTCCTGAATCCCCTGCACTCATCCTGGAGCCCCTCCCAATCCAAGACACTGGCCTCGAAGGCTAAGTTCTGCCCATGGCTATGCATACCTGCTCATGGCTATGCATACCATCAAAGGTAGATTGATCCTTTATCACTTAAACTTCCATCACCTCCTCCTCCTCACACCCTCACCAACCTCTTCCCCTATCCTCTTCCTTCCCTTCCCATCTTTCCCTAATGTCACAGTCCATAACCTTCATCTGTAAAAGTCCTGTGGTGTTCCTCTGGGACACAAAATCCAAAGAGAGCCAAGCAAGAAGAATTAAACATGCAGAAGAGTTTTCATTGCTTCAGGGGCACCGCTGATACTCTTTGGCCCTGGGCTCATTTGTGAAGGATCCCAAGCTCATTGCCCTGGCTACATGGACGGAAGTCCCTGCCATGGAAGGCTATCTGGGCTGTGTCTGTCTGCACACAGATCTCTAGTAATGAGGCCTGGCTAAAAGGCATTTAGGGCCATATGTTGTTGAATAGCACAAGATGCAATTGATCTGTAAGTGGGCAGTTTCATTTTTTATTTTTCCTCTCTGGAGTAAAAAGAAAAAGGAACTCTGGCCACTGGTGACATATAATCTCTGTAAGCGTCAGGACTGAGTCCATCTACACATGGAAAATAACTCCCCGGGCCTCCCTTCTCCACCCCCACCTCTGGAGATAAACTGTAATAAAGTATTAACAACTGGCTCTGCTCTTCTGACAGATAAGGGATGACTTTCTTTAAAAGACCTTTGTGCTCTGTTACTGCCAAAGATATTTAAACTGCAATCATTAGTGACTTCTCTGCTTACTACACAGGCCAAGGCAGATTTCTCTGGGAGAGGCTCTATCAATCACGTGCTCTAGGCAGGGAGCAGCTGTCTGAAGCTGGGAGGCAGAATTAGGGCCATAGAGGGAACATGGAGTTAGTTTTAGGTCTCAAGCATGTCCAGCTGGGAGGAGCCTAATAGCACGGAATGGTAGAGGGAGCACTAGGACCTGTGCCTCCCTTCCCCAAGCAGCCTGAGGGGTGGCAGAGGCATGCCCACAGAGAGGGAGACAGCTGGACTAGAGCCTGAGATATTGTGATGTCCTTGCAGAAGGGGGCTGGGGAAGGAAAGGGACATTCAATGACAGCTAAGTTCTTTTTTGTTCCTGTTCAAGTCTTTCAAAATCCCAGAAGTTCTTGGTATGGTGAGCCCTGAGAGGTAGGAAGCTGGAGGAAGGCATGTGGAAAGGGTGGGAAAATTGAGAGTTAAAGTGAGGGGAGAAAATAGAATGGAGAGAGGATAAGGCTGAGAAACAGGAGGAGGAGAACAAAGAAACAGAGAGAGACAGAGAAAGAAGGAGCACCAAGGCAAAGGACAGTGAGGGAGACATAAAGAATACAGTGTCATGAGGGCAGACAGCTTAAAAATAGAAATAAGTGAAGGAGAAAGAGAGTGATTTCCTTTTATTTAAGGCTGAACAATATTTTGCTATATGTATATGCCATTTTTTTTGGTCCACAGATCTGTTAATGGGCATAGGATGCCATTTGCAAAACCATGGATGAACACAATAGATGTTGTGTTAAGTGAAACAAGCCCATCATAGGACGATACTGCATGATTCCATTTATATGTGGTACCTAAAGTTGTCATAGAAGCGGAGAGAAATGTGGTCACCCAGACAGCGGGCACAGGGTGGGGAGTTGTTCCATTGCTATAAATTTTCAGTTATGCAAGATGAATTAGTTCTAGAGATCTGCTGTACAGAATAAGCTTCTGGTCAACAATATTGTATGGCCCACTTAAAAATTTGCAAAGAGGGGCGCCTGGGTGGCTGTCGGTTAAGCTGCTGCCTTCAGCTCAGGTCATGATCCCAGGGTCCTGGGATCGAGTCCCGCATTGGGCTCCCTGCTCTGCGGAGAGCCTGCTTCTCCCTCTCCCTGCCGCTCTACCTACTTGTGCTCTCTATCTCTCTGTCAAATAAATAAATAAAATTTAAAAAAATTTTGCAAAGAGTAGATCTCATGCTACGTGTTCTTACTACACACACAAAACATCAAACAAACAAAATAGGTAATGGATATATCTATTATCCTTGATATTGTGGTGATGGTTTCACAAGTATATGCATATGTCCAAATGTATCAAACTGTGCACATTAAATACGTACAGTTTATTATACATCAATTCTACCTCAATAAAGTTGTTTTTAAAAAGAAGAAGGAGACTGTGATTAGAGAAGGCAGAGTCTTTGGGGAGACAAATGTTAAAAATTGGCAGCCCATTCTAAACCTGTAAAACTCAGACACATGCCTGGATGTAATTTTTTCAAGTCAGAGAATTTTCCTCTTTTTTTTTTCCTTTGGTCTTAGTTTTCAGGGTTTAAAAGTCAAATTTATTGCCTAAGTTTTGTGATCTGTTCAAATCAGGTGACTGAATCATCTATATCTGCTTATTTGAGAGAATTGTGTAGTTTGCTCCCAGATGTCTCACCTACATCACATTTCAGACCCTCAGCCTGTTAGAAAATGGGTAGAGAACAAACCCTAAATGAAGCACAAAACATACACTGGGAGACCAGGAAGATAAGTTATCCTGACCCATCTTGTCTTGGGAAGAGAATAACACATGATCTATGAAAATAAGATACAGTTCGACAGTAAAAGGACTCAGGAGAAGAGGAAGGCATGGGAAAGGCTGCTTCTCAATGAAGCAGTCTTGCAATCATGCAATAACTAGAAAGATCAGTCAGCTAATCAGGATTGTTGCAATTGTCTGATTACTTTAACTTAATTTTAATTACTTAATATATTTAGTTGGTAACACAAGAACATGGCATATATTGCCAAAGGTCTGAAAACATCTTCAGTGAGAAGTAAGTCATTCACCCAGCCTTGTCCTTCAACTCTAGTCCCTCTTCCCCCACCCAGGCAAAAGTTGACACCAGTTCCTTATGCAAAAGGCCATATTAGGACTGAGATTTTTAACTTGATCTAAGCCCTGAGCATTGAGAGGGTATTTGTGTCAGATCCTTTTTACATTTCGAAAACACATTCTCTGTAACTCCTGTTTAGGGAAGAGAAAGGAACCGGTATTGATGAAGATAGAGAAGTTAGGGGATGTACAGGAAAACTTGGGTGCCCTGCCCCACATTTCAGCATCTCCTTTGACTTCAGCCCTCGCCCTGGACGATACTCCCATGTGGGCTCCACCTCTCCTCATACTGACAGCCCCAACCTCAAGTACATCCTTCCTTCCCCATGGCTTTTCCAATGATATTGATGCCAGGCAAAACTACTGAGACATGTGCAAGAATGATCTGGGAGTGCAGGGGAATTCATGCTTCCAGGAGCAATGCTCAGCCAATGGAGAAAGAAAGCTGATAGATAAATGCTATTCCTGGGAGATCCACAGAACACATTGCACAGAAGGTCCTGGATGGGTCCTGGTGTCCTCAGCAGTGACTTCCCTTACACACGTTTATAGTATCTTCCCTTCTCCCATTCTGCCTATTTCTCACTTCTGATCCCTGAGGTTATCTCCTAAATAGACAACCAGCAAAGCAGCCTTCGTAGGTAGGCTCTGCTTTCTGAGTGTACCACAAAGTAATTACAGTTGTCCAGGTAAGAAATAATAGGAGTTTGGACTACGGTGGTAGACATAGGAATGGATAGATTTGAAAGATATTTGGAGGGTTAAATCAAAAGCCTGATACAGTCATGTTCTCTGGCACCACTCTCTTTCATATTCCCTTTTACATTATTTTATAATCATCATAGCCAGTCCAGACTCACAGTTTGTGGCATGTCCAAGATGGAAGAAGTCTGTTGATATGCCACAACCTTATTTTATAGCTCTGCAATTGGCCAGCATATATAGAGGTAGAACTCAACAAGCATTCCAAAACTAGTTACAGGAGATGAAGATGGCATTTCCAGGCAGTCCTTAATTTAATTAAATTTAAAATGGGGCCTTTGGGAGATATCCATGACATGAGATAGGCAAGACCGCATAGCCAGGACCATGGTAGTAGAGAAAGAAGTAGCAGTAATAATAAGGGGTAGGAGGAGAAGATGTTCTTAATTGAGCCATGCACACTTATGCCCACACTTCTCCTGTGGAGGAAATATCATTTATCCCTATTTTGTAGATGAAGAAATGGAGACTCAGAAAGGTATGGTATCTTCCCAGGGTCGCCTGAGTATTAAGTGACAGATAAGGACTCGCCTTGGTCCAAATGGCTCCAAAAGCCATGCTTTCAACAACTATCTCCTTTTAAATTTCCTTCTTCTCTAAAGTGGGCAGAAACCCCCAGGAGAGTCCAGCCATCTCTGCTTATGCTGGATTATTAGATTAATTGATTGTCAGTTAGATTCTGTTACTTAATAGCTGAGGCTCAAGATGACATTTGGTATGTTATGGTGGTAATCATATTGCAATACGTCAATGTATCAAATCAACATGTTGTATACCTTAAATATATACGACGTTTTATGATAATTATATGGCAACAAAAATTTAATTAATTATTTTTAAGAAGATGACATTTGGTGGGAGTGGAGAATGGAGATGACAGTAAGTGGCCTTGGGATACCGGATACACAAGAGGCAGCCCTGAATGCCTCTCACTTATTTATTTCACAAGCAATTTATGTCAATTCATTTAATCCTTATAACAACTCCATGATATATGTACTGTTATTATCCCCCTTTTGTAGATGAGAAAACTGAGGCAAAATAAAATACCTTAATAACTTGCCCAGGGAAACATATTTAATAAGTAGTGGAACTGTGATTTTTCAGCCCAGGAATCCCAGAATTTGTGTCCTTACTCACCGTTCCACATTGCTCCTCCTTCACTGATTCAGTCTACAGACAAACACTTCTGGGTGTTTGCTCCATATCAGAGTTTAGTTAGATACTGTGGGAGTGAGGACTGAGAAAAATATAAAAATGGATCAAGTAAGAATTCAGCTCCCAAATAATTTATTCTCAAATAGATGTTAAGTATTTCCATAAGTGATCATGAGAAAATATAGAAGGTAATAAGCTGTCCAGTGAAAGATGCTGATAAAATACCATGGGGGTTCAAAAATGGAGAGAGATTCCAACTTAGGGGAATGTGATAGAATGGTACAACAGTTTTGTTTTTTTAAGATTTTATTTATTTATTTGTCAGAAAGAGAGAGTGAGCACAGGTTCGGGGAGAGGCAGAGGGAGAAGCAGGCTCCGTGCTGAGGAAAGAGTCCTATGTGGGGCTCAATCCCAGGATCCTGGGATCATGACCTGAGCTGAAGCCAGATGCTTAACCAACTGAGCCACCCAGGTGTCCCAAGTGTCCAACAGTTTGTTTTGTTGCATAATGAATCACTCCAAAATTTAGTGACTCAGAAGTCACTTACTTATTATTTCTCACAATTCTGTGGTGGGCCAAGCAGTCCTTCTGTTGGGTTGGCCCCATGGTGCTGGATTACCTAGGCTGTCCTCACTTCCCTGTGGAGGCTGCAGCCTCCCTACATATGACCTCTTATCCTGCAGATGTATAGTATAGCCTCTCTCCTGGTGGAAAACCCTTCCTATCAGCAAGAAGGAAAGCCCTAATGCACAGTTTTCAAGTCCCACCCTATGTCACATTTGCTAGTCTTCCACTGGCTACAACAAGCCACATGTCCTAGTTCAAGGTTCAAAGTATGGAGAAATAGACTCCACTTTTTGATAGGAAGAGCTGCAACATTACAGCACAACATGACATGCTTGGAGGGATCAGAGGGACATGTGGTCTTCTTTCTTTTACCCCCAGTTAGGACCAGAGGAAACATTACAGGAAGGATGGGCCTTGAAAGGGACTGGGGAATGTAGAAGACTTCTCATATGTGGGTACAAAACCATAGAAGCAAAAGAGCTGAGAGGTCCTCGTGGACCAGTAAGGGCTTCATTTGTGGTAAAGGAAGGTTGGAATGGTAAGTTGGAATTGAATACTAGAGGGGATGGAGTAGTGCCTGTCAGATCATGGATGTTTTCCAATGACTAAGGAACAGACAGCTCTGCTTACAGACCACTGCTCCTCCAGGAACCTGCTTCACCGACACCCTTGGCTGCCATGGAAGCATGTTTCTTATGTCCCTGCGGTGCCCTCACTCCCTGGCCTGAGTGGCAGGCAAAGCACCTACGGTAGCTGGTCTAGAGGCCGCCAAAGTTCTATGGTGATCTGTCCTGAACAGGTGAGCTGGCGTTGTGGTAAATAGAGGGTGGCACATCTTGGCTGAGGTGAAATGAAGAGTGCACTGCTAAGTCAAAGCTGGGTCATCAAAAGTCATGTTCAAATTGGCCATGTGGGAGCTGAGAATGAGAGAGCCAGATGGTAAAGAGAGAAGAAGCACATAGAATGAGAGAAACTCTTTCCCACCCATCCGTAGGTTTACAGGTAATGGTTTTCTTTTCAGGTTTTCAATGGTTCTGCCCCTGCATTAGATGATGGATAATCTGTCTTTGCATCAAGTGATGGGTGAATCTCTCCCTTCCATCCCTGGCTAGAACATTGGATGGAATAAAATTTTGAAAGGAAGCAAGGAAACCAGGGATTGAAGTATGTCTTGGTCAGGTTGCAAAGTGGAATTGAACCCCAAATGGGGTGGGTATTTCTGAATACCTCGGATTTTTGTTGTTGTTGCTGTTGTTGTTGTTTTTAATGAGCTATCCTTTTTCTACCTCTCCTAACAACTAGACATACCATAAAATGAAAACTGAAGCCATCATATTTTCAGGAAAACCCTGTTATTAGGTGAAGTCTTAAAAGCTTAGAGAATATTAGCTTGAAGTCTATTTCTTTCTTTCTTTATTATTTCTTTCAAATATTTTATCAGTTCTCACTCCAGTTGTTAAAAAAGCCAGACACCATTCCGTTCTGCATTTTTCCTTTTGGGAACATTTACCAAGTACATCTCAGTAGTGGCACAGGAAAATATATTTCCCTGGAAACCAGAAGTCACACAATAGTCCTCACCCTCAAAAGCCCCATGGGGCAGAAAAATCCCCATTATAATTAAAATCCTATTATTCTGCTTTTATGTCACCTCCTTTGCTGTAAATGAGGGCCAGTCCAGCTGTCAGAGCACAGAAAGACACAGATATAGTGTGGTGTGTCAACCACTTATGTTTCTCTTTTATGAGATCAACTTTTATAACTTTTCAGTCAGCCCACTGACAGACTATAAAACTTGGCTTATTGGAAACAGATACATCAACCATGAGACATCACTTGTCAGAGACTGATCCAACCTTCTTGGACATGAGTCCATCCTTAGAGAAAACACCACTGGGAATGAGAGCCAGAGTTTCACCTAAAAATGTGTAGACACCTGTCCTGAGTCACCCCAGCCATCACACCTTGTGGAAAACACCCATGCTGAGTCCTCTTAGAATTTGTGAGATATTTATGGGTTATGCACCAGGATTATGACTGCTTATGAATCTTATTCCAGTAGAATTCATAGTCCACAAATCCAGCCAAATTTTATTCTCAAAAGCATTTCTAGTCTATTTGTGGCAACAGAAATGTCTCCTCTTTTGGGAACCCAGAATGTTGGCAACAGGGGCCAGCTTCCACTTCAAAGGAAGTGTGTTCAAAGCAGATGCCCCTTTGGACTTGAGTAACAGAAGGAGGGGTCTGACATCCCCAGTTTTCATGCATATTCAATTACTCACATTCTGTCTTACCTTCTCTGCATGCTCAGAAACAACCTCTGACCCCAAACTGGTCTCCTTCTGCACAAATGGGACTTTGGAGTCCAAAGACAGAAAGAGATTGAAAAGTCTCCCCGTTGCCACAGCTTTGTTATCTTTTAGGGTATGACTTAGCTTTGTACATAACTCTCTTCCCTCAATATCCAGGCGCTCAGCTGCAGGTGAGAAGCAACGACACAGTGAAGTTTCATGATGCAGGCACCACTGGAAAACACATCTCCATGGAAACCCCGGTGATACCTCACCCAACAGTGTTCAGATGTTACTGACCATAGAAACATTAAATGTAGAGCAAGCATCAGCTATGTCTACATAGCCAAGAGGTTTTTATGTTTTGTTTTGTTTTGTTTCTTTTTTGGTTTGTTTTTGATGTTATATCACTTCATTCAGAGCTCTTGGGATAACATCATATGTTTGGGGGGAATTTCGTATGTAGACAGCATTTTCCCCTGTGCCTCTATCTCAGCACATGGACATTTCTTGCCTACAAAAATAAGAGGGGTTCTTCTAAGGAGACAGTGTCATTATTCATCTCTGCTCTAGTTGCCAAAGAGTTTTTTTTAATGTTTTGAATCCAGAATTTATATTTTCTCACAGCTTCAGCAGGATCCAGCCCACTCACCATGTGATCAGGATTGTTCACAGAAAACCAGGTGCTTGGGGTCAGAGTGGGAGTGACTGCTGCCATGATGACCCTTCACCCTCCAGACTGGATTCATTAACTCAGGCACACACGTGGTTAGCACTTCTCCACTTTGCTCAGCCTGCTGGTGGTTAGCATTATTGGGAATGATGTCTCTTGTCCCCAAAGAGCTAACTTAATTGTTGTGAAACATTCGAGAAAAAAGATGTTGTTTCTCTACACCAGTGGCTCTCAATATGGTGGAGAGGAGGGATTTTATAATATTTGGCAATGTCTTCAAACCTTTTTGTTACCGCAAATGGGAGATGGTATCTCATGGGTAGAAGCTGGGATGCTGCTAAACATCCTCCAATGCAAATAACCAGCCCCCACTCCCCAATACTAAATGATCCAACTCAGAATGTCATTAGTGCTAAGAATGAGTAACTGTGCTCTACATAGTCAAACTGGAAACCCAGCAAGGGGTGGATTCATAGCACTTCAGATCTCTATTATTATCAATGGGAGGTAAACAGTGGGTGATTTATTAAAGAACTCCAGTACATAGAAGTACTTTCTTGTGACTGGGAGAGTTTGTAGTGTATGCTAATCCCTTCTGGAAAGACTTTTTTCTCTGAATTATGATCTCAGTCTACATTGTCTCACACTGCCTATTGTTAACATTCCTTTCTCCACAATTCATATGAATATAAATCCTTCCTTTAAGTTCTAACCAATTACACTTAAAAAAAAGTAGGTTCTCTATTTAAAAGCAATATGCTCACTTCCAATCTCCCTCTCTCTCTCACTCTCTCTCACTCTCCCTCTCTCTTTCTCTCTCTTTGGAAATCTCAGGGGTGGAGCCAGGAGAATGGATGCAGTGACCTTCAGGAACCCATCTCATGGCCACATCTGTAATCTACTGTTCATGCTTAATTGCCATTTCTTTCCTATCTCTAGACTTCTAGTCATATATCCTAGAATTATTACCTAAATGTGATTCATATGCTGTATAAATATGGCCAAATTTTTTGTTTTCCTCTGACGGAAATAAGAGGAAGCATGAGAGCAGCTTAGCTCCTGGGATCCACCAGCATATAGGCCAGTAACAGAGATCAGGCTTAGACAAGTTCTCAGAGTAAATCACTCCAAATTCCACTCTGGCCTTCTCACCAAGAATACTTTTCTTCCAAAGCACAAGTGGCTAAGTTATATCGAGGCAAACTTAGGTCAAGATTACAAATATGTAGGCCCTCTGAGTGTCACACCCACTTTCTCACTGTCATGGAGGCAGATGATGTAAGGCTAAGGGAAGAAACTTGCTTAGTGGGCTTTCACTCAAGACAGAGTGGGCTGGGCCATGCTACCTGGTGGAGGGTTCCATCCAATAAGATGGCGATTCTCTGAAAAGTACTACTGGAGAGGACCATCCATAGTGTTCTGCAGAGTTTCTGCTCCAGTTCCTCATAGTTGTTACAATTTAAGAAAGTCCTTAAGGCATTAAAGCAAAGAAAGCATTTTAGAAGTTGATATAGACACATTGAGAAGCATACAAACAGAGGGAGATGATCTCAAAAAGCTTCAGTAGCTTAATGCCACCTCACTGTGGAAATTAAAAAAAAAAGAAAGAAGAAAAGATCATATTAGTGTATCTTAAATTGTAAGGATGTTCAAATTACCTCTGGGAATTCTATAGCATAAGAAGCTGTATAGCATACAGCTCTCTAGAATTCAGCAGTATCACACCTGAGATAACTAGCAGATTCCATGGGGAGCTGGAAGCATAGCCTACTGATATTTGGGACAGAGTCTTGGTCTAACAAACTCACCCTCTCTGGATGCAACACAGTTCTCAAGGCAGAATTTGATTGGTTTATTGCGTCCCTTGAGCAGAGCTTGTTTCTTGGTCCCCCTATGACCCAGGCAGTAGTATGGGTCTTTCCCAGGCCCCCTTAGCCACTTCCTGCAGAAAGAATCTCCTGGGCCACTTTCTTTTGTGAGGAGCAAAAAGTGAGGCAGGCCCTGGATGCTTCATGGACTTCCCTCTAGAGCGGGGTCCAGTTTAAAGTCTTTATCACTCAAGCTCCTCACTCTTAACCCAAACTGCTGTTACCCCACCAGCTGCTCTGCAGCCTAGATCTGGAAGAATAGAGCCCCTTTTTAACAGAGGAAGAACTGTCTTTGCATTTGCTTGCACAGCCTGTCAGCAACTTTGCTGCACAAGGCCCTGGAGGAGCTGAGCTGGCCCTTCTGTTATGGAAAGCCAGCAAATTCATACAGATGTTTTTCTGAAAGTTGTTCTGACCAGGACTCAGGGATTAGCCCTGCCTGGTATCACATAGCATGGGGGAGGTAGGGAATTCTCTTTGGGGAGCAGGAAGTATATTACATGAAATCAAAATGTAAGTGTGTTCTTTTTGGATTAGGCAATGTTTTTTCCTTCTATTTTTCTTTATATAACCTTATCACTTAGCTTCTTTATTTCTTTCTCCTATGCCTTCCTTGGCTTCCAAGCCAGCTCTGGGTCTGCAGGATAGACTCAGCACACTGGCAGCCCTGAACAGCATGGTTTGTAGCCACTCTGGATTTCAACCTCATCTCAATTTCACTAGGGCCTTTATGATCTCATTTTCTTGTCCTACTCCATCTGGATTATCAGATCTTAAAAGACCTCTGACTTACAACCCAGAGGCCACTGAGAGTAGGATACATGACTTTGCTTGCTATCTGACTCCCTGTTCCTATTATGGTCCACATTGGCCTCCCTCTCATACTCTCCTCCTTCCATACCAGCACCTGTCTGCAGACAAGCAGGTGAAATAGACTCCCTAAACCTAGTGTTCATTTATGAGCATAGAAAACATTTCATTTCATAATTTGAGATGAACTTTAAATGTATGCACCCCCAAGAGAGGAATACTGAACTAAACTCAAAGGCATGAATGGTACACAGTCTCACCTCAGAGCAGAGATTTCATTTGTGTTTGTTTGCATGCCTGTTGGGTTTAGCATTGGATTTCCTTTGGGACTGGGGCTGAGGGGAAGGAGTACAGAAAGAGCAGAGAAGCACTGGACAGCAATGGGGAACCAAACCTCATTTTCTTCACCATTTTGATTGTCTCCTCTGCTTGAGCATCTTCTTTCCTCATTTTTTCCTGGGTCATCTCATGAGTCAGCCAGACCTGAGCTGATGTTGCCTGGCACGGGTGAACACAGGCTCTTTGAGATGGAGGTGGTTCTCTCCTTTGTGCCTTTCATGCATCCTTATCCATCCTTAGGTTCAAAGTGTCTTTCCCCAGAAATTGAGAAATAAGCCTGTGTGCCAGAAGGCAAGGGTTTGACTTCTTATTGATCAAGAAATTTTGAAAAGACCAGAAGTAAAAGAAAGCCAAGGCAGAGAAGGGATGATCCCTAGGATGGAAGAAATGAAAGACAGAGTAAGAATCTGTTGAAAACTGGTGGGAGGGTAGGGATAGGGTGGATGGGTTATGGACATTGGGGAGGATTTGTGCTTTGGTGAATTCTGTGAAAGATGTAAGCCTGATGATTCACAGACCTGTACCCCTTGGGCAAAGAATAAAAATAAAATAAAAAAGAGAATCTGTTGAAAACTCAAAATATTTAAGTTATCCTAAATGAAATTAAATAGTGACCCCATGTATCTTTGTGCCAGTCCTGGACCTGTTTGTCAACTCATGCATCCCCTTCATTCCCCATCTGCTCTTTTTATCATAGGGGCTGACTGCTGCAGGTTGTTTCTCAAAGTCCCATGGTAGTAGGGCTGGATTCAGCTATGGGGGTATCAGTGAGAGACAGGAGGGCAGGAGGAGAGGAAAAGGTAGGTGTCCCTCTCTGCCTTACAGAATTTGTATGTCAGTATTTCCTCCATCTGCTGTATCTTTTCTGCATCTTTGGTCCCATTTTGGGTAGGAGATGTTGTCCAAGGGCCAGATGGTAACCCAGGGAGTCAGATTTGGGAAAATTCACAATGTCGCTCCAACCCTCGAATTGTATCTTCAAGCCTCAGCTTTTTCATGAAGACTAAGGAGTGGCCAGTGACATAAGAAGAAAACTAGGAAACAGGTTGCCTCAGAGGTCAACTGTCTTTAAAAAGAGTGCCCATTCTCAAAACAAACAAGCAAACAACATCAAAATACTATTCCTAAAACAGCTTTTCCCTCTAGTGACCTCTTCCCATTCCATTACCATCAAGATCTTAGATGGAATACTCACTTTAGAGCCCTCATAACTCCCACTCATCTCCTGGAATTTCTTTTCAAATGTCGCCACCAACATTCTGATAATTAAATTCAGGAACATCTTGGTCTTCATCTGCCAGATGCAACTGCAGGACTTGATGAGTTTGCTTAGTCCTTACTTTCTCCATTCTGTCACTCTCTTCATCCAGTCAGGGGCCAAACACTGTCTCTCCTCATTCATTTTTCCATTGGCCCCTTGGAAAGCAGGCATCGGATTTGAGCCAAATTGCTACATTAGCCTATTTGTAACTTCATGACAACAGGGAAGCACACATCTGCTGCTTCCTTTTGCACACATCTGCTTCTTGATGCTTGCACCATCTGGCGATACTGCTT
Organism: Ailurus styani; assembly: GCA_002007465.1. Classification (NCBI taxonomy): domain Eukaryota; kingdom Metazoa; phylum Chordata; class Mammalia; order Carnivora; family Ailuridae; genus Ailurus; species Ailurus styani. Next base: position 465,176 of record LNAC01000844.1, on the reverse strand, counting down.
CCCACTTGGTGTTCTCATTCAGGGAAGCCCTGGTCCCTACCCTTCAGTCTTTAAACCTGGCTCAGCACCTTTCCCACTTCATTCCTATCCTCATTCTGTGATCTAAACTTCCCTGAGAACCACCAATCCAACATTCTGGGCTTTCTTATTTTTCATGGTCTTCTATCCACTGATGTTTCTTCCATTTCACTTCAATCACACATAGTGGTCACATTCTGGACCTTGCTGTCAACGGAATGACCTCCTTCAAAACCATGAATACAAACACCCTACCCTGGGACACCACCTTCCAGCTTTCCATTCATTTGATCACCTACTCCCAGTGGCAAATATCCTTTGACCTCACTGAAACCTCTAACCTGTGGACCCTACCACTCTCTGATCTTCCCCTTTCACTTCTGGTCTTCATTTCTCCCCAGTTAGATGTTCCACAATGACAACCATTCTGATCTTTAGGCTCATAGTCTGACCCTAGAGGTGCAGAACCTTCTGCTGTCAATACTAAAGTCCTCTCAGCATCTCTCCTCTGTATACCTAACCCCAAACTTGCACACTCCATCTATCCTGAAACACTTTACATTAGGTATTTATGACACCTCCCATTTTTCTGAGTACGCTCTTTATGGATTCCTTTTGGGATTCTCTCTTTTTCTACCCAGTCTTTAAATTTGACTTTCCAAGGACTCAGACCTGGGATTTCTTTTCTTCTCTATTCACACCTTTTTCCTAGATGATGGCATCCATCCTCAAGGCTTCAAATGTTGTCTATATAATTATGCTACCGAAGTTTATATCTATAGCCTAGAGTTACCTGCACTCCAGGACCCAAACTGTCCACTCGACATTACCATTATTTCTTACAGTTATCACAAACATAACGTCCAAAACTGAATTCTTGATTCCCTATCATTTTTGTCTTAATGAAAGACACTAATCTCCATCCAGTTGCTCAAGCCAGAAGCCTGGGAGTTATCCTTGACTTTTCCTTCTCTTTCATATATACAATATTACCAATTCTTAACAGTTCTACTTCCAAAAAACATCTTAGATATGTTGACTTTTCTCCATTTTCATGACAATTCTCTAGTCCAAGCCATAATTATTACTCAACTGGACTATTTCAAAAGCCTCCTAATTGGTTTCCTTATATCCACTCTTGCTTTCCTAAAATCAATTCTCTTTACAGATGTCAGGATTGTAGAGATTATTGTGAAATAACAAAATATATATATCTGCCCCCAGTTCCTGACACAGGTCTTCTAAAATCCTTGTAATCCTAAATTTTAGGGATGCTAAGAGCATCTTTTTTTCTAATATTTGTTTTCTTTGACCCTGATTCCTGACACAGAGCTCCGAAAACTCTTGCAGTTTCCTGACCGACAGGGGCATATTATACAGAGCTCCTAAATCCCTTTGAATTTCCTAGATGCTAGAGCACCTTTTTTTCTAATGAGGCAATTCTTGGTGGGCTCCTGGATAGAGGTTTGTCACCAGAAAGTCCAAACCTGATTAGAAGTTTGGAAATTTCATCCTCACACTTCATCCTCTAGGTAAGGGAAAGGAGATCAAGATTGGGTTAATAATCATGCCGACATGGTGAAGCCTCCACAAAAATCTCTCAAGTACATGTTCAGAGAGTTTTTGTGTTGGTGAACATATGGAGATACTAGGAAGTTGGCATGCCCAGAGAGGCCATGGAAACCTCTTGCCCCTTCCCCATTCCTCATCCCATCCCCCTACCTCTTTATCTGTATTCTTTATCATATTTTTTATTTTAAAAACTAATAAACATAGATGTTCCCTGAGTTATATGAGATTTTTCAGCAAATTTTTAAGGAAAGGGCTTTGGGAACCCCCAATTTGTAGCCAAATCAAACAGAAGTGAGGATAACCTGGGGACCTACTACTTTTGATTGGCATCTGAAATGGGAAAGTCTTGTGGGACAAGCCTTTAGCCTGGGGTTGGGGGGGTGGTCTTTACAAAATCTGGTTAGTGTCATATTGAGTTAAATTGTAATACGCTCAGTTAGTATCTGGAGAGTTGGAGAATTGGTTGGTGTGGGACCTCTGCACCCCAATCTGATGTCAAAGTGTTAAAGAGTAGAGTGGAAAAGAAAAACAGGTGTTTTTCCTTTTAATTATAAATCAGATTATGTCACTCATCTGCTTAAAATCTTATCATTGCCCCTAAAGTTCTGTATGGTTAAGCCCCAATTCACACTTAATCTTAGCCCAGGCTACTCTCCTTTAATCACTGTGGTCAACTCTGCTGGCTTTCCTCCCACTCAAATATTCTGTGCTCCTTCTTGGCATGGGAACTTGGCACATGATTCCTCTACCCCTTCTCTAGTACCTCTCCTCCTTCATTTCTCAGCCCAAATATAATTTCATCAGAGAAGCCTTCTGGTCATATTTTTCAGTGGTAAATAATCTTATATCAGCATGTAGAATTAATGACAATTTTACCATGAATTATTTAATGGCAAGAACTCTATTTCTTGTTCTTCCCTATTCTCCCTTGTTTCTCCCCTTGTCTCCCCTTAGCAGACACTCAGCAATTTATTGAATAAATGCATAATGCACTTTATAATTATATATATTTGTTTACTTATTTAATGTCTGTCTCTTTCTACACTGTTAGTTCATGCAGTCAAGAACCATGAGTATTTGGGCGCCTGGGTGGCTCAGTGGGTTAAAGCCTCTGCCTTCAGCTCAGGTCATGATCTCAGGGTCCTGGGATCGGGGCCCGCATTGGGCTCCCTGCCAAGCTCCCTGCTTCCTCCTCTCTCTCTGCCTGCCTCTCAGCCTACTTGTGATCTCTCTCTCTGTCAAATAAATAAATAAAAATTTAAAAAAAAAGAATCTTGAGTATTTTATTCACCACTATAGACCCTAGAAATTACTACAATATCTGGAACATATTCATTAAATGAATATTTGTTAAATATTCATTAAAGGAATGAATATTCACACCGTCTTCGGGGTGATCCGTGGTGGACGTTTTGAGGGCAGCTGTCCCGCAGCCTGCGCACCCCGGACCGCCTCCCCTGGAAGCCTGAGCCGGCCGTGTAGCCTTCTCCCTTTGTCTCATAACCATGTCCACCAACGAGAATGCTAATTCACCAGCTGCCCGCCTTAACAGATTCAAGAACAAGGGGAAAGACAGTACAGAAATGAGGCGGCGTCGAATAGAAGTTAATGTGGAGCTGAGGAAAGCTAAGAAGGATGACCAGATGCTGAAAAGGAGAAACGTAAGCTCGTTTCCCGATGATGCTACCTCTCCACTGCAGGAAAACCGCAACAACCAGGGCACTGTAAATTGGTCTGTTGATGATATTGTCAAAGGCATAAATAGCAACAATTTGGAAAACCAGCTCCAGGCTACTCAAGCTGCTAGGAAACTGCTTTCTAGGGAAAAACAGCCTCCCATAGACAACATAATCCGGGCTGGTTTGATTCCAAAATTTGTGTCCTTCTTGGGCAGAACTGACTGTAGTCCCATTCAGTTTGAATCTGCTTGGGCTCTCACTAACATTGCTTCCGGGACATCAGAACAGACCAAGGCTGTGGTAGATGGAGGTGCTATCCCAGCCTTCATCTCTCTGTTGGCATCTTCCCATGCCCACATCAGTGAACAGGCTGTATGGGCTCTAGGAAACATTGCAGGTGATGGTTCAGTTTTTCGAGACTTGGTTATCAAGTATGGTGCAGTTGACCCGCTCTTGGCTCTCCTTGCAGTTCCTGATATGTCATCTTTAGCATGTGGTTACTTACGTAACCTTACTTGGACACTTTCAAACCTTTGTCGCAACAAGAATCCTGCACCCCTGTTAGAGGCTGTTGAGCAGATTCTTCCTACCTTAGTTCGTCTCCTGCATCACGATGATCCAGAAGTCTTGGCAGATACCTGCTGGGCCATTTCCTACCTTACCGATGGTCCAAATGAACGGATTGAAATGGTTGTGAAAACAGGAGTTGTGCCCCAGCTTGTGAAGCTTCTAGGAGCTACTGAATTGCCCATCGTGACTCCTGCGCTAAGAGCCATAGGAAATATTGTCACTGGGACAGATGAACAGACTCAGGTTGTAATAGATGCAGGAGCACTTGCTGTCTTTCCCAGCCTGCTAACAAATCCCAAAACTAATATTCAGAAGGAAGCTACGTGGACAATGTCAAACATCACAGCGGGCCGCCAGGACCAGATACAACAAGTTGTGAATCATGGATTAGTCCCATTCCTCGTTGGTGTTCTCTCTAAGGCAGACTTTAAGACACAAAAGGAAGCTGTCTGGGCTGTGACCAACTACACAAGTGGTGGGACAGTTGAACAGATTGTATACCTCGTTCATTGTGGCATAATAGAACCGTTGATGAATCTCTTAACTGCAAAGGATACCAAAATCATTCTAGTTATTCTGGATGCCATTTCAAACATCTTTCAGGCTGCTGAGAAACTAGGTGAAACTGAGAAACTTAGTATAATGACTGAAGAATGTGGAGGTTTGGACAAAATTGAGGCTCTACAAAACCATGAAAATGAGTCTGTGTACAAAGCTTCATTAAACTTGATTGAGAAGTATTTCTCTGTAGAGGAAGAGGAAGACCAGAATGTTGTGCCAGAAACTACCTCTGAAGGCTATACGTTCCAAGTTCAGGATGGCACTCCTGGGACCTTTAACTTTTAGACTGTACAGCTGAGGCAGAAAGTTGTTTGTTGTGTACTCTGTTTGGTAGAAGTTTGTCTACTGTTTCTCTACTAAGAACTCTTTTTAAATGTGTTTTGTTATTGTAGCACTTTTTACAACCAAACTCTACTTGACTAGTTCCAAACTGTACAAACTGTATGAAGCTCCTCCTCTCAGTGGGTTTCTTATTTCTATGTGGAATCCCCTATCTTGCAGTGTCCTGTAAATAAAGATTAAATTCCAAAAAAAAAGGAATGAATATTCATTAAATGAATGAATGGGTGAATACTAAACAATAATAAATGAATTCTTAAAAATACATATGAGGGGCACCTGGGTGATTCAAATGGTTGAGCAGCTGACCCTTGGTTTGAGCTCAGGTCACGATATTGGGGTTGTGAACCCCAGCCCCATGTCAGGCTCCGTGTTCAGTGTCGAGTCTGCTTGGGATTCTCTCCCTTCCCCTCTGCCCCTCCTTCCATTCATGTTCCCATGCAGGCATGCTCTCTCTCTCTAAAATAAATAAATAAATATATAAAATCTTATAAAAATACATATGATAAGGATAGAAAACCCAATAAAAAATATAACCGAAGTGTATAAACAGGGAATTCAGACAAGAAAAATACAAATATACAAAAATATTTATTTTCATAATAATAAATAGGAATTTTAAAACATTCCACTTTTGTCCTATTATATTGGCAAAGGATTACAAGGTTGAATAACAATCAATGCTGGTGACAAGTGAAGAAACAGGAATTCAGTGAGAGTGTGAACTGGTGCAAAATTTTTGTCAGATATTTTGTAGCGTATATTAAAATTTAAAGGTGCATACTTGTTAACCCCAAAATGCCATTTTGCCTCTACAATACTTCATGAATGAATAGGTGAAAATATATTTAGTGCAAGATTATATCTAATATAAATATTCAATGGGAATGAATAGGATATAAAAATATGGTATTGACACAAGGGAATACTTACTAATGTAATGAAGAGGATCTGTTGGCATTGATGTGAAGATGTCTAAGATACATCACTCATTTTTTTAAAATATTTTATTTATTTATTTGACAGAGAGAGAGAGATCACAAGTAGGCAGAGAGGCAGGCAGAGAGAGAGGAGGAAGCAAGCTCCCTGCTAAGCAGAGAGCCTGATGTGGGCCTCGATCCCAGGACCCTGAGATCACAACCTGAGCCGAAGGCAGAGGCTTTAACCCACTGAGCCACCCAGGCACCTGATACATCACTCAGTTTTAAAAATCTGTGTTGCAGGGGGTGAAGAGGAGTAAGATGGCAGAGGAGTAGGAGACCAATTATCATCAGGTCCCAGAAATTCACTCAGATAGTTATCAAACCATTCTGAACACCTACAAATTCAACAGGAGATCGAGAAGAAGAGCAGCAATTCTAGGAACAGAAAATTGACCACATTCCAGAGGTAGGATGTGCGGAGAAGTGAATCTGAAGCGACGGGAAATAGACCCTGGGGGGAGGGGCCAGCTCCCAGCAAGTGAGAGAACAATGGAGCACAAAATCGGAACTTTTGGAAGTCTGCTCCACTGAGGGATGTCGCCCCAGAGGCTAAGCGGGAGGTGAAGCCTTCGTGGGGACAATGTGGTCTCAGGACCCACAGGGACACAAAAAGACCAGGGGTGTCTGAGAGTGACAGAGCTCCCAGGTATCAGGAGAAGCCAACTGGAGAGACAGAGCCAAGCTGAGGAGGTGTCTCTTAGCTCAGTGTTACCTTGGGCTGTGATCCAAAGCACAGTCGGGCCACTGTTCTTTGAGCGGGGACCCCACAGGGGACAGATCTGGAGAGACCCCCCTCCTCCCACCTCCGGGAGGAATGGCACAGGAGCACGCTGCAGGAATCTGCTCAGTTTGGAGATTCTAAAACAGGGCCTCGTTCCAGAGACAGAAATGTACAGTCACAGGCTGGGTGAGCTCGGAGTGAGGCCGGAGACCAGGGAGATGGGAGGAACTGACTGCTTTTCTCTGAGGTGCACTGAGGAGTGAGGTTCCGAGCTCTCGTCTCCTCTGAGTCAGAGACTTGGAGGCTGCCATTTTCATTCTCATCCTCCAAATCTGTACGGAAAGCGTTCAGGGAATAAAACCTCCCAAGAGCAAACCTGCTCAGAGAGTAACCCAGGATTACTTAGCCTGGCCCCTGGAGAGGGCAGTGCAATTCCACCTCGGACAAAGACACGTGAGAATCACAACAACAGGCCCGTCCCCCAGAAGATCAGCAAGAACATCCAGCCAAGACCAAGTTCACTGGTCACTAGGAATTGTAGAACTGCAGAGCTAAGGGAAAGAAACACATACAATTCATGGCTTTTTCCCCCATGTCCTTTAGTTCTTCAAAGTTAAATTCTTTGAATTTTATTTTTTTCTTACTCTTTTCTTTTAAATTTTTTCCTCTCTCCTATTTTAATGTTTTTTAAACGATTTTATATTATCAATACTTTTTAATCTTTTTTAATTTTCATTGCTATAGTCATATTTGATCGATTCATTGTATTTAATCTTATTTTTTTGTATACATATAGGGTCTGTTCAATTCACCAGCCTAATAAATAGAGATAGAAATAGAGATAGAGTCAGAGACAGAGACAGAGATAGATATAGAAATATAAATAGATGATAGATATAGATATAGATAAAGATATAGATATAGATGATATAGATATAGATTGATATAGATATGGGGTTTTGTTTATTTTTTTTGTTTGTGTTTTTGTTTTTGTTTTTGTGTTTTTTTTGGTTTTTGGTTTTTCCCCCTTTCTTTTCCCCCCAGTTTTGGGTCTCTTCTGATTACGTTAGTGTATATTTTCTGAGGTCATTGGTACCCTTTAGTATTTTGTTCTCTCATCCATCTATTCTTATCTGCATAAAATGACAAGGTGGACAAATATCACCGCAAAAAAAAAAAAGAAGAGGCAGTAACAATGGCTAGGGACCTAATCAATGTGGACATTAGTAATATGACAGAACTAGAGTTCAGAATGACGATTATTAAGATGCTGGCTGGGCTCAAAANTGCTGGCTGGGCTTGAAAAAAAAATGGAAGAAAATAGAGAAGCTGTCTCTAAAGAAATAAAAGACCTTTCTGGAGAAATAAAAGAACTAAAATCTAACCAAGCTGAAATCAAAAAAGCTATTAATGAGGTGCAATTGAAAATGGAGGCTCTTACTGCTAGGATAAATGAGGCAGAAGACAGAATTAGTGATTTAGAAGACCAAATGACAGAGAATAAAGAAGCAGACGAAAAGAGAGACAAACAACTACTGGACCATGAGGAGAGAATTCAAAAGATAAGTGATACCAAAGATGAAACAATATTAGAATACTTGGGATCCCAGAAGAAGGGGAGGGGGGCAGGAGGTATATTGGAGCAAATTGTAGTACAGAATTTTCCTAATTTGGCGAAGGGAACAAGCATCAAAATCCAGGAGGCACAGAGAAACCCCCTCAAAATCAATAAAAAAAGGTCCACAGCCCGTCATCTAATAGTAAAACTTACAAGTCTTAGTGACAAAGAGAAAATCCTGAAAGCAGCTCGGGACAAGAGGTCTATAACATACAATGGTAGAAATATTAGATTGTCAGCAGACCTATCCACAGAGACCTGGCAGGCCAGAAAGAGCTGGCATGATGTATTCAGAGCACTAAATGAGAANTCAGAGCACTAAACGAGAAAAATATGCAGCCAAGAATACTATATCAAGCTAGGCTGTCATTGAAAATACAAAGAGAGATAAAAATCTTCCAGGACAAACAAAAACTCAAGGAATTTGCAAACACCAAGCCAGCCCTACAGGAAATATTGAAAGGGGTCCTCTAAGCAAAGAGA
>LNAC01000844.1:428313-456612 GCA_002007465.1 Ailurus styani | reverse complement strand
GAAACATAGACCAGAAAGGAAGAGACACAATACACAGTAGCGGTCACCTTACAGGCAATACAATGGCCCTAAATTCATATCTCTCAATAGTTACCCTTAATGTAAATCGACTGAATGCCCCCACTAAAAGACACAGGGTATCAGAATGGATAAAAAAACAAGACCAATCGATATCCTGTCTACAAGAAACTCATTTTACACACAAAGACACCTCCAGTTTTAATGTGAGGGGATGGAAAACAATTTACCATGCCAATGGACAGCAAAAGAAAGCTGGAGTGGCAATCCTTATATCAGATAAACTAGACTTTAAGGCAAAGAATATCATAAGAGATGAAGAAGGACACTATATCATACTAAAAGGATCTGTCCAACAAGAAGATCTAACAATCATAAATATCTATGCCCCTAACATGGGAGCAGCCAATTATATAAACCAATTAATAACAAAATCAAAGAAACACATTGACAATAGTACAATAATACTAGGGGACTTTAACACCCCCTTACTGAAAATGGACAGATCATCAAAGCAAAAGATCAACAAGGAAATAAAGGCTTTAAATGACACCCTGGACCAGTTGGACATCACAGATATATTCAGAACATTCCATCCCAAAACAACAGAATACACATTCTTCTCCAGTGCACATGGAACATTCTCCAGAATAGACCATATTCTGGGTCACAAATCAGGTCTCAACAGGTACCAAAAGATTGGGATCATTCCCTGCATATTTTCAGACCATAATGCTCTGAAACTAGAACTCAACCACAAAAGGAAAGTTGGAAAGACCTCAAATACATGGAGGCTAAAGAACATCCTACTCAAGAATGAATGGGTCAACCAGGAAATTAAAGAATTTTAAAAACGTCATGGAAACAAATGANTGGAAACAAATGAAAATGAAAACACAACTGTTCAAAATCTTTGGGACATAGCAAAAGCAGTCCTGAGAGGAAGGTATATAGCAATACAAGCCTTTCTCAAGAATCAAGAAAGGTCTCAAGTATACAACCTAACCCTACACCTAAGGAGCTAGATATAGAACAGCACAGAAAGACTAAACCCAGCCAGAGAAGACAAATAATAAAGANCAGGAGAAGAGAAATAATAAAGATCAGAGCAGAAATCAATGAAATAGAAACCAAAAGAACCATAGAACAAATCAACGAAACTAGGAGCTCATTCGTTGAAAGAATTAAGATTGATAAATCCCTGGCCACCAGACTTATCCAAAAGAAAAGAGAAAGGACTCAAATTAATAAAATCATGAATGAAAGAGGAGAGATCACAACCAACACCAAAGAAATACAAACAATTCTAAGAACATATTATGAGCAACTCTACACCAGCAAATTTGACAATCTGGAAGAAATGGATGCATTCCTAGAGAATATAAACTACCAAAACTAGAACCAGGAAGAAACTGAAGACCTGAATAGACCCATCACCAGTAAGGAGATTGAAGCAGTCATCAAAAATCTCCCAACGAACAAGAGCCCAGGGCCAGACGGCTTCCCAGGGGAATTCTACCAAACATTTAAAGAAGAATTAATACCTATTCTCCTGAAACTGTTCCAAAAAATAGAATTGGAAGGAAAACTTCCAAACTCCTTTTATGAGGCCAGCATTACCTTGATCCCCAAACCAGGCAAAGACCCCATCAAGAAGGAGAATTACAGACCAATATCTTTGATGAATACGGATGCAAAAATCCTCAACAAAATACTAGCCAATAGGATCCAGCAGCACATAAAAAGGATTATTCACCACGACCAAGTGGGATTTATTCCTGGGATGCAAGGTTGGTTTAACATTCGCAAATCAATCAATGTGATACAAGACATTAATAAAAGAAAGAACAAGAACCATATGATCCTCTCAATAGATGCTGAAAAAGCATTTGACAAAGTACAGCACCCTTTCTTAATCAAAACTCTTCACAGTATAGGCATAGAGAATGCATACCTCTATATCATCAAAGTCACCTACGAAAAACCCACAGCGAATATCATTCTCAATGGAGAAAAACTGAGAGCTTTTCCCCTAAAGTCAGGAACATGGCAGGGCTGTCCACTATCACCACTGCTATTCAACATAGCACTAGAAGTACTAGCCTCAGCAATCGGACAACGAGAACAAATAAAAAGCATCCAAATCAGCAAGGAAGAAGTTAAACCTCTCACTCTTTGCATATGATATGATATNCTTTGCAGATGATATGATACTTTATGTGGAAAACCCAAAGGACTCCACTCCAAAACTGCTAGCACTCATACAGGAATTCAGTCAAGTGTCAGGATATAAAATCAATGCACAGAAATCAGTTGCATTTCTATATACCAACAACAAAACAGAAGAAAGAGAAATTAAAAAGTCAATCCCATTTACAAGTGCACCAAAACCATAAGATACCTAGAAATAAATGTAACCAAAGAGGCAAATAATCTGTACTCAGAATACTATAACATACTCATGAAAGAAATTGAAGACACAAAGAAGTGGGAAAACATTCCATGCTCATGGATGGGAAGAACAAATGTTGTGAAAATGTCCATGCTACCTACAGCAATCTACAGACTTAATGCAATCCCATCAAACTACCAGCAACTTATTTCAAAGAAATGGAACAAATATTCCTAAAATTTATATGGAACCAGAAAAGACCCCAAATAGAGAAAAGAATGTTGAAAAAGAAAATCAAAGTTGGTGGCATCACAATTCCGGATGTCAAGCACTATTACAAAGCTGTCATCATCAAAACAGTATGGTACTGGCACAAAAACAGACACATAGACCAGTGGAACAGAATAGAGAACCCAGAAATGGACCCTCAACTCTATGGTCAACTAATCTTCAACAAAGCAGGAAAGAATGTCAATGGAAAAAAGTCAGTCTCTTCAACAAATGGTGTTTGGGAAAGCTGGACAGCCACATGCAGAAAAAATGAAACTGTATCATTCCCTTACACCACACACAGAAATAGACTCAAAATGGATGAAAGACCTCAATGTAAGAAAGGAATCCATCAAATCCTTGAGGAGAACACAGGGAGAAACCTCTCGGACCTCAGCCACAGCAACTTCTTCCAAGGAAGAAGGCAAGGGAAGCAAAGGCAAAAATAAACTATTGGGACTTCATCAAGATTAAAAGCTTTTGCACAGCAAAGCAAACAGTCAACAAAACCAAAAGACAACTGACAGAATGGGAGAAGATATTTGCAAATGACATATCAGATAAAGGGCTTGTATCCAAAATTTATAAAGAGCTTCTCAAACTCAACACCCATAAAACGAATAACCCAGTCAAGAAATGGACAGAAGACACGAACAGACATTTCTCCAAAGAAGACATCCAAATGGCCAACAGGCACATGAGAAAGTTCTCAACGTCACTCAGCATCAGGGAAATACAAATCAAAACCACAATGAGATATCACCTCACACTAGTCAGAATGGATAAAATCAACAAGTCTGGAAATGACAGATGTTGGTGAGGATGCGGAGAAAGGGGAACCCTCCTACACTGTTGGTGGGAATGCAAGCTGGTGCAGCCACTCTGGAAAACAGTATGGAGGTTCCTCAAAATGTTGAAAGTAGAGCTACACTACAACTCAGCAATCACGCTACTGGGTATTTACCCTAAAGATACAAAGGTAGTGATCCTCAGGGACAAATGCACTCAAATGTTTATAGCAGCAATGTCCACAATAGCCAAACTATGGAAAGAACCTGTATGCCCATCAACAGATGAATGGATGAAGAAGAGGTGGTGTANGTGTGTGTGTATATATATATATATATATATATATATATATATATATATATATACACAATGGAATACTATGCAGCCTTGAAAAAATGAAATCTTGCCATTTGCAATGACAGGAATGGAATTAGAGCTTATTATGCTAAGTGAAATAAGTCAATCAGAGAAAGACAATTTTCATATCATCTCTCTGATATGAGGAAATTCAGGGGCACAGCGAGGGGTCATGGGGGTAGGGAGGGAAAAATAATGAAACAAGGTGGCATCGGGAAGGAGACACACCATAAGAAACTCTTAATCTCACAAAACAAACTGAGGGTTACTGGGCATTGGAGGGTAGGGATAGGGTGGATGAGTTGCAGACATTGGGGAGGGTTTGTGCTTTTGTGAGTGCTGTGAAGGGTGTAAGCCTGATGATTCACAGACCTGTACTCCTGGGGCAAATAATATTAGAAAAATAAAAATAAAATAAAAATTTGTGTGGTAGAACAGAATGAATTATAAATATAAATATTAATGTACCTAACCAATAGTTCACAGTGATTTCTAGAAGTAGAATTATAGGGATAGAATTATGGAGGAATTTCAACCTGTAAATTATCTATTTAAATATATATATTTAATATATGTAATAGATATATAAATATATATATCCATTTAGATATATGAGCATATATCACCTTTATAGTCAGAAAAGATATAAATAATTTATAAAAAGTTCATGAAATATTCTCAGCTGAAATACAAGATTAAGAGACTCTTTTAATACATACCTTAATATAGAGTTCAGGTAGAAACTAATACTGAGTTCCATGATTTACAAATTCTATAGTCGGGAATTATCCTACATAATGAAACACACTTATTCCTATAAACTGCCTTTTCAGTTAACCTTCAAGTCAGAGTACTTTTTCCCCCATGAGATTCAAATACAACTTGTTCCCCAGGTAAATCCCTGGGAAGAAGCCAAGCACTTACTACCACTTACTGTGACAATGTTCAAAAATATGTGACTATTGCTAAGACAACAACAGGATACCAGGGGTCCTGATAACAATAAACTGAAAGAAGCAGTGGCTTCCTATGGACAAAAGTGTCCGAGAGAATATCTGTGTGTCCCTAGAAGGGATGAACCAATGTTCTGTTTGCCAAGAGGATATTATCTGAAAAGACAAATTGTTGATGCTTCAGCATCCTTTCATTCCATTCTAGCTCTGCCTGGCCCCTAATTCTTGGCTTTGTCTCTCAAATTCTCCCCCAACACACACACGCACTCTCTCTCTCTCTCTCTCTCTCTCTCTCTCTCTCTCTCTCTCTTTCTTTCTCTCTCTCTCAGGATTTATTTCCAATCTTTGGATTTATCAACTAACCTGGGTTTCCCCGGTGTGGCCCTTGGGACTCTGTGAGAACTATTGTCTCAGACTTACCATTTGTCTCCTTCTGTTCTTAATCACTTGAGGAAAATCCTCATTTCTAGTTCAAGGAGACTGAATTCTGCCATTTCCCAGCTTACCCAGCTTGCTCACCCCTGGGTGCTCACCCTATTTCCCCCGAGGTGGTTGAGAGAGAAAATAGGCATTTCTCCAAATATACCTGCCCAGGGGTGCCTGGGTGTCTTGGTTGGTTAAGTGTCTGCCTTTGGCTCAGGTCATGATCCCAGGGTCCTGGGGTAGAGCCTGAGTCAGTCTCCCTGCTCAGCATGGAGTCTGGTTCTCCCTCTTCCTGCCCCCTGCTCATGTTCTCACTCTATAAAATAAATAAATGAAATCTTAAAAAAAAAAAGCCTGACCTATTATCAGAGGAACAGCCATGAATCCCAATAAATTTGCAATACAAATCACTTCTGCTATAGTGTATACACACTGTCTATAGTTTTTATACAAAGTTATATAAAATATTCCATTGTATATATGGACCATATCTTCTTTACCCATTCATCTGTTGAAGGGCATCTCGGCTCTTTCCACAGTTTGGCAATTGTGGACATTGCTGCTATGAACATTGGGGTCATTTGTATCTTTAGGGCAAATACCCAGTAGTACCATTGCAGGGTTATAGGGTAGCTCTATTTTTAATTATAGGGTAGCTCTATTTTTAATTTTTTGAGGAATCTCCACACTGTTTTCCAAAGTGGTTGCACCAACTTGCATTCCTACCAACAGTGTAAGAGGGTTACCCTTTCTCCACATCCTCTCCAACACTTGTTGTTTCCTGTCCTGTTGATTTTGGCCATTCTAACTTGTCTAAGGTGATATCTCAATGTGGTTTTCATTTGAATTTCCCTGATGGCTAGTGATGATGAACATTTTTCATGTGTCTGTTAGCCATTTGTGTATGTCTTCTTTGGAGAAGTGTCTGTTCATGTCTTCTGACCATTTTTTGACATGATTATCTGTTTTCGAGGGGTTGAATTTGAGGAGTTCTTTATATATCTTGGATATAAGCCCTTTGTCTGTAGTGTCATTTGTGAATATCTTCTCCCATTCCATGTTTGCCTCTTTGTTTTGTTGACTGTTTCCATTGTGGAAACAATCAAATATTATGCAGCCATTAGAAAGGATGAATACCCAGCTTTTGTATCAGCATGGATGGGCCTGGAAGAGATTATGCTGAGTGAAATAAGTCAAGCAGAGAAAGTCAATTATCATATGGTTTCACTTACTTGTGGAACATAAGGAATAAAATGGAGGACATTAGGAAAAGGAAAGGAAAAGTGAATTGGGGTAAGTTGGAGGGGGAGATGAAAGATGAGAGACTGTGGATTCTGAGAAACAAACTGAGGGTTATGAAGGAGAGGGGGTGGGGAATGGGTGAGCCTGGTGGTGGGTATTAAGGAGGGCATGTATTGCATGGACCACTGGATATGGTGCATAAACAATGAATCTTGGATCACTGAAAAAATAAAAAAATTTAAAAAGCAAAGCTATATAAAATAGCCAATATGTGGGTCATACATGATATAAATATAAAACATGACATAAGTATAAACAATAGTATTAGTTATAAACAAAGTTACCTTCATAGGGGTAGCACCAGAACTCCCCTTGTGTAGAGAATTGTCTTTCAGAGGACAAAAACTTACTTTTTAAAAAAGTTTATTTATTTATTTGTTTGTTTGTTTAAGTAATCTTTACACCCAACTCAGGGCTCAAACTCACGACCCTAAGATCAAGAGTTGCATGCTCCTCTGATGGAGATAACCAGACACCCTGAGAGGGACAAAATTTTTCTAAGTTTCCTTGGGTTAGGTGCTAACATACCAGAGAAAGATAAAAGGTGCTCCATGTGAAATGAGAAAAATTTGTATCTTTTGTTCTCAAATGGAAAAGAAATTTAGGAGCCAAGAAGATGGCAAAAGTTTTGTGCTAGGATGAGAGCCAGTGAAATTTCCTGGGGACAGTATGGCTAAAGTACATTTTAAGAATGGTGAGCTCCACTCCTCTGCGTGGGGTTGTGTTTCTATACTATATACCCAATTTAGTAGCCTTTCTCCTTACCCTGCAAAATGTTCAAAAATGTCTTCCCTGCTTACTTTTATTTTTTTTATAAGTGGGGGAATAAATAGAGTTTTATGGGCTATAAGTGAAAACAAAATTACCAGCAGGAAAGGTGTCACCCAGGAAGCTGAAGAGACCTTAAGAATACAAACTCCACTCTGCTCCCCCCGCCCAGAAATTCAGAGAAATATTGAGGAGAACTTTGGAAATTCATAGACAATGGAATTGGGAAGTTCCTGCTAATTTTGTTCAATCTCAAGAGCGACAGGGAGGCCTCGTCTGGCCCCTAGAAAATAAAAAGCAGAATGCAAAATCAAATATGTATGCAATGTATCCACCTGACATATTACAGCTTTCATATACATAGATAAAGATAAACAATATAAATATACATATCAAAGGGGGATAGAGTGTCCTAAGAGTAAGTGCCCATGATTGCATAATTATGGCTGAATAAGCACCTTCAGCCTTCCTTTCCAGTCCCCCTAGAATGTATGTTCTTTTTTTTTTTAAGATTTTATTTATTTATTTGACAGAGAGAGATCGATCACAAGTAGGCAGAGAGGCAGGCAGAGAGAGAGGAGGAAGAAGGCTCCCCACTGAGCATGGAGCCCAATGCTGGGCTCGATCCAGGACCCTGAGATCATGACCTGAGCTGAAGGCAGAGGCTTTAACCCACTGAGCCACCCAGGTGCCCCTGAATGTATGTTCTTTAAGTGTAGAACAATACTAGGAGAAATGAAGAAAGAAAAAAGAACTAAAATAAAGGAATTTCGTAAGTTGCAGCTAAATATAAACTAGTGTAGACAGGATCTAATGCTATGAAGATAGCCAAATCCAATTAATAGGAGAAAGAAAGATAGTGAATTTGAAAGAATATATTAATAATAAGGTATTCTAGTTATATTTAGAAAAAATACATTTATTTAACTACTATATTTAATCGCTTTGTTTTAAAGTAAAGAAAAATTATAGGATCTGTGTGTTATGTGCAAAGTTGTAATAGTACATGAATTGATTGGCTGACCCCTGCTTCTGTCAGTACTCAGCCCCTGGTAGAAATTCCAGAAGGATAAACCTCACCAGTCATCTCCACACTTTGCCAATTAATATTCTCCCCTCAGTCAGATCATCTTAATTCTGATATAAAACAGAGAAAGAAAAAACTGAGAAAGGCCAAAATAAATATCCATTGTAAGCAAGATTTCTGGAAATTTGGAGTATAAGATAGAAGGCTCTGTAACTTCCTTTTTAAAAAGCATCACCTATCTTTACCACCTTCTTCCCAATTCTCTTTCCAGAAAGACCCTGGTATGTGTTTCAAGTATGTCCTATGCCCCTAAGCCAGTACCTCTCTAATCAGATCTCATGAGGGTATGAAAACAGTTTGCCAACCAATACAAAGAGAGAGAGGCTCTGGTAGAAACCAAAGCTTCCATAGGACTCATTCAGCAACCCCAAGCAATTTTTAGTGACAGACCTGTGCCAGAAGTATTTGAGAAAATTTCACCTCCCTCAGCATCTGCTAGAGTTTGAGGAGGTTGAGCCAAAATGTGGTGGTTTAGGCTGGCTGGGCATTGGAAGCATGAAAAGTAGAAAGGCTTCTATTCTGTGTGTTAGTCTAAAGGACATGGGTCTACTGCCTGGCAGCTTTCTGACCAGATATAAATCACCTTCATCTATGAGATGAGAGCACTGAATTCAAGGAAATAATAGTGTGTATGCATGGCTCTGGCTAAGTGTTTCACATTCAGTACATTTCCTCTGCACCTCAGTCCCATGTGGTATGTACACTATCTCCATTTTATAGATGAGTCCTAAAATCCCACTTATACTAATATATTTAGACTCTAGATAATTGTTTCACATCCATCTGGATTCTTATTTTCTTCTGCAAAGTTACTTGAATTTATTTTTGAAAGGTTTATTATTGGCATTTCTAAAATGTAAAGAAGTAATTACCCCCATGGATTCAGGAAAAAAGATTGCTAATTTGGATGTTTAAACGGTTTCTGATTACACTGATGAACACTGTACTCTTCCTAAATTCACCAGTAATTCATTTCTCTGCTTTTCTCTGGCTGTAGAGACTTGATTCATTGGCACCCTTCACAGAGACAGTTTTAGATTTGTCATTATGCTACATTCCACAGATGCATCTCAGGATCATTTCAGACAGGGGAGTTGGCAGTGATGACATCCAAGCAGTACATGATGGGAAGGTGCTTCTTCCCACCTCTGAAGTCCCACTCAACACAGGTATTTCTGTTGGCCTTTCCCAGAATTATGGAAGGCTTACTTCTGAGTCAAGTGCAGCTGACTGGAGTCTTTAGGAGTTGGTCTTGGCTGGCCTGCTCTGATCCTCTAGAATTTCCAACAGGTGTGAAGTGGGGAATAAACAGTCAAGTCTGAATGAAATGAGAAAAGCCCAGGGATGAAACTATCTTTGCTCAAGGTTTAAGGAAATTTATTTTGAAGCACCTGCAACTTAGAATAATGAGAAACACTTCAGCTTCAGACTCCCATCCAGCCCAAGTCAATAGAAATCCTGGGGATTCTGAGGCCACTTGAAAGGTGATAAAGATTCTGAGAAACTTGGTCTTGGGAAAGTTATAGTAAAAACAACAACAGCAAAACGTCTAGTCATATCTATCTGTGAGTCTTCTGAAGACCCTAGGTAAGTATATGACCACTTAACTTCCCAGATTTAAAAAAAGACAAAAACAAAAAAACAACAACTACAACAGTGGCTAAAACAACAACTACAACACTGGGGCAGCAAGGTAAAAGGTGAAAAACATGGCCAGCCTACACTTTTGTTTCTTATATGATACCAATCAATGCTTCATTTATCCAAGGGTTGCCTTTGTTTTAGGAATTGAGAGCCTTGACTTCCAGCCCCAGATCTGCCACTTACTAGCTGTCAGGTTTGGGGAATATCAATCATCCATCTCTCTGGCTTCAGTTTCTATACCTATAAAATAAGTGTTAAATAGGTTGAAATCCTAACAGCTGTAGCAAAACCAATTCTATAAAATACACAATTTATTTTGTTGTCATGGAAACAGCCTGCTGCTCAATTACCCTCACCACTTTCCCCTAAGGACTTACACTGAGGGCCAGTTCCCCTTCTTCAGATGTTTTGGGGAGGGAATCTGTGCAGGAAATTATAATGCAGTCTGTGGATTTCAGGGCATCTTCACCTTGGGACATTCTTGGAGCTAAAACTCAGGTTCTGTAAGCATGGAGGAGGGTTGGATGAATTGCAAACAAGAGTCATTTTTTAAACTGGTATTCTTTGAACAAGGATACATGAAAAGGTTTTGATAGGCATTGAGAGTTTTAAGGAAATTAATTTTCAGATTCTCTGAATTTCTGAATACATCTGTATTCTTTCTGCCTGCAAATATACATGTCTTTTGTAATTCTCATTTCTCAACTCTTTATTTTTCCCAACCACATTTTTCATACTTTTAGAAAATCCATGTGCCTCTCACTCATCCTGAAGCTTACTAGGGTGTGTTGCTTACTAGGTATGAAAATCTTCCGGACACCACACAGAGACTGTTCTAGAATACATCTCTCTTGGAGAGTCCTCCAACTCAGATATAAAGGAAATGTCCTTAGACAATCCTGGAGATGGAGGCATCTTACTTCTTCCAGGTGACAAGTTCAGACAAAGGCCATTTATGCCTATGTAAGAATCAGGACTCAGAAATAAGACGATTGTCACACTGTTGCAGAGAAACATATTTGAGTTCAAAAATGAAGTCAGAATTTTTCTGACTGCAATAGTCTGATTTTAGCTATTGGTCTGATGAGGCTTGGCCACAAGGCTATGAGCTGGATATTGTCCACAAGGAGCTAAAGCTGCAGAGAGAGGAAATTTTGACAAACATTAGGAAATTTTGACAAACATATCTTAGAGCACATGATAAAATAATAGCCCACATTTAAAAAATTTGTATTTGCAAAGGTCTATTGAAATTAATAATATTTCCTCTTTCCAATCCTTTCCAGAACATTTCTAGGTAAAAAAGAAGCCAAAGTGAAAGAGGAACATGAATAATTAATTGACATCTTAATTAGCCTTGATAAAAGCCTTTCTGGTATTCTTCCCCCAAATTAAGAGGACTTTAAGACTGGAAAATAAATCCTCTTTAAAGGCAATCATCTTCCACTGTGTTGCTTTTGTCAACATAACAGCAAAACCTTTGACTTACAGATCAACATTATTTTTGCAAATAATCCAGATGGAGTTCCAAGAATTGAGTGACACTGATACCCAAAACTCTTTCCATTCTTTTTTATGATTTTTTAAGAACAAGTTTTCTCAAAACTTATATCTATAATGAAAAATGGCAAGGCATAATTTAAGTACTTTTTAAAAAATATAGGAATAGGAACATCTATCACATGAAATTATCCATTTCCATCAAATTTTACTGTAGTATATAATAGCAGTAGTAGTGCTACTATTGCTAACTATAATTATTCAGAACTTTTTAAACCTTGAGCCTTACTGGCTCAAAAACACTAAAAACAAAATTTCAATTCATATGCTTATTTTTGATGTAGAGGTATATGATAGGATGATTATAAAAGACTTTTAGGCCAAAAAATATTTTGAATAGAACTACGTTGGGAAGTGAAGTAGAAACACAAGTTCAAGAAGAGAATGGAGGTTTGTAAAATACCCAACTGTTAAAGGAGTTTGTTTGTGACATCATGAAAAATCTTAAATGCAAACTTAAAAATATGTGGGATATTTAAAAATTTTACAGATTAAGAATCATCTTTTTAAAAAATGATCATAAGAGGTATATGCACTGAGATATTTGAAGATTACTCTATTATTCATCTATTATTGAGTGGCCAGTCTGAGAATGTAGACCTGTTATGCAAACTTTTAAGTTCTATATGGGAGAGTTGAATATCAGAAAGGCTATGTGACTTGCCTAACGACACACAGCAACACAGCAACACCAGCAGGACCTATCAGGGTACTCTTCAGACATACACGGTCTCTCACCCCCATGGTCTTGAAACATGCTATCCCCACGCCATTACTCATTTTTCAGCTCACTTCTTAGACCCACTCATCTCCATCAGCCCCCAAGATTGGGTTAAATGCTGTTCCATCAAGTTCTTACTGTCTGTGCTTCTCTTTACCAAACCCCTCCAAGTACCCTGTCATGACATATTTACTTGTTTGCAGCCCCCTAGACTATAAGCCTTATGAAGCAAGAACTACTTGCACGCTGCTCACCATTGTGTTTCTGTGCCTAGTGCAGAGTTGGCCTCTTGAGGTGCTCAAAATATTTGTTAAATGAATGAACCAATCAAATCATGGATTTTTTGCGGGGGGGGGGTGTCCAACTGAAGATCTTACTTAAGGTAAGCACCTGATCCTCCTGTGGAGGACAACTTGTCTTAGGAATTGCGAGACTCATTTCCATTATCCAGAGAGGATAACTACTTTATTCCTGTAATGCCTTCAGACCCTTTCATGAATACTTCATGCTGGACATGAAGAACAGGCCAACAAAGGCCAAGAAAGATGCACAGAGGCTTTCAGGAGGCAACCCATCTCCTCTCCCAGCAACCCAGGCATGTCTCAGCTTTGTCCTCAGCTGGCCAGACCCTCAGGGCTCTCCCTCCACAAGGAGTCTCCTGGTAAAGCCCATGCCAGAGCACTGGGCCTTCTGGAAGTGATCCACATGTGTCCAAATGGGCCTGTGTCCATAACAGTGGGGGACCCTAACACTCTTTCAGGTAAAAGGTCCCAACAAGTTTTAAGCCTATTTACTCTGAGGCTTACTGGGCTTATGATCTAAGAACAATAAGTAAGAATCTGAAAAAGAGGATGAAAACTCTAGAATTAGGAAAAAAAATCAATATCCTTATTTGTTTTGCTTTCATTTTAATTTCGCTTTTTATTTTATTAATTAAATTTCCTTCCACACAGGCTCCCAGCTTAAATATCTTCACCCAAGTCACCTCATTAGTGATTTGGCTACATCTTAGAACCCAGGTCTTTTTGTGTGTACTTAGCAAGTATCAGAGACCCTGGAAATGTGATCACATCAGAAAGAAGTGCACACTTAAGAATACTAGAATGTCAGAGAGACAGAATCTGCTCCTTTGGCCTGCTGCAGGGCCTTTGCACACATGTATTCCTCTGTTCCGAGTGCTCTCCACAACCCATAACTTATTCTGGTGTCATCTTGGAGAATTCAGTTCAAGTTTATTTTGGACCCACAGACCAAGTCAGGCCCCATTACTTTCTCTCAGAACAGACTACTTCTTCCTCACACCTCAAAATTGTAATTAAATAGTTAACTAAGTATTTATTCTTGAGGATCTGCCTCCCTCCTTTGGAATGTAAATTCCAGAAAGACAGAGACTATTAATTCTACAGGCTGACCATTGTATCTTAAGCATATTGCTCCATTCTATACATAGTAGGTACTCAAAAAATATTTATGGCATAAGGGCGCCTGGGTGGCTCAGTGGGTTAAAGCCTCTGCATTTGGCTCAGGTCATGATCTCAGGGTCCTGGGATCGAGGCCCGCATTGGGCTCTCTGCTCCGTGGGGAGCCTGCTTCCTCCTCTCTCTCTCCGCCTGCCTCTCTGCCTACTTGTAGTCTCTCTCTCTCTCTCTCTGTCAGATAAATAAATAAAATCTTAAAAAAAATTTATGGCATAAATACAATTTACTTCCTTTTCACTTCACCTTTTAAAATATTTTCAAAATCTTATTCTTCCTTTAAGGCCAAAGTCAAATATCATCTCCTCACTGAAGCCTTTTTGACAACTACCCAATATTTAAATTAATCACTTGCTCCTTTCTATTCCTGTAGCATGTTATATTTAAGACATAATAGCATCTAATTGAGCCATATGAAATTGGTATTTTTGATAGACCAAAACTGTTGAATATCTGCAATTTCATGTGATTAAGTCTGTTTGTGCTTTCATCCCTCTTGCTAATATGTGAATTCCTTGAAAACAAGAACTGTAATTGCTCACTCTCAATATCTGAAATATATAACATAGGGCCCAGTACACAGGAGATGCTTAATAAATGTTGGTTATAAGAATGCCTGAGTGACTGACTAATCATTCCTCTGGTTCCATGCTGATTTCCAAAGTGACCTTTATCCACTGGACTCTTCCAAATATTGGGCACTCCCTGATGACAAAATGTCTTTATGAACTTTTATTAATTTTTATGAAAAAATTCTTTTTTTTAATATTTCCAATTGGACACCTTCACTCAGAGTCAAGGAATTCATTCCCAGCTTACAGAAACCACAAACCATGGAAAGCTGAGATTATTGCTTGTTGAGAGAAATAACATCAAGATGGATGAGATCAGTCTAATGACTCAGGTTGTGCCTGCCAAGGGGACTGTGAAATTCCATGGAACACCCCCACCTTCCTCCACCCACCCAGACAGCCAGACCCCACTAGTGTCCATCCATCCCTTCCATGGACATGTGTTCAAGGGGGAGCTGGAATAATTACACACACTAATGATTTTGCACTGCCTAATTGGTCTTGCCCACCTACCTGTGATGACAGTTAAGGTCTCAACACCTGTTGCTGGCACAGGCTCACTGCAAACAGCTCTAAATCACAGAAGAGATGACAGGTGTTGCTGAACCAGCCTTAGTGTTTTAGTTCTTCAAGAACTTAAAACTAGTTGTCTGGCAACTAAACTTGCCCTAAGGCACTTGACATATTAACCACTCATTTTTGCTCCAAAGCCCCAGGAGCCTCTTCCAATCAGCCTCAACTTTAGGAAGTTTATTCTTAAAGTTAAGTAATTGCATAAAACTTGCAGATAGATAAGAACCACAGAAATAGGGAACTGAAATTGTTCTCTTTGTCAGCCCTTTAGGCTGAGAAAACAACCAACAACAAAAAGAAGGGAAGTCTGATTGATTCCCTAAGAACCAGAAGAGGTTCAAGGCATTTAAGTTCAACCCTTCATTCTTCATCTGGGTACAATAAAAATCATACACTATGTTAGTTGGGAGGGTCAAAACTAGTACATTGATCTCTTCATTGTCACTTCGTCTCTTCTGCAGCTTGGCTGTGATGTTTGACGATGATCCCTTTTGTGTTCCTCTCAGAATTAATTGCATTAGTCCTGTGTCTTGTTCTGCTTGAGCTCCTACAATAAAATACCACAGATTGGGTGCCTCAAGCAAACAAGACTTTTCACAGTTCTGGAGGCTTAACATCCAAGATCAAGGAACTGGTTCAGGTTTTGGTGAGAGTTCTATTCCTGACTTACAGATGACTGCCCTCTTGCTGTGTCCTCACATGACAGAGAGAGAGAGGAAGCTCTCTGGTATCTCTTCTTACAATGGCAATAATCCCATCATAAGGGCCCCACCCTCATGATCTAATTAACCCCAAATGTTCCACCTCTAATATCATCACATTGGGAATTAAGTCTTCAACATATGAATTTAGAGAGGGGGTACACAAATATCTATATATGTGTTAAGATTGAGATATAATTGAGGTATTCTGTCTGTGTTGTCCCAAAGTGAGTAATTTCATCCTACATCTTTGGAATTACCCTTGGTGCATAAACATTTATAATCTGAGTGGTAATTACCTTATGATCTCAGTCTCCACAAAATTTTCTTTCTAAGGTATCATTTATCATTTTCAGGGAAATTCCAGGGAACACTGATTGAACCTTCCTTCCATCCTCCCACTCTATCTCCATCATCACACATAGTAGAAACCATCTCTGATTCAGTGCATACTTAAGAGTGAATTTCCCCAACTGGTCCAGACACAGATAACTGAAGATGACGAATCACTAAGCAGAAGTAAATGAGAATGAGATCCACAACCAACCTTTCCTGAGTCAGCATCATCTATCAAGACCTTAGGCCTTGAGGTTGTTATAGCTCTGCCCATTTCTCCCAAGATCTACCAAAATTATGCATTTTTATGCTTAAATTATCATTTTATCATTTAGAATCCTTGAGAGCATAACCTGCCTTACCCCATCCTTCCTTCCTTCCTTCCTTCCTTCCTTCCTTCCTTCCTTCTATCCTTCTATCCTTTTCTTATCCCCATCCTTTTATCCTTAGTTTCATTTTGATCCATTTTTGCTGATTCTCCCCTGTCCATCTGACTGATTGGGAGCAACCCTTGACAAATGCATATACTTGCAAGATAAAGTTTGGCTCCGAGCTTGACATTCAAGGCTCTGCTTCTGTCCCCAAGCTCATTTATGCTCATGTCTATCCTCATACTTTGCTCTTCCCTATACTAAGCCCTATAAGAAAATGGCTAAGGACTCAAAGTTCTGGTTATAGAGATTACAGCAAGTTATTTAACCTCTCTAACCTCACTTTCCTCATCTATAAAAAGGAGATAATAATACCACCTATGTGTTAAAAGAAATGCCATATAGAGACTCAAGACCCTGCCTGGTACATAGAAAGCACTTTATAAATATTAAAATTATTCTCTCACTGTACAGTGAACACCATGAAGGTATGATCTGTGTCTGCTTTATTGTTATTGCTGTTTGGGGGCATTTATTTCATTGAGGTATAATTGATATGCAATAAACTGTACATATTTAAGGTTGTACAATTTGATGATTTTTGAGATATTTGAAACAATTGCTACGATCAAGATAATAAAAATATTCATCACTTCCAAAAGTTTTCTCATGCTCCTTTTGAACTTCCATCCCCACACCTATCTCAAGACAACCACTGAACTGCTTTCTGACCCTATAGATAAGCTTACATCTTCTAGACTGCTTTATAAAAGAAATTATGCAATAAAATACTCTTTTTACTGGCTTCTTTCATTAAGTATATCTATTTGAGGTTCATCATTTTGCTATATATATTAATAGTTCTTCCTTCTTGTTGTTAAATAAACTTCATTATATGGATATCCCACAATTTATCAATACCCTAATTAATAAGCATTTTGGGGTATTTCCATTTTGGAGCCATTAGTAATAAAGACGCTATAACCACCCATGTATAAATCATTGTGTGGACTTATGCTTTCTTTTTCTTAGGTAAATGGAATGGCTAGGACATGTGAAACATGGATGTTTAATTTTTTAAAAAAATCACCAAACTGTTTCCCAAAATGAATGTATTAGTCAGAGTTTTCTAGAGAAACAGAACCAACATGATGTGTATATATGAAGAGATTTATTATAAGGAGTAGGCTCACATGATTATAGAGGCTAGCAAGTCCAAAATCTTCAGGGTGGACCAGGAAACTAAACAGCCAAATAAGAATCAGTGTTGTGGTTCAAGTCTGGAGGCAGAATTCTGGCAGAATTCATTTTTGCTCAGGGGAAGTCAGTGCTTTGTTCTAGTCAAGTGTCTTAGCTTGGGCTGCTATAACAAAATACTTAATAAAGAAACATTTATTTCTCACAGTTCTGGAAGCTAGAAAGTACCACCATCATGGTAGGGTCTGGTAAGGATCCTCTTCCTCACAGATGACCATTTTCTTGCTATATCCCTACGTGTGTGAGACACAAGGTTTTAGGGTGTCTTATAAAGGCAGTAATCCCATGATGGGATTATTTAAACCTGATTACCTCCCAAAGGCCCCACATCCTAATACCATCACTCTGAGGGCTAGTGTTTCAACATATGCATTCTGGGGGGCTACCGGCATTCAGTCCATAACATTAAGTCTTCACCTAATTGGATGAGGCCCACTCACATTATGGAGGGCAATCTGTTTTAGTCAAAGTTTACAAATGTTCATTTCATCCAGACACACTCACAAAAACATCCACATAATGTTTGACCAAATATTTAGGCACTGAGACCCAGCCAAGTTTACACATAATATTACCCATCACAAGTCCACTCCTTGTCAATTTGACACTATACACATCTCTTTGAATCATAATTAATGTCCAAATGAAGGCAATAACAGGTCATACTTCCATCTAACATGATACGACTGACCTGCAAACAACTGAAAATGCACTAACCCTTTCCCCAAAATAAGATGCAAAGTTCCTGGGTGATGTTTACATTTCTTATTGATATCCCATAGTTTAAAAACTATGATGAAACTTTAATAATACTTAAATACTATGATATAGTCAATATATCTTACCATTACATGATAAGAACACATACAAACACACATGCACACATTCACAACAAAATAAGGAAGAAATACTCATGACAACTCAGTGACTGCAGTTCCCGTGAGGTCTGGCCCACAAAGAAGAATGATCACAGAGTCTTTCATAGATGTCAGGGCTCCCCTCACAAATTTATTTATACAGTAGTGGTGAAAGTTGTGTTTTCCAAATCTTACCAGTGTGGATGAGTAGGTTTTAAATGACAAGTCTACTCTAACATTCCCATCTACCTAAGCCATTGAATCCCTTCCTCTGCATTAAACTAAGGCAAGTCTAGCATTTCCAATTCATTCACTGTTGGCCACCTTTCGATCCATGTTTCAGCCAATCAATCAAACAAACTTAGAGTTCTTCCTAACTCCTTAAGCTGTAACATCAAATGCAGAATCTTGGCTTTGTGAGCCTTCTTCAAGGGGAATAATTGAATCCAACTTCCACTATTACCATACATCCTCAATATCCATTCCCATATGTGTCCTATGGACTTCTATCTGTATAAATTAGAGACCCAAATAGTTCTTTTGGAGTATAATATACCTCCTCATGGGTCATATGTGGTACCTTCCCTCTAGGGGCCTGCTTGGACTAGTCTAGTTATAGGTCTAGGAGCAAAGAGGGTTGAAAAGGGTGGGCTCTAAGGATAATCAGTATTTTCTTTCATGGCATCTTTCTCAGGAGAGACCACTACAGTTTCCTCAGGCAATGCAAGGTTAATCCCCTCAATGGGTATATAGATGCTATTGCCATGGATAGGAAAACTGCAACCACTGGTAGTGGGAAAAACACTTCCACTGAGGATGGGATGGGAAACCAGTTCTATTGAGGTTGGAGAGACCTCTTTTTACAAACAAAGATGACTCATTGGAATTTAGGGGCTCAATATCCTCAACTTTATCTGTGTCTTCCTATATATCCCCATTTCAACTTATAGGATTCCATTTTTTTCCTAATCAATTCTCCTAATTAATTCTTGCTTTAACAGTAGCTCTGTGAGGCTGTGCATTTTACTTTCATTGAGAGAAAGAGGTTTTTTTTAAATAAGAAATAGTATCACATGATTATGTAGGCTTAGATATCCCCTGATCTGCACTCCAAATACCCAAGAACCAAGATAGCCAGTGGTGTAAGTTCCAGTCCAGGTCCAAAGGCAGGAAAAGACTTATGTTCCAGTTCAAGACAATTAGCAGAGAGAGTGAATTCTCTTTTGCTCAGCTTTTTGCTCTGTTAGGCCTTCAGTGGATTGGATAAAATCCACCCCCAATGGAAGGGCAATCTGCTTTACTCAATCTGTCAATTCAAATGTTAATCTTCTCTATAAACACCACTATTATTACAAAATAATGTTTAACCAAATATCTGGGCATCTCATAACCCAGTCAATTAGACACATAAAATTAACCTTCACACCAGGGAGGGGCTGATATTGCATTTCAAGTCTGAAGTCCATCAGGCCAGAGACCAAGGAAGACACGAAGTTGCAGTTCAGTTTGGAAAGTCATTGGGCTGGAGACCCTGGGAAGGGCCAATGTTGTGGTTCAAGTTCAAAGGCCATCTGCTGAAAGAATTCCTTCTTGCTCAGGGGAGGTCAGTCTTTTGTTCTAGTCAGGCCTTCTACTGGCTGGAAGATCAGCTACATTGTGGAGGCCAGTATTTAAATCCACTTATTTAAATGTAATTTCATCCAAAATACTCTCACAGAAACATCCAGAATAATATTTAAACAAATATCTGTGAACCACGATCCAGTCAAGTTAACACATAAAACTAAACATTGTACTAATCGTATCACTCGAATTTCCACCAGAAATGTATGTTGGTTCCAATTAATCCATATCTTCACCAGTGCTCAGTGGGATCAATCTTTTGACTCTTAGCCATTCTAGTGGACATGCAGTTCTATCTCATTATGATTATAATTGCATTTTCTTCATGTCTAATGATATTGGGTATATTTTCATTTGTCTATATACTATCTTTCTTTGTGAAGTGTCTCTTCAAATTTTTGCCCATATGCTCTCGGGTTATTTGCTCTATTATTATGTTCTAAGGAATGTTTACATGCTCTAGATACATTGGATATATGTATTGCAAATATTTTCTCCCTGTCTGTGGTTTGCTTTTACTTTTTCACATAATGACAATGTGTTTCAAAGAGCAAAAGTTAATTTTCATGAAGTCTAATTTTGATAAAAATCTATGATCATTATGTTTTATTTAAGAAATCTTTACTGAGTTCAGAGTCTGGGTGAGGGGGAGGAACAAGATGACAGAAGAGTAGGAGACCTAAATTTTTTCTGGTCCCAGGAATTCAGCTGGTTATTAAACCATTCTGAAACTCACAGACTCAACAGGAGATCGAAGAAAAGAATAGCAGTAATTCTATGAACAGAAAAGTGACCTCTTTCTGGAAGGTAGGACGTGCAGAGAAGTTAATCTGAGGTGATATCTGGGAAGATAGATGTCGGGGGGAGGGATCCTCTCAGCCAGCTACTGGCAAGTGATAGAGCAATGGAGCACAAAATAAGAACTTTTAGAAGTCAGCTTCACTGAGGGACGTCACCCCAGTGGCTAAGCAGGGGGTGGAGTCCTCACAAGGACAGTGTGGTCTCAGGACCTTCTGGGTCACAGAAAGACTGGGGGTGCCTGAGTGTGGCAGAGCTCCCAGGTATTGGAGTGGGAAAGCCAGCTGCAGAGATGGAGCCGGAGTGGGCTCTCAGCTTGGGGTTGCCACAAACAATGATCCAAGGCACAGTCAGGACACTACTCTTTGAGCAGGGACCCCACAAGTGGCAGACCTGGGGAGACCCCCCCATCCTCCACTGGGAGAAGTAATGCAGGAGTGCACTGCAGAGATCTCCTGGGTTTGGAGACTCCAAATGGGACTGTGTGTGAAAGATAGAGATGCTTGGTCACAAGCTGGGTGAGCAGAGAGTGCAGCCAGAGACCAGGGAGACAGATGTGATTGACTGCTTTTCTTTGAGGGCTTGCTGAAGAGGGGGTCCCAGAGCTCTGGGCTCCTCTGGGGCCAGAGACTGGGAGGCTGCCATTTTCATTTTCATCTGCCAAAGCTGTACAGAAAGCTTTCAGGGAACAAAAGCTACTGAGAGCAAACTTGAGCACGTTATTTACCCTGGCCCCTGGCAAGGGTGATGCATTTCCTCCTTGGGCAGACATTTGAGAATCACTGCAACAGGCCCTCTCCCAGAAGATCAGCAAGAGCATCCAGCCAAGACCAAGTTTACCGATCAATGAGAACTGCAAAACACCAGCACTAGGGGGATAGAGAACACAGAATTCATGGCTTTTTTCCCCATGATTCCTTAGTCATTCAAAGTTAATTTTTTAATTTCCTTTATTTTTTCTTTTTATATTTTTTAAATTTTTCTTCTTTCTTTTTTCAAACAATATCTTAACAATCCCTTTTTTTAAATCTTTTTTTAATTTTCACTTTTACAGTCATATACTATTCTTTCATTGTATTTAACCTTATTTTTTGTATACATATAAGTTTTTCTTTCTTTAAAATTTTGGAATTCAGTTTCTTCTAACAGACCAAAATATACCCTAAATCTAGTGTATGGCATTGTTCTAGTCTCCCATCTGATCACATACTCTGCTTTATTTTTTCCTTTCTTTTTCAACCAACTTCTTATCTTATCAATTCCTTTTTAAAGTATTTTTTGATTTTAATCTTTACAGTCATATTGCCTTCCTCCATTATATTTACCCTTATTTTTGTGTATATATAAGTTTTTCTTTATTTAAAATTTTGGGAAGCAGTTTCTGCTAATAGACCAATAAACACCACAAAATCTAATGTTTGGTTCTCTTCTATTCACAGCCTGATCATATTCTTTTTCTTTCTTTCTTTCTTTCTTTCTTTCTTTCTTTCTTTCTTTCTTTTTCTTTCTTTCTTTCTTCCTTCCTTCCTTCCTTCCTTCCTTCCTTTCTTTCTTTCTTCCTTTCTTTTTCCCTTGGTTTTGGATCTCTTCTGATATTTTAGTATATATTTTTCTGGGGTCATTGTTACCCTTTTAGCATTTTTTTCTCTCATTCATCTATTCTTCTCTGGACAAAATGACAAAATGGAAAAACTCACCTTGAAAAAAAGAACAAGAGGCAGTACTGACTGCCAGGGACCTAATGAATATGGACATTAGTAAGATGTCAGAACTAGAGTTCAGAATGACGATTATAAAGATACTAGCTGGGCTTGAAGAAATCATAGAACATACTAAAGAATCCTCTTCTGGAGAAAGGAAGGAAATAAAATCTAACCAAGTCAAAATCAAAAAGGCTATTAATGAGGTGCAATAGAAAATGGATGCTCTAACATCTAGGATAAATGAGGCAGAAGAGAGAATTAATGATATAGAAGACCAAGTGTTGGAGAATAAAGAAGCTGAGAAAAAGAGAGATAAACAACTACTGGATCACAAGAGGAGAATTCAAGAGATTTAGTGATACCATAAGATGAAACAATATTAGAATGATTGGGATCCCAGAAGAAGAATAAGAGAGAGGGGGCAGAAGGTATATTAGAGCAAATTATAGCAGAGAACTTCCCTAATTTGGGGGAGGAAACAGGCATCAAAATGCAGGAGGCACAGAGAACCTCCCCAAAGTCAATAAAAGTAGGTCAAACCCTGTCATCTAATAGTAAAACTTAGAAGTCCCAGAGATAAAGAGAAAATCCTGCAAGCAGCTCGGGACAAGAGGTCTGTAACCTGCAATTGTAGAAACATTAGATTGGCAGCAGACCTATCCACAGAGATCTGGCAGGCCAGAAGGATGGGCATGATATATTCAGAGCACTAAATGAAAAAAATATGCAACAAAGAATACTATATCCAGCTAGGCTGTCATTGAAAATACAAGGAGAGATAAAAAGCTTCCAGGACAAAGAAAAACTAAAAGAATTTGCAAAGATCAAACCAACCCTACAGAAAATATTGAAAGTGGTCCTTTAAACAAAGAGAGACCCTAGAAGTAACATAGACCAGAAGGGAACATAGACAATATACGGTAACAATCACCTTACAGGCAATACAATGGCACTAAATTCATATCTTTCAATACTTACCCTGAATGTAAATGCCCCAATCAAAAGACACAGGGTATCAAAATGGATAAAAAAAAAAAACAAGACCCACTGATATGCTGTCAGCAAGAGACTCATTTTAGACCCAAAGACACCTCCAGATATAAAGTGAGGGGATAAAAAACAATTTATCTTGTTAATGGACATCAAAAGAAAACTGGGTGGCAATCCTTATATCAGATAAATTGGATTTTAAGCCAAAGACTATAATAAGAGATGAGGAAGGACACTATATCCTACTTAGAGGGTCTGTCCAACAAGATCTAACAGTTTTAAATATCTATGCCCCTAACGTAGGAGCAGCCAATTATATAAGTCAATTAATAAAAAAATCAAAGAAACACATTGACAATAATACAATAATAGTAGGGGACTTTTATACCACGCTCACTGAAATGGACAGGTCATATAAGCAAAAGATAAACAAGGAAATAAAGGCTTTAAATATCACACTGGACCAGATGGACTTCACAGATATATTCAGAACATTCCATCCCAAAGCAACAGAACACACATTCTTCTCTAGTGCACATGGAACATTCTCCAGAATAGATCACATCCTGAGTCACAAATCAGGTCTCAACCAGTACCAAAAGATTGAGATCATTCCCTGCATATTTTCAGACCACAATACTTTGAAACTAGAACTCAACCACAAGTGGAAAGTTTGAAAGAACTCAAATACATGGAGGCTTAAGAGCATCCTACTAAAGAATGAATGGGTCAACCAGGAAATTAAAGAGGAATTTTAAAAATTCATGGAAACACGTGAAAATGAAAATGCAACTGTTCAAAATCTTTGGGATGCAGCAAAGGTGGTCCTAAGAGAAGAGTATATAGTAATACAAGCCTTTCTCAAGAAACAAGAAAGGTCTCAAATACACACCCTAACCCTACACCTAAAGGAGCTAGAGAAAGAACAGCAAATAAAGCTAAACCAAGCAGGAGAAAAGAATAATAAAGATCAGAGCAGAAATCAATGAAATAGAAACCAAAGAGCAGTAGAACAGATCAACAAAACTAGGAGCTGGTTCTTTGAAAGAATTAATAAGATTGATAAACCCCTGGCCAGACTTATTAAAAACAAAAGAGAAGGGACCGAAACTAATAAAATCATGAATGAAAGAGATCACAACCAAAGCCAAAGAGATACAAACAATTATAAGAACATATTATGAGCAACTATATGCTAGCAAATTAGACAATCTGGGAGAAATGGATGTATTTGAGAGACGTATTAACTGCAAAAACTGAACCAGAAAGAAATAGAAAACCTGAACAGACCCATAAGCAGTAATGAAATTGAAGCAGTAATTAAAAATCTCCCAAAAAACAAGAGCCCAGGGCCAGATGGCTTCCTAGGGGAATTCTACCAAACATTTAAAGAATTAATATCTCTTCTCCTGAAACTGTTCCAAAAAATAGAA
Organism: Ailurus styani; assembly: GCA_002007465.1. Classification (NCBI taxonomy): domain Eukaryota; kingdom Metazoa; phylum Chordata; class Mammalia; order Carnivora; family Ailuridae; genus Ailurus; species Ailurus styani. The sequence continues at coordinate 431,639 of LNAC01000844.1, read as the reverse complement.
ATGGAAAGAAAGCTTCCAAACTCATTTTATGAGGCCAGCATTACCTTGATCCCAAAACCAGATGAAAACCCCATCAGAAAGAAGAATTACAGACCAATATCCCTGATGAACATGGATGGATGCAAAAATTCTCACCAAAATACGAGCCAATAGGATCCAACAGTACATTAAAAGGATTATTCACCACAACTGAGTGGGATTTATTCCTGGGCTGCGAGGTTGGTTCAACATCTGCAAATCAATCAATGTGGTACAATACATTAATAAAAGAAAGAACAAGAACCATATGATACTCTCAATAGATGTAGAAAAAGTATTTGACAAAGTACAGCAGTCTTGCTTGATCAGAACTGTTCACAGTGTAGGGATAGAGGGTACATACCTCAATATCATCAAAGCCATGTGTGAAAAACCCACATTGAATATCATTCTCAATGGGGAAAAACTGAGAGCTTTTGCCCTAAGGTTGGGAACATAGCAGGGATGTCCACTGTCGCCACTGCTATTCAATATAGTACCAGAAGTCCTAATCTAAGCAATCAGGAAACAAAAAGAAATAAAAGGCATTCAAATCAGCAAAGAAGAAGCCTAACTCTCACTCAGTGCAGATGATATGAAACTTTATGTGGAAAACCCAAAAGATTCCATGCCAAAACTGCTAGAACTCATTCAGGAATTCAGTAAAGTATCAGGATAAAAAATCAATGCACAGAAATTGGTTGCATTTCTATACACCAACAAGACAGAAGAAAAAAAATGAAGTAGTCAACCCCATTTACAATTGCACCCAAAACCATAAGATACTTAGGAATAAACCTAACCAAAGAGGCAACATGTCTGTACTCAGAAAACTATAGAATATTCATGAAAGACTTTGAGGAAGATACAAAGAAATGGAAAAACATTCCATGCCCATGGATTGGAAGAACAAATATTGTGAAAATGCCTGTGCTACCTAAAGCAATCTACACATTTAATCCAAGCCCTATCAAAATACCATCAACTTTTTTCAAAGAAATGGAACAAATAATCCTAAAATTTATATGGAAACAGAAAAGACCCCGAATAGCCAAAGGAATGTTGAAAAAGAAAACCAAAGTTGGTGGCATCACAACTCCGGACTTCAAGCTCTATTACAAAGCTGTCATCATTAAGACTGTATGATACTGGCACAAAAACTGACATAGATCATTGGAGCAGAATAGAGAGCCCAGAAATGGACCCTCAACTCTATGGTCAACTAATCTTCAACAAAGCAGGGAAGAATGTCCAATGGAAAAAAGACAGTCTCTTCAACAAATGATGTTGCAAAAATTGGACAGCCACATGCAGAAGAATGAAACTGGACCACACAAAAATAGACTCAAAGTGGATGAAAGAACTCAATGTGAGAAAGGAATCCATCAAAATCCTTGAGGAGAACACAGGCAGCAACCTCTTTGACCTTAGCCACAGCAACTTCTTCCTAGGAACATCACCAAAGGCAAGGGAAGCACGGGCAATAATGAACTATTGGGATTTCATCCAGATCAAAAGCTTTTGCACAGCAAAGGAAATAGTCAACAAAACCAAAAGACAAACAACAGAATAGGAGATGATATTTGCAAATGACATATCAGATAAAGGGCTAGTATCCAAAATCTATAAAGGACTTATCCAACTTAACACCCAAAGAACAAATAATCAAATCAAGAAATGTGCAAAAGACATGAACAGACATTGTGGCAAAGAAGACATCCAAACAGACAGATGAAAAAGTGCTCAATATCACTTGGCATCAGGGAAATACAAATCAAAACCTCAATGAAATACTACTTCACACCAGTCAGAATGGCTAAAATTAACACATCAGGAAATGACAGATGTTGCTGATGATGTGGAGAAAGGGGAACCCTCCTACACTCTTGGTGGGAATGCAAGCTGCTGCAGCCACTCTTGAAAACAGCAATTGCACTACTGGGTATTTACCCCAAAGATACAACTGTAGTGATCTGAAGGGGCACATGCACCTCAATGTATACAGCAGCAATGTCCACAATAGCCAAAAAATGGAAAGATCCCAGATGTCCATCAACAGATGAATGGATAAAGATGTGGTATATATATATATATATATATATATATATATATATATATATACACACACACACACACACACACATACATACATACATACATACACACACACACACACATACAATGGAATATTATGTAGCCACCAAAAAATGAAATCTTGCCATTTGCAATGATTTGGATGGAAATAGAGGGTATCATGCTAAGCGAAATAAATCAACCAGGGAAAGAAAATTATCATATGATCTCACTGATATGAGGAATTTGAGAAACAAGGCAGAGGATCATAGGGGAAGGGAGGAAAAAATGAAACAAGATGAAACCAGAGAGGGAGATAAACCATAAGAGACTCTTAAACTCAGGAAACAGACTGGGCATTGCTGGAGTGGAGGGGGCTGGGAGGAAAGGGGTGGCTGGGTGACAGACATTGGGGTGGGTATGTGGTATGGTGAGCACTGTGAATTGTGTAAGACTGATGAATCACAGACCTGTACCCCTGAAAAAAATAATACTTTATATTTTAATAATAAAAAATCTTTGTTAACCCCAAAGTCAAATTGTTTCTTTTAGAAGTTTAAATTTTTTAGCTTTTCCATTTAGGTCTACGATCCATTTTGAGTGAGTGTTCGTAAACAGTATGAGGTTGGATCAAGGATCGATTTTTTTGCATCAGTTTTATTGCTGCTATAGCAAAATACTATAAATGTCAACAGTATTTATTATTTCACAGTTTCCATTGGTCAGAGCTCAGGTACAGCTTGGATTAATTGGTTCTCTGCTTAGAGGTTCACAACGCCAAAATCAAGGACAAGGTTCAAGGAAAGAATCTATTTCCATGATCATTCAGATTATTGAAAAAAATTAGTTCCAGTATTTGTAGGACTGGAGTCTCTGGGTTTTTTGTTTTGTTTTACTGTTCTTGGTTTCCAGAGGTCAGCTGAATATCCTGAGTCATGTCAGACTTGAAAGCTAACAACAGGAGTGCCTGGGTGGCTCAGTCAGTTAAGTGTCTGCCTTCAACTCTGGTCATGATCCCAGAACCCTGGTATTGAGCCACATGTTGGACTCTCTGCTCAGTGGGGAATCAGCTTCTCACTGTTCCTCTGCCTGTCACTCTGCTTGCTTGTGCATTCTTGCTCTCTCTCTGTGAAAGAAAGAAAGAAAGAAAGAAAGAAAGAAAGAAAGAAAGAAAGAAAGAAAGAAAGAAAGGAAGGAAGGAAGGAAGGAAGGAAGAAGGAGGGAGGGAGGGAGGG